>NNCF01127341.1:356822-402004 GCA_002313205.1 Laupala kohalensis
GTACTGTTTCTGACAATAAATTTATTATAATTATAACCATACTTTTAAATGTAGTGACCCTTAAAAAGTGCCCTTTGAAGATTTAAATAATTTTATATGACGATTTTTCTTTTTGCCAAGTGTGTTGTTGTAAATTTAGCAGTATCGAAACGTTGAAATTTGCATAAGTCCCAATACAAGAGGATCTTACTTCTCCCTTGAAATTTTTTTAAAAATCTATGCGCTAATTTTTACATTTTAACGCTTTTTGGAGTCAATTATTGGTATTAGAAATTCGCCACTTCTGTAACCTAAAAAACATAAATTTTATATTTGGGCGTGTATTTTTTCTAACCTAATACTTATTTTTTGAATTGTGAATATTTATCATAAATTATGTTTGATATGACTAACTTGAGTCTGGAAATAAAATTAAAATCAGTGTCTGTGTTTAAATAATAGAATCCTTAAAACTGTAACATTTTTTTACTTGTAGATATGAGAAGACGTAGCATACAATTTTCTTTATTTGCAGAACATTTGCCAAAATCAAATGGTTTTGAAATAAGAACAACCTCGCTCCTCTTGCGCGTAATAGAGGTCTCTTGATGTATTCAACTTGAAATTTGTTTCTCAAATGCGTTTTCTTTTAACGTTGCATAAAAGAAGTAAAAATAAATAAATAAATAGATAAATATATAAATAAATAGATAAATAAATAAATAAATAAATAAATAAATAGATAAATAAATAAATAGATAAATAAATAAATAAACATAATTCCAAAACCAGTACCGGAACGGCGTATCGGCACCAGAACACATCTCATTGCCATGCAACAGCCTTCCAAGTAATTTACTTTTATTAGTATACATTTTTGTTTAGGATAAGTACCTAGACTAATACCGAGAGAGTACTAAGTAGAGGATTTGTTCACAAAGGTAGTGAATGCGTACAACTGCTCGAACCCAGTGCGTCGTATGCGTCCCATATAATCCCAGAGTACAGGCAATCTGGTTAAGCTGCCGTCGCCGCCTTCCTACTGGACGCTTAGGCAACCACAGACACGCGGCGCTGATCGCATGCGCAGGGCTTCGAACTCAGACTCAGTTTGCGGGAAGGTCTTACACACGCGTGGGGGAAGGGAGTGTTGCTCGCTGCTATTAAGTTGGTCGGGATACGATCAAGTATCTTATAACGTGGAAGGTTAAGGTAGCACTAGAGTAGGTAGAGGTAATAAATACATTAAATCACTAAAATATCTGAAATCGGCATAAATGAATAGAGTAACATGTACAATAATAATAATAAATTTATTGTCAAAATAGCAGTACAAACTGCGTATGACCACGTGAAAGACAAACTAATTTACTCTCCGGAAGCAAGCAAGGGACCATCCCATCAACTCCGATCAACGATTCAAAAAAATTCAGCATAAGTTCCCAGATAAGATAAAAAGTTAGCTGCGAGTTATAATACTAATAGAATATCAACATGTTTCTAATTTAACGCAATAAATTTATTTTACATGTACAAATTATTATCGAACTATAGATTGTTCTGAGTATAGGGTTTAAAAATCATAAGAATTGAAATAACACTAAATTCACGATTTATTGTTACAATAAACACGCCCCTAGACAAAAACCTAGAGAACCTCCCGCCTCTACTCGAAGGAAAACCGGTGAAAAACCCGGGCCAGGATGGGACTACAGAATTAATGTACACAACCGTGCCATTGTTTTCAATACAACACGAAGCGATCTTTCGTTGAAACCAACGTAAAGGAGATGTCTGTCCTCCAACCTTGTCTAATGGATTTTTTGTATTAATTCGACGATTCAATGCTTTACAAGTTTTAATTTATGTTATACCTTTTAAGCATTTTATTACAACGGGTATGTTCTGCAATGTGCTAGATTTGTCAGTTGTAATGTCAGTTGATGATATGTTAAGTTTTGTATTATATATTGAATTGTGAGTATTTTTTTTTGTAGCTGTGATGAGGTCCCAACGTATGGGACGTAACGTAGGTTGTAAGTAATGTATCTCTAAAAACAGTCTCGAAATTTATTATTTCTTCTCGTAGTCACTATCCATATCATTGTATTATTTTAATTAAAGACAACTTGATGTAGCAAAAAATCAACCAAATAGCATTTTATATTCATTTTTAGTTTATATGATTGATCAATCTTGAATTAGTATAGAGTAAAATTATAATTTTTGAATTATTTTGGGTTTGGGCGTATAACAGTTCAATTTTATCCATAAATTCTCGTATCTTAATTACTAAGAAACATAAATGAAATAAACTTTATTGTAAAATAAGTTGTTATAAACTGCGTATGTGGAGGACAATAAACTAAGTTGCTCTCTGAAAACTAGCAAGGGACCATCCCAGCATTTTCGATCAAGGGCCAAGAGCAGTTGTGGATTTAAGAAATTATAATAAATATATACTTTTGTCCATTTTTATACGAAAACGAATCGTAGATATTAAGTGCAGTAAAAATTCGAGATTAATAATTGTAAATGTATTAATGTTATTCCCACCTTGTTGGAAAACCTTTAAGTACTGCGTCTTTAACGTAATGAATTTTTTTAAAGCGAAATCATTTCCTATTAACTGGCGCACTCAGGTTGATGGAATCTCTGAATGCGTATCGTCTAATCCGTTTTCGCAGTTGGCAATGCTTTGCTTGCATCCGCTCAGTCATCTGCGTGCACGTGACTGTCCGTGGGGTTCACATTATCGTCCGTCGATGTGGCCATTTCCTCTCGGTCTCCGCGATGCCCCTTCCTCCTTTTCTCTCTCAAAAGGGCCGGTTTCGTTTCGAGGGAGGGTCTCCATAGGTGTTAAAGGTAAACACACATTACATGAAGGGGTTATCAGTGTTACTTGCTGATTGGAAGGATTTGTGTAGATGTGAAGAAATGTAGTGAAATGATTGTGTGTTTTGNAGATGTGAAGAAATGTAGTGAAATGATTGTGTTTTGGAGGAAGACGAGTGCAGGATTGGGATGATATGAACAGAGCAATCATGTTTTAGAATTGGTAGCGCTGAAGAAGTTATAAAAAATATTTCGAAACGTTGGCATAGCAAAAGAAACTGTTTTACTCGGCCTAAACGCCAGATATCATTATGGAGATTTATGTGATCAACGATTTCTTGGTTTTTATTTCTTGTTGGTTCCTATGAACCGTGTACACGAATACGGACATCTCCCTGAAAATTTTCTTCCTTTTCTGTGTAAAACAAGACGAAGCAAAAGACGCACAAATGAGGTATCGTACTTCAGAGCATTAAAAGTTGTGTTGCCGAAGTCCAAATTTATCTCGTTCACATTATCCTTTGTGAGATAGCAGCATTTAAAAATGACTCCAAGAAAAGAAGCTTCTTGACTTGTATATCTGAAAAGCAGTTGGCTACTTGAGTTCTAACAAATCTGAGGTAAGGAGTCTGTATAATCATATACCCGCACTATTCATAACTGCTTTGATGTCCCATTTACATTGTTAATACTAAGTAAGAATCTGAGTTAAACTTAACTACGACTCGGAGATGGAAGGTAGCATCTGCCGTATTATTCAGGTTAGTAATATAGTCTTGAAAAAAAAAAAAAAGCAACATTTTTTTGTGGTATTCTGTACGATACGTGTAAAAATTGTACATTTTCGAGAGCTATATAGTGAAGCATTAAAATAATAATCTTAATATATGTAAGTTCGCCTTCAAGTGATTTGCTTACCGTTTTGTTATAAAAATGATGCTGTATAGTTAATTTATTCTTATCCCTCACGATATTTATAGTTTTATTGATGTAAGATACACCACGTCGTTCACTTAATATGGCGGAAACTATTTTTCCCGGAAGAGCTATTTATCATATAATAGGCTCTCTCATATAGTTCATAGGTTTAAAAAATTATACCAAAGTGTTAATGTTTTATTTTGTGTTTCCTTACATGCCGTTTCAAAAATATGCAAACATGCAAAACTTAACTAAAACTGGCTTTCATTTCTAGATTCTGCGAACGATAATTTAAAATCACGAAAAATATTCATTCTTGTTAACAGTTTAGAATAATGAAAATATAATTTTAATGTGTACATCACATGAATATCTCGTAACATTACATACTATTATATGTGCAAAATAAATTTATTTATATTATTCTTCGGTGAATTAGTATAGACGTAAATTTTATTCACCTTTAAATAATAAAAAAGAACCCATATTCAAACGTATTTTCCTGCTTTACGTTTTTCAAATCCAATATGAAAATAAGATGGTTAATATTACAATCTTACAGATAAACTGAATCAGCTTCTTTTCTACACAACTTCCCTGGAATTTTCTGGTTTTCTTTGCTTTGTCATGAGATTTGGTATTGTGGGGGGTTAGAGTTCTTAAAAATTTATGCTAATATATTTCGTTACTGGTGATAAAAGTCGCTTTCTTCCCTCATATTGTAATAAATATTCTGTTTAGATAAGCAGTTTTCAGAGTCCCGTATTTTTGAATTTTAAATTTTCGTTCGTGGGACGTTTTTATAGTCCTCCAAGTTTCTCTTAAGCTGTGTGCTGTCGAAACTTTAAATTCTGCATTGCCGGTTTATTGAATTAATCGGGTGAATTTGCGAAGTAGGGGATGTTAGCACTCATTTTCACATACAGACACGCTTTCACGTACAAAATTTGCATCAGTTTTATGTACAAACTCTTAAGTTTTGGTCATTTTCTTGCAATAGTGATCATTATTTTTTATAATTATCATAAAATGTTCGAATTTTGTTTAACAATATTGTTGTTTTTCCTTGGAATTGAGTTAGATTCGTGTCTTGAAAGATAAGAACTCTTTATTTTTTAGAACTGAATGAAGGATTGATATGGATGCAATTAATTAGATGCTTGCTAGAGGGATGAGATGGAATGTAATTGTGCTGTATAAATTGTGCCATTATAGACTCTAATTTGTGTTCTCCTTGTATTTATTCCTGATGGAGAAACGTTTGATATCGAAACTTCAGTGAAGTAATAGAATACAAAATTTGGACATGCATAATATTCTCATGGCGCATGGTGAATCAGTGTGTGAAACTTTAATTTTATGTTTCGAAATTAATACATTTTATTCTTTTTTGGACACTTAATAAAATGGTGATATTATTTTAAAAATTTCGATTTATTGATAGGGTCTACATGTGACACATATATTACAATGAATACAATAGCAGTTGTAGTCGAAATCTAAAACGAGAAAATATTGAGTTTATAATTTGGATCGGAAAAATATTTTTAAAATGATTTTAACCACGAAGCTAGAATTAGCTGTTAGGGATGAAAGCTTAGTTTTAATTCCTGAAAAAATTGTTACTTTCAATATTTCACACGATTCATAAAATATAAATTAATAATTTAAGACTTACGGCCTTATTATGGATGAATACCATTTATATTGTGCATTAATTAACAAATTACTCCTGACGACGACTTAAACTTAATTTGTTTTATTCAAAGCACAATATGAATAAAGTTATTTATCCATAATAAGGTCGTAATTCTTGAATTATTAATTTATTTTTGTTATACAGTGAACGTGAAGTTGTAAAATTATTCCCTTAAATATTCCTGTCTTTTAAAATATTTCTGTTTTTCTATTTTTACGTTGTGATTATTTATTGACTCGAAGGTCATGGAATCACTGCAAAAAATTATTTGCACGTAAGGCTTATATTACTGAGTTTGATAGCTGTGATCTATTACATTTCCTGTTCCCATCCTCAACCCTCCCGTCCTCACGCTCGGCATTCGCCCCGTTGCGATGAGGATACATTCAAGTGTCGGAATGCGCCGTAGCTCCTTAGCCGTTTCCTCCGGGCCTCGAACCCGAGCCACTCTACATGCATGGCTTCCCCACTGTCACGCTCTCTCCGTCGCCATCGGGCAATTCTCAACACCCGCTGCCACCAGAATGCCACGATCCCAACCCCCGCCCAGTGACTGCATGACGAAGCTTTTAGGGGTGAGGGTAGCGGCGGGGGTTCCTTTCTTTCCCCCCACCCCCCACCCGCCCTTTCGACTATTCCTGCCGCTGACTTGTGGCGCTCGCTGCAAAGGGCTGTCGGGGAAATGGGGGGGGGGGGCGACGGGGGCGGTCGGGTCGATAGCGAAGGCCCCGCGGCCCGCCGTATTGACTCACGGCTGCTTGCTAGCCACTGCCGTAGACGGCGGCGGCGGCGGCGGCGGCGGCGGCGGCGAAGGCATGCCCGAGGGGCTAGGCCTGCCTCCATGCCTTTGCCAAATCACCCCCACCCCCTCCATCACCACTGACCAATCGCAAGGAAGGTGGGGAAGCGATTTCGGATGCTCTCCGTGTTGTCACAATGCGGAAGAGCAAACACACAGAGATGCACTTCCGGATTATGCCGCGCGCTACTCACCTTGTTAGTTCGGACTGCCGCTTCCGTGTGTTATTTCTTTCGTAAGGCGTATTACGTGTGAGCCGATAGATCGCGGAACGCTCATTCATGATTCGCCACATCGTAATGAATCCATTCTCTTCCTCTCTCCGGTCTCGTAACCTCAAAAACAAGAAATGTTTTATTTTATTCTTTCTCTATTACTCTAAACTGAATTTTCAAAATAATTTCTGTGCTGTGATTAATAATGATAAATTTGTTGTCAAAAAAGCAGATACATACTGCGTATGAGCATGAGGAGGACTATAAACTAATTTACTCGTCGGAAGGAAGCAAGGGACCATCCCGTCAAGGCACTACGGCAGAAGCGAATTAAACATTTCAGCACACTCCTAACGATAAAAGCTCCTTAAAATATATTAAGAAGTTAACACATTTCGAATTTTCGGCTTTGGATAAAGTCTGGAGAACTTTTTCCGCCCTCTCTTCCACATTTGGCCCAAATAAACTTTTTGACCATTTTCTAGTCCACACACACACACACATACCTCCACGACAGAGAAGGACACTGAAGATGAGAACATAAGTTGTCGAAGGTTTCGCAAAATAAAGGAATTTTTTGGTTGACTTTAATTTTTTTTTTCTAATTGAAGTTAAAGTCGAGTACACCACCATTACACAATTGTAATAAAATGTGTTATTAAATTTGAATTAAACCTGTTAATATTTGGCGTCGGAAAGTCGTGATTTATTCAGTGCGAAGATGACTATAAAATCAGATAGAACCGATCCGTAAATATTAAATCGTTGTGTTCCATGTGTTCATTTTCATTACTTCATGTGATTCTGTGCTGTTGTACTCCGTGGCAGTATTTTTTGCCGCGTCATTTTGACACAACAACGTATTACGGGATCCACTCCTCAAAGTACAGAAGTAGCAGGATTTAATGTGAAGTTCCCCTCAGAACCGTACTTTACCGACTTTTAAGATGCTTAGAATTCGAAATTCGATTTCATTAATGCAAAGCGTAACATTGTGTCTATTGTCTTGTAAGACAATTTACGAAGCTTCTTGTGATGGATGTTTTCCTGGAGTCCTGTAAGCTAACATAGCAGCGCCTTTTGCATGTCTATAAGAGGTATCCCACGTAGACATTTCGAGTCATAACGACGTTGTTGTCACATCGTCAAAGTCGTGGAGACGTTGCCAACGCGTACGCCGATACAACGTCGGAGAACGACGGTTTCACATCGTAAAAAAAACAACAACGTTTATTTGACGCCGGGTAACGACGTCATCACGCTGTCAACACATCTACACACGACTTTCTTGACAATGTTAAATTATCATTTTTATTACAAGTTTTATGGATATAATCCATCATCTTACCTCGCTAGATCGTATTCTATAAGAATTGTAACATTCATTCCTACAATAACATTATTTACCAACCTCCATTTTCCGAGTTCAACTATCGCGTGGTTTGATCCAGGGTCCTTTGTATCTCAAGGCGAGCACGCTACCAGTGAGCTACAGCAACATGGTGATAAATGCAGTTTTTATTCTCTTGTATTGCTCTGTTTACTTACTGTACCATGAATAGTAAACACGTAACTTAATAATCTCCGTAAACAAGTATAAGATAGAATGTTCTCCGCAAAATTAATTCTTTGCGAAAAATGCACCCATGTAGACTTCCAACTTCCGCTACCAGAGGGTAGTGAAAGACGGATCCTCGAAATTGAGAATTAACGGGAGCGGAGATTCATGCGCTTTTAATAATAATAATAATAATAATAATAATAATAATAATAATAATAATAATTGTATAACGGGATCGTCTCATCGTCGTATAACGCAGTCATATCAACTTGGATCTTTGACTCGATCTCGACGTCGAAACAACGTAGTTTATTGTCGTCGTCTCGACGTGACGTAATGACGTCTCGACTTCAAATTCCGGGAAATACGACGTTGTGGACGGCGCCGTTTATTCGACGTCGTCCTTCGGCTCAACGTCGGCGATTTCTGCGTGCGACTGGATCAAATGTATCGATACCATTGAAGTATTTACTTCTATCGGAACAACCCTAGTCATATAAAAGTGAACATGCATAAAATGTATCGATATTACTTGGTATCGGATCAGATGTATCGGTACATTTTAAGTATGAATCGGAATATGTATCAACAATTGGATGAATACCACCACCATCACCTTTAACTTAACTCGTCATCTCTTTTATGTATTTCATCAACTTTAATTATTTGTCAATTTTTTTATTCGAGTATATTAATATGCTCGTGTATAAAAAGAAATGTTTTCAAGTGTTGTATTGTTCTATACTCAATGTGTTTTTCCACTGAATTCTAAAAAATAAATATTGTCTGCTAAAAACATGTCGTTATGTATGTACTTAGTCGTTCTTATTTCACTGCGCCGACGAAGATGGACTGTTCATACTCGTATATAAATGAAGTGGGTGCAAATTATCGAGTATTAAACCAAAAGTATCGATACTAGCATTCGATTACTGGGTATCGATTATCGAAGCGTACTTGGTATCCTAACCCAATGTATCGACACGTACTTGGTATCCTAACCCTATCGTTCTGAACATGCGTTTTCTGTCCGCTCACCACAAAGCCCGGAGTCGCCCTCTACCGGGACTGTTTATTGGTTGCTACGTTGGGAACCCCGACAGCAAGTTTTCCACAAACATTCCTACGCAAACTCTCCCACGTTATGAGATTTTCGTTGTGATTAACTTCGAGTTAGTTCATTGTTATTATTAAGAATTCTTCGGATGGGAGATAGAAGAATGGAACTGGCTTGCTTCTTTTTCTGGCGTTTTTAAGCACGTAGGGATTTTTCTTTGCTCCTTGAGTGTAATTATGATTGCTTCAACCCAAATAAAATGTTAAATGGAATTCCTGGTATTCAATTAAAGAATATTTTCCTTCTTATGCAGTGCAATACTCAGTTAATTTTTACTAATATCACTCTCTACAAAAATGTTTGTATTAAAGACGTATTTTCTGTTTAAATTGAATAAAAGAAAATTTTAAGAATTTGAATTTTTTCTTGTTTTTGATTAATATTTGATAACTTTTTCCTCTTATTTTATCTTTCTTAGCATTAGTATGAAATCCGTTGTCGGAATGTTACTAAAGAACATTGCATATTGATGCATAATTCATAATTAATTTTGTGAGATGTAATGCAAAACAATTTAAAACATTTAATTTGAAAAAAAAGGAAAACAAACAAATTATAGAGAAATTTAATAAAATATACTTGAAACCACTCTAAAACTGTGGAATGTAAGAATCATACGAAATTTTTTTTTCAATAGAAATTATTGACCAGGTGTTACAGTGGGGATAGGAGTTCTTGAGGTTTGGTCACACGCAACATTGGCGACGGTTCCAGATGGTAGTACGACATAATAATTCGTTAGATGCTGAAGTGTTTTGATGTTTTTTCGTTTTGTAAAAACGCGAAATAACCACATTGGCATGTTTTATACGACCAAACCTCCACAGTTCCTGTTCGTGAAGTTGTAACGTAATATCCAAACAATTTCTGACTTTTTTTTTCAATTTAGACCAGTGGCTATTTGGTGATGGGAGTTATAATTTGTGATACGGGTCGTCGTTGCGGTTACGATATAGTAAGTCGTGTAATAATGTGTATATTCGATTATTTTATTCGTTATTTACTATTGTAACAGCTAACTAAACAACTTCTCCGCTGGGAACTTCATTTATAAATAAGCTAACAAGGTAAATTATTTTTTAATGGTTTCTGTACTTGAATTTGTTGTTCATGATTTTTTGTCGCGAATTATGATAACAGTGGGTTTAAACGACTCTTTGCCCCAAAATTAAAAGTAATCTTAGTTCGTCAAGTGTATAATTGATTTTTTATTATAGGTAAAGATACGTAACACCCGCCCCATTCCTTGCATTCAAAATTTTAGAACTATTTCAAAACATTTTCGATGGTATTTCAAGTACGTGCGGGTGGCTTGTGATTATTCAATGTAAAATAGTTGCAGTGGAAAGACACCGAAAAATTTAGTTCTCAAATTCTCTTTCTGCTCGAGGATATTTCGTGAATATTTTCATGCCCATTCCACTTGTTTTGAGGATGTGTGCGGTGAAGGTCGTGGATGACCTCAGCGAGGACGGATATTACAGTGGTTCATGGTGAGAGACGTAATGTGTAATAGGATGTAGACAGCAGGGGAACGAAAACGGTGATCGAGGCGAGGTGTTCCGCAGAGTACGGTTCTAGGCTCACCTTTTTTGGCGTCGGGACAGTTTCGTTTTGAGGAATAGAATATTTTTAAAGACTCAACCCAAGGACAATGAGATGATTTTTAACGGCCTGGGACAGATTTTTGTTTTTGGACACGTCTCCATCCCGTTCTTGCAGCTGTTCCAATTCTTTCCCCAATCATTAGATCTAAACAAAAACAAGTGGAATGGGCATGAAAATATTTCAATTGTGGTTGTGTTTCCTAAAACGTTCGCCAATTGAACACCGTGCAATGTTATACCTCTGCAAGAATGGAGAAAAATTATGATAGTGAAAACTGCTAATAAAATCACGTATTAATACTGAAGTGAGAGTATTTATCGGGGCAAATTTTTTATTGATTTTATGATTAAAAACGGTTTTATATCGTATCAATGGAGGCCCCGTTTCTTGGAGGTTAGGAGCAAACTGTCCGCGCTATTAATCAAGTTTACCTAATCCTCCTCAGGAAAGTACCGTTCCGGGACATGGTGTTCTCTAAAGTATCTTCGGACCATGTGCGGAGGTGAAGTGTCCCGTACGTGAGAAAGTGTGTCGTGGTCGTAAGAAGCATCTCGGGTCGCCGTTGCAGCAGACGACAACGTCTTCAAGTCGCTCCCTGGAGGCGAAGTATTCCTGCCCTGCCGCCGCTAAGTGGTTCAGCAGCTAATCTCGGTTTTAATCCGAGAAGCCGTTTCAACTTATCCCAAGCAGAGCTACGCCCGCCGCCCCGCCAGCCTTCGCCGGCGTTCGATGCAAAGAGGGGAGAGAATAGATGGACTGCGCGGCGCCATCTCGCTTTCCCTTGTTGGGGCTTTTTACGAATTGGAATATCACTGCAGGCACGGAATTCGGGCTTCCACGAATATCTCTCTCTTGCATAGTCTATTGAAATAATAAATCTTGAATTTAGAGTTATTTTTATTAGGTACGGTTTATAAACAATATTTTTCTAATAATCTATAGTATATAATACGTATATTTTGTTCTGTTAAATACAGATTTGTTGGTATTCTGTTAATATTATAACACGTACCCAACTACATTTATCCTTATTTTAGGTGTGTGCTGAAATGTTAAATCCGCCTCCGCCTCGGGGTTCTTGATCGGAATTGATGGGATGGTCCCTTGCTTACTTCAGGGGAATAAATTAGTTTATGGTCCTCCACGTGGTCATACGTAGTTACTAACTGCTTTATGACAGTAAATTTATTCTTCTTCATTTATCTATTTCTTAATATTCTCGTTTATTTCTTTACTTTGCCTTTTCCCAATATTTTATCATTTGAGATTTGAACATTGCTTCTCGAAGTGTCCTTAAAATAATTTGTTTCAATATGTCAAATTTTAGAGTTTCTTTTTATAAACAAATATACATAGCTTATTTTACGTCAGCGTATATCCGGTAACGTCTGGGATTTATTGTAAGAATTATCATGCGGAACGAAACATCAAAATGTTCAATTATCTGATTGAGTATGAACTTGTTTGTCCGGGACAAACCGCGTCTTGGTTGATAAAACTACCAACGCTTCGGCCATCATACTGTGGCCTTCTCTAGGGTAATATCAGAGTCGTACAGACTTAAGTCGCTGTCGTACTCTTCATTAGGTCTGTACGACTCCTTCATTGCCCTGAAGGAGGTCACAGCATGATGGCCGAAGCGTTGGTAGTTTTATCTACCAAGACGCGGTTTATCCCGGTCAAACAAGTTCACACTGACTCCGGCCGTGGAAGTATACGTTTATATCCGATTGGGGTTGAAACAATAGTAACTGTAAAGAAGAGAGTTTCCAATTTGGAATACGTAAATTTAACTGTTCGTAATACATACGATTAACGAAAATTTAATGATTTTTTTTCTTACAATTGTGTTTGAAAAGATCCCAACTTGTATATCTACTTCTATTCCCCATACTTTAAAGTTGCTAAACGGTGCAATAATTTTTATAATTAATTTGTATGTCCTATGTTTTTATCTGGTTTTCGAAACTCTCTGCTCGTACGTTACAACCCTTTTTCTTTATTTTTGCATACCTACATTTCTCAACCCTTGAATTAACTTTTACTGCTCCGTTCTCTCCTCTTTCTTCGTTTTCTCTGGGAAGGGGTGCAGTGACAACTCGACCCTCTTACCCCCCCCCCTTCCGAACCCGCACCCTAGACCCGTTTTGCGCATTAGAAAGTGATTTAGTGGGATCGCGAGCGATTTTCTCAAATTCTTTCTCCGCCCGGGCAAAAACGCCGACACAATATCAGACAGCTCCTGAAGATTAAATCGCGAGGTTTAAAAGGTTTCTCATTTTACGGACCGTACCCGGTAAATTGCGCGGCGGGATCGGGGATTCGAGGATAGGGTTGTAGTGACTTGGGGCGCTGCAATTCTGTGGTCTACGGTTTTCTTTCCAGTTGGCAGTGGTAATAATTATTCTTTGAACGTAATATCATGCGCACTTTGGTGCTCTACAGATATCAGGTGTCTTATAATTTCTTAGTCGGTGTTTTTACACCTGCGAAGGCTGTAGCACAATTCATAACCAACCACGGGGATACAAATAGCTACCTAAAAGAATTCGTATTAACTGCGGGCGAAACATGAAAGGGGAAGACACTCGGGAACATTCTTCAGTGCGGAACGTGCGCGAGACAGAGATATAACACCACAACTCATACCGTGATAAGAAAAGAAAAGAATTTCGATGCGTTTGAAGAAAATATTGAAAAAAATAAAAGAAATAAAGAGACAGCGTGAAATGTTAAAAAGAAAGACATAAGACCATAATGATGAAAAATGTCGAGAGATGAATGTGGATGAAAACACGACTCGAGAGACATTTCGTTTTTCAAAAATAAATGTCTTAACTACGATATCTACTACTAATGTCTAATGTCTTTGATAACTACTACTAATGTCTAATGTCTTTGATAACTACTACTAATGTCTAATGTCTTGATAACTACTACTAATGTCTTGTATATAACTGTAAGAGAATAAAACTGAATTGACAGAAGTTTTCGAAAAACAATATTCTAGGTGGAACATGAGTTATCTCTTACATTAATCCTACATCTGACGTCAATCTATTCATACTTTCTACACATCGCTGATGTTGAAAGTGAATTTCGTTTTGGAGTCTGTTTCTTAAATGCTTTTTGATTTTTTCATTTATTCTCTTTATTTCATTTAAATTGATAAGTAATTTAATTATTTTTTGACGCAGTTTAATTATGAAAGTATATTAGAATTCGACGAGGGTAATTTTTTTATGTCACTATTTGATTTCATCTGGGTCCTTACCATTCTGCACGAGGAGCTAAATGTATCCAATATTCAGTTTATTTTCTTCTTCTTTCTCACATTTTACGTCTTTATTTTAATTATGAGAAAATTATTGTACTTGCCTTTCGTCCAAGCCATTCGGGATCGTTGTATAAAGGACGAAAAGGATATGTAACAGATCCTCGGAAATAAGAATCTAACGGGAGAACTGTCTGTACATGGAAGCATAGTTTCTCTTCGTCTAGTTTTGTTGTAATTCTATCAAGGTGGTGTTGCAGCGGAACAGGATTATGAGGCTCAGTGAAGTCTCCTAAGATTCTCGTATGTAAGCGACTAAATGGAAAATTTCACGCAGACATTTTCTATGGTATTAAGCCCAAAATGAACGAATTAAAATAACGAAATGACAGAAGATTAAATTGAGATTTGTTAAGCTGATATTTAATGCAGTTTATTAACATTTTAAATATCTAGGTGGGAAGTAGAAGTTTGGTTTATATATGATGTTTTATGCAACATTTTGTTCGAATAAAAAATGTAAGCCGAGTTGAAATAAAAAAAGTTCGTTTGTTTTAAACCAAGTATTGTTTACAAAGGATGCATATAAAACAATTGATAAAATACAANACCAAGTATTGTTTACAAAGGATGCATATAAAACAATTGATAAAATACAAAAATTTCACGTTTCGTTGTAGACCAATGATGTACTCTTTCTTCAAAAAATGGTATGTACCCTCCAGATCTTATAAGGGCAAATCGAAGTAGTCTGCTGACTACCTCTACTACAATAAAATATCATTTATGTTCCGTATGCTGCAAACCTCAAAAACGTAGCGAAACCGAGTTCACAAACGTTACAAATCCCTTTCCAATATTAACTTCGAAATGTAAAAGATCTTTTTCTGGTACCCTGTATTGCTAAACCGTGAATATAATATTTTTATAATTACTGAACAGTTTTTAATTTTTTGTACGGGAATTAAATTATTATTACTATTATGTTGCAATCTCTACATATCTGTTCTACTCCGGTTCAAATGGTCTCTGAAATTTAGTATTCTGTGAGACGAATAGTTCCTAGAAGAGGAGGACCATTATTTCTAAACGCTTCCGACGGACTTCCAACTATCGTAATAAAAGCTCCGATGTCCTAGATCAGTTCTGGAGTGTCCATTTACTTGGCCAGGCACTGCACTGCCAGCGACTAACCCCTAGTAACGCTCTCGTATAATCTCGCAGAGTGTAGTCGCGCTATGCAAGTTTCCGGAGCACTTCTCTCTGCCTCTTTGTTCTATCCACTTCCACACGCGCTTCGTCACTCGAGTCACCCTCACGTTCGGAGGATAATTACCGGAGATTTTTCTTCGCCATCGTTACCGCAGCAGTTGTCGCCTCTCTTCCCGTCCTCTTTACCAACTCTTTGCATGTCTTCACTTTCGCCTCGAACTCGTATTCACCCTTATCAAGATCGGATGTGATTCTATTTGCTGCACTGAGTGCGCACTGGTGCACCCCCGAGTGCAAAAATGTTGTTTCATTCGAGAAGTTGCACCAGCGCGGGGATATGATTGTCCTATTCATATGTCGAGGCGCACTGAGTGCAACCGAACTTTCTCTGACAGTTTTCTCAGTGGAGGGATTGTTGAGGTTAGGTAAGTCTGCGGATAACGTATCCCTGAAGGATGCGATGAGTTTATTGCAAATATCGAATCAGTCCTTTCCAAAAGAGAAAGAATTATTAAGATTTTATATTTCGTTTCGTTTACCCGATTATGTACTGAGGATTATTGCATTTTAAACGAAAAAATATGAATTTTCTTGTATTAGTAATTGTTTATTTTCAATGGTCCATCCCGAATCGTGCTGCAAGGATGTTCTTTTTGCAAAGCATTTACTTGCTACTCACTCCTGGTGGAATAGGGATCTTGCGCGGAGCAATGAGATATTTGTCCGGCTCTAGTGCGCACCTATGGGAGTAAATAACCATTATAAGATTGAAGCGTAATATAAACGTAAAAGTATTGGAAGATGAATTAATTACAGCAAGGAAAACTGAACTCGTAGAGTTACTCCATTTTGTTAAACTACTCTCGAAATAATAAGCTAATTTACGTAAGCGAAGAGATTGAAAAGAATTAAACTAAGCTATTATAAATGAATAGAAAAGAAAGTTCAAACTACAAATATTGGTTTATGAACTAACAAAATATTGCCAACAGATAACAGTATTAACATACGTAAATATTAAATGGGTTGTTGATAATGTATGTTGAAAATGTGTATTAACTGCTAATAATAAACAAGGAATGTATAACGAAGGATTAATAGCTGAAATATTCCAACTCTGAATACATTGTAAGGAAAGACGAGAATTGGTCGCTGGAGATTGCGAGACTATGGCCAAGCTTGTTCGTGTGTAGAAATCCAGAGCTCTCAAATCAGTTTATCTACACCTCGGTGTCGCTGGGTTGTATTTGAGAAGGCAGTCGTGATATAATTATGATTTACGTAAATCGATCATGTAACTGGATCATCATTACGAATCGATGTGGTATTAATCTTCCCCTCACCTCTATCCGTCCTCACCAACTTCTCTTATTCTCTCCTCCAGACACACAACTTCCCATCGGATGTAAATCTTCTTAAGTTTTCATCTGCTCGATTAACAACTTTTCCTGCTCCTCTACGAATTACTATTCTAATTCGGTTTGCTCTCTTTCTCTCCTTTATCTATTCGATTTCACCCGTTCTTATATCGTTCTTCTCTCCTATGCCTCACCCATCCCTCTCTCGATCCCGCAACAGTTATCTCCGCCAACCACACTATCCCCACATTCCTCTATCCTCTCTCGTACTCACCGCCGCTATTAAGAAACCGGAATCGAGAATTGATTTATGGCAAGAATTAAAATCTTACGCTGGTGCACGAGGTCGCAGGCGGACCGGGAGGGGAGTTTTTCGGTTTCATGTGGCTGTAATAAATTTTTATGCGCTCCACTCCCACGCTGGACGGGTTGGGGTGGGTGTGCGCGCATCGGTACCGCGGGCGGTGGTGGCGGCGGTGCAGCAGCCCTACGGCGGCGGTTCAATGGCGGGGGGGGGATTGGGGGGGGATGGGNTGACTGTGGCGCTAGGCCCGGGGCAGTGGCCGCGAGGGGAAGCTCGGAGCTCTGTCGCTGGGCCCTGGGGCGAGGAAGGCGGAGTATGATGTGAATGAGTGATCCACTCTTCCTGGATAGAGGTGTGGGCGGTAGAGGGTTGGTTTGGTGGGACACGCGCACGCGAGCAGTCAGGGACATAATGAGATCCGGGATTAGTTTGAATCAAACGCTCAACTGAAGATGACTGAAGATTGGGAATCGAACTGTGACGTTTGGCATAGAAAGCGGATGATGTGAAGGATGTCCCCTTCCACTCTGGGGTATCGAGTTCCGAGAAACAGACGCTCATATTCATTGACGAGACGTAGCATTTATGAATTGGACTGGTCACGTTTCCGTGACGTAAATCGCGTGAGGTTTTGAATTCTATACGTAAAGGAAGATTCTTGCATCTATTTGATGTATTTGCCATATGGTGTATAAAAAACCATTATAATAAACATTACAAAAACCTTGAAAAAAAAAGAATCTTGTCAACAAAATATCGCGAAACGTGTTCCTTAGGCAGGTATTACACGGCTATATTTCTATGTCATATCTATGATCATAGATATGATGAAAGATTTGATCAAAGGTTCTCTCAACGAGAGCATATGTTATAGATATATGATCATAATTGAACTGTGATCAAAGCTTGTGCATTACACGCTCATATATTTGATCGTAGATATGAGACACGAAAATGACCGTGTAATAACGGCCTTAGTACCAGGAAAAATGAAGCTTAGTTCACTGAGAATCTACACAATGCAATCTACAGAGAGTACATTCATACATAAACATCTCAAATTGTGGTTAACCACGTTACCAGATAACGAATTAATTATGTTATGTTGTGCGAAAATGGTAGACAGGAGCGGGAATCGAACTCAGGATCTCCAGAATTATGTTAGTTGAATGACGGGATAGCGCAGTAGTCGCGCACGAGCGCGTGAAAGTGAAAGTTCCGGGTTCGATTCACCAAAGTAAAATATTAACATTTTTCAATGGTTCCTCGAAACATACGTATTTTTTTGTTTGCTTCCGGGTTCTNGTTCGATTCACCAAAGTAAAATATTAACATTTTTCAATGGTTCCTCGAAACATACGTATTTTTTTGTTTGCTTCCGGGTTCTGCGGATTTTGCGTTTACCCGAGCTAAAATAATAATGTATCCTTTTTATACAACTATTATTATTTGATAAGATTCTGATTATTGTTTCCTTGCCGTATAAAAACGAAGAGTACGTTTCGTACGGGTATCGACCATGTTAGGGACTGACTCAGATCGAGATACCATGTCGATACTACGAGGGTTGTCGTGACACCGCTGAATAAGTAGTGCCCCTACTTTCTTCCGTGATGGAGATCATTATTGAAGCCATGCGCTTAGTGACGAAGCATGGGAGGTACAAGTGCAGGACGGATAGGACGAACCTTGATTCTGAAGGAGATTATGCCTCTACGGATCCTGTTACGAGAGGGTCCGGGTTATTCAAGGGTATTTTTTCTCCTAATTAACTCTTTATATATAAACATTAAAGTAATTTTACATAAGCCCCAACCTGGCTCAGGTCTTTCTCCGGATTTCATTCGGGTAGAGGCAGGTTTTTTTTTGTACTGGCTCTAGACACTTGCCCACTATCGGTATTTTTTAATTATAGCACCCTGACTTCTAATAACCGTGGATCACATTACCATTACACATTACAAACGTTTAAAAGTATTTACTCAGGCTCCATCAAGTGATAATTCAATCCATGTTTTGAGTAATCGTCCAGCAGTGCATAATAGTCACGCTCATTGTTGCCGATGCCGTATTCAGTCTTCAGCTCGAAGCAACAGTGGAGTGATTCACGGGGCAACAATGCGCGTGACTGAAATACATCGCTGGTCGCTAATTGAAAATATGGTTTTATTTATCACTTGCTGGAGGTTCCATTTAAATTGTAATGTGATCATGGCATTCTTCTGAGTGCGACAGTGTAAATTTTATTCCTTAACAAGGTGTCTGGTCGATTTTAGCAGTGTTTTTGAAACAACTCATAATATTTTGCGTGTAGAAGCTTGAAATTAATAAATATTGTCATAAATACAACAGTGATCATTTGCTGAATAACAATTATTTTTGTCGCTCTTATTTTATTTTATAAAAATGAATGAAGTCGACGTATCGCCAAAAACCGCAAAAATATCACGCTTTTTGAAACATTTTCGATTTTAATAAATTATTATTTATTTATAAATTCAATTTTTTCACTCGTGTATGAGCAAAACAAAATTACAAATCCAATGATGGTAACTGTGTTTTTTCTGCGATTTTTGTTGCTCTCTCCACAGGTCTACAATAAAAAATCCTTTAGTAGGGGCGGCGTCTCTTGAAAGATCTATCTACATAGATTTTAATTTACTCTATGTTTTTGCAGTATCTTCAACGTTCCGAATAACATTAAAATTATCTTTTATATGTGGATATATTACGATCTGACTCTCGATTGGATCTTAATCTTATAATTAATAAATAAATTCAAACTTCTGAGTTGCGTGGCAAATATAAATTATGAACTTGACAGAATAATGTTGACATTTTATTATTCAACATACCAGTTTTTGTAAATTACTTCTCTGCTCTTAGCTTTTAAGAGAAACCATAACCTCAAAAATTGGGAACGGGAATGGAGCCTCTCTGCACCACGTGACTCCTATTACATTCTGCAGATCTTCCTCTGTCCGCCACCTCCGCAGGAAATTCATCGCGAAGCTCTGAATCGCAAATGAGAAACCGGAACCCGCTTCACGCGAAACGAAATTCACGGAAACTTCTTCCGACATCCGCTTTGCGTTTTCCTCGTCGCTTATGTTTCTCTCGTGGCTCGTGGTCAGAGTGCGGTCGCCGGTGGTCAGTTGGCTTCCGCGAACTTTGTTGACACCTCTGCTGGGAGAATGGAGTTTCCTTCCGAATGTATTCACACCTTCCAGGCTCTCTTGTTATTTGGATCGTTGTGAGATATACTGAAGCGAGACGGTAACTGTTATCTTCTGCGTACATAAATAGTCTAACATTTCTTTTATACGAGCAAAAAACGATCTTCCAAAGCGATTCCATTATGATGGATCATGTAAGTGATGTTCATTCCTCTTACACTTTACCACACCATTGTATACTGTTTTTATTAATCTGGAATTTTTACTTCCAAATATCTACAATTCACTTTGGAATAATAAATGGATAACAGTACGTATTTATTAAATAATTACTTTTATAAATATTAAATCCANAGTGATGGGATGGTCCCTTGTTTGTATCCGGAAAGAAACTTAGATAATTATTCCCCACGTGATCATAAGCAAATTGCAATGGCTTTTATGACTAAAAAGTTTATTTATTTATTAATAAATACTTTGATCTTCTCCAAACAGACTTTGTCATATACATTCTAATTTTTTCCTTTGTATTTTCCCGGAACTCATGTTTCTTCATCTATGATCTCTTGAAATGATAATGCACAACTCTCGTATGATTTCATTGACAATGCATAATTCTTTGTTTAAATACTGTTACTGTGAATAATCGTACAATATCAATATAGATTTTCTTGTTATTGCAAGAATACTTTCATTGACTTAGTATCACCGGTTCTGTGAATGTAAGATTACTCGTAGACACATTTGAGAATAAAATTTACCAGAAAACTCGTAAGGCATTAAAAAAACATTAGCTGACACTCCGGGTTTCTTTTCTGATGCGCAATTATTTGTTTAATCTTTGATTTTGTGAAATAGTTTTGTGCGTATTTTATTAATAAATTTTATGTACTCTGGAATCAATATGTGATTTTATTCAAAAGGTGATTCTCTTTCACCAAATATCAATATCGATAAAATGAATTATTATTCGTAATATCAGTTCTATCAGTTGTAATATCAGTTGTATTTTTTTTCTTGTCTCATTTAGAGTCCCCTGATTCGTGTTTCATTGAGTACAATTACCTGTGTTATTAACCTCATGTACATCACTTAAAATATCTTTACTTCTCTTCAGTCATTTAGTAAGAATTATTTTACCTCTCTGTATTTTGTCCTGTGAATTCCATACGCATCGCACACTCACGTCCACCCTCTGTACCGTTATCCGTGTGTTTACTCAATTACTATGCATAACATGCTTTGTCTCCAACACATCCTTTTGTACCTGCGTCACTTCCGTTGGTGACTCCCCCCACGTCCGGCTGCTGCATTCTTTTTGTCTCGCCGAATTAAAAAAATGTGTTCGATCCGTGAGGCTGAAACACTTGCAAGAGACGAGGTTTTCATTTGGGATATTCCTCACTTATACAAGAAGTCATGTGAATTTACTCAGAGTAGATGTACTCCAAGAATAAACATTTGATCGGGAACGTAATCTGTTTATAGTAAAGTAGAAATTGGGGTTAATTTATTGATCATAAGTTGTTTGTTGCTACTAGTTTTACAGTCAATTATGAAATAGATTGACAATAAATAAATAAATAAATAAATAAAGTTGAATATAAACGTAGGCTTCCGCGGCCGGAGTCAATATAAGCTTGTTTGTCCGGGACAAACCGCGTCTTAGTAGATGTAACTACCAACGTTTCGGCCATCGTGCTGTGGCCTTCTTCAGGGTAATGTCAGAGTCGTACAGACCTAAGTCGCGACAGCAGAGCACGACAGCGATTTAGGTCTGTACGACTCTGACATTACCTTGAAGAAGGCCACAGCACGATGGCCGAAACGTTGGTAGTTACATCTACTAAGACGCGGTTTGTCCCGGACAAACAAGCTTATAAATAAAGTTGCTTGATGTTGGTACAGGGCTTGTACAGAGTGCAGCTAACACTTCATCTATAAGTGTAGTGATAGGTGTATCTTGGACGATGTTGGCACTACTTTCAGATTTCTTTAAACTTAAACACTTGTCCCTGTCATTCTGCATCGTGCGTGTGGAACGAGTATTACTTGGTCTTATTTTGTTGTGATATTAACTTTTTTTTTTTTACAGAAAATAGTCGCTTTTGTGACTACTATTAATATTTATTCGAATACTACTTAAAATCGTAGACGTTAGTCTTTCGTGTTTGGCAGCCATTTTGCATTATTGTCAGTAAAATAAAATGCCTTTGGGTTCGAGAGGCCAATACTTGTTCATTCCTTACATTCGTGCACGAGTTCTCGTGGGTAGACCTAAGTACACGTAAAGCAGTCATAGTATCACATTTTTAAACCATTTCTAAATTCAAGAACTATAAAAAATGACGGGATGATATTAAACTATAATGTCACTAAATTCATACATTAAGTGAGAAATAATTGTATTATGGATTTACAGGGAATTTTCCTCAAAAACGGATGTAACGATTTTGAAGAAACTACCGAAGTAAATGTGTTTTGGGTTTTAAAAATATTCAAATTGGACTCATTTTAGAATATAATTGTTTCAGTACTTCTTTTATAACAGAATCTTTGCATATTGCGAATTCCAATCTTTAAATTCTTTACATTGAGAACTAGTGAGTAAATTAAATATTAGTTGACTTTATGTTAGACAATTTTATTGAAATCAATATTAAATATGTGGGATATTATAGTCTGCACATGAGAAATTAAATTTCAATTTTGTAAGTTATTAATTTCAATTGATTAATTGTACGAAAATGACAAATAGCTTTAATAGATTATATTTTTATAAACATTTAGATGTGTAGAGAGGACCATGATGATTTGGAGGTATGAATTGTACGTTGAGGCCAGGAGAGCCACGCTTGAAGAGACTCCGAGTGGTTTTTTTTATAAAGAATATCATTTTCGTCACGATATTCTTGCGGGTTATACATTCATTGTTTTCAACTTTTTTATAATTGAATAAAAACTACGCGTTCATTTGAATGAAATGTATTTCGTTGTTATTGGAGCTGTTACCACAGTCATCCAGGTATTTGTTCATCCAGATGTTATGTAGTTCGGAACAGTGTATTGGTTGATATGTACCTCTTTGCTGTTCGTAGTTCATCCGTCTTTGTTGAAATCTGGATGCAGGGATGGACGTGTTGCGTAGATTGCTGCAATGGGAACGAGGGGAAAATAAAAAGAGATGCTCGTCTACTTTTGTGACACGTGCGCTAATTTGTATTCAGGACTCAACAAATTCGTCCACATGTGTTTTTGGTCGTGCCCGATTTTATTATGGCGCTTAATTGCTAATTGGTGGTTTTCCTCTCTGGTACAGAAGCAAAAAAGAAAGAGAGGATAGTCAGGTTAATTCATTATGTTTTAGTAATAATAATTAATTTGTTGTCAAAAAAGATGTTACAAACTGCTTTATGACCACGTGGAGGTCAATAAAATTTACTCTCCAGAAGCAAGCAAGGGACCATCCCATCAATTCCGATCAAGGGCCCTAAGGCAGAGGCGGATTGAGAAGAGAAGAATAAAGAGTTAGCTACGTGTTATAATGCCAACAGAACGCCAAAAAATTTGAATTAAAAACCCGAAAAAATATAGTTTACAAGTACGTAATGGTTGTATTATCGAACTATATATTATATAATTCGGAATGCATTGTTTGTAAATCGTAACTATGATAATAACTAAATTCGAGATTAATTAGTTCAATAGACCGCCACCCCTATGTTTTAATTACAAAACTTCACTGTTTCATTATCTTGAAAAAAAAAAAAGAAATCTAAAAGAAAAATACGAGTTGATTTACTAAACTTTCCTTTGACAAATGGTATGTTGAGAAACAACCAAGTCGTGTTTATGCATCCCCATCCAAATATTTCTCTTCAGACTCGAAGCACGTCTTCGTAAGTATCTTTCCGGAGAAGCCATTTCGTGTGATAAACTTTTCTTCATTTCATGTCATTCGTAAACATCCCGTGCCCATCGCCTGTCATGTCTTTCCTCGGCCGAAACCGAGACTTCAACCGCTGCTTTAAGCGCCTCCACGATGCATTATATCCTTCTCTCGACTTTCTTTAACGTAAGGACGAAATTACTCGACGAGTTCTGGCGAGGCAGATTCCATTATTTGGGAGAACGTGACAAGTTTTTTATGTGACACGTTCGCCGCCGAAAAAGAACAAAGAAAACCAAGTTACGAATGGATGCAACTATTTCGTCGCGGCGCCGTCGCTCGGTCGGGGATTGGTGGAAACGGAGTGTGCGGAGCGGCGCGGCGCGGCGGGGGATTTAAGAGTTAAGAAGTGGCGGTGGAGGGGGTGGAAGGATGTCAAAGTTGGCGGCACTCTTGCGTCCAAATTCTAACGAATCACAAGAACTTTTTATTGATGAATCTTTTTCTCTCTGCTTTTCTTTGTTGAGTGGAAGTGGTAAGAAAGCTTGCTTTCTCTGAGAACTGTCGAGAACGGCTCAATGAGTTTTTAGACCGTTTTCACAAAAAAAAAAAAACTGTCAGGATTGGGTTGTGGAAGTACCTTTTTACTTCGTTTAATCTTTCGTTTGCTTGAAATTTCTGCTTTAGAAGCTCCTTTTTTTCTTTTTAAAGAAGGTAAAAGACGTCGTTCGGAGGTTCGGATGATTGGTTTAAAAACGTGCTCGTTTATTATCGTAATATCCGTAAATTTGACGGACATATTTAAGATTTGTTTTCAAATATTGACGTTTCAATCCATTAAAAATAACCCAGTTAATTAACTATCGTCCTTTCTGTGGGACGCCTTTTGTGGAAATGTGTACATTTTTATTCTACAAATAATAAAGATCCTAAGAGCAAAAATAATCGCAGTCTTGATTAATACATTTTCGCTATTCGAATTCCTTAATTTTCGCTTTTTGTGTAACATCGATTTTATTTTTTCTTCATGAAAACCATATTTTGTTATTCGTCGTTCTTATTCTATGTTTGTGAAATTGATAAAATAGAAAAAGACATACAAAAAGTGAAGTAACATAATGTATTGCGTTTTGTTTATTTGTAGTTGATGTGTATGAGTAACAATTTCCTTTCGGATTCCCAAATCTATTGAGGCTCAGTATGTTTTAGCAGAATAAAATACAGTAAAGAATTATTTTTGAATGTTATTTAATGAACAACTGTTTACCTAATCTAATTTCAGTGAAAGTGGAAAAAATTGAATTGGTTTAACAAATTAAACGGACGGAGTAGTTGTTGAGTTCCGTTTTTTATTAATTTTCGGATTAGTTGACCGATACAAAATGAAACACACAAAAAAGTTGAGAATTGCATGCAGTCAACTACTATTTAAAAATTAATATTACCGTTGCATTTCTCCACTTAAATTTTTTTGTCATTTTGAAAATTTAAAAAACTTATCTTGTAATAGAAATTAATTTTGTAATTTTATTACGAATTTTGAGGGCGTTACTGTTTATTTTGTTATCATTGTTTTGTCAATAAAAATATTAACACTATTTTTGGGGGGAATTGAAACCCATTTCTCGCTGAACTATAGGAAACTTACTTCATTTTCATGGAATATACTCAAGCAATAATCTAGTACTGTTGAAAATTAGTTATAAGTGAACAAATGCATTAGTTGTTGTGCGATAAGGGGATATTTTAGTTTAAAATCAAGTAAAAAATATTTTTATGGATCGGGAATACTATATAACGTATGGGTAATTAAAAATGTGATTAACAGTGATACATAATGGGTATCTATATTGAAATGAAGGGACAAAATAATTCGGCTCTTTTGGGTCTTATCCTGGGGTAGCCTCATGAGAAATTTTATATTTTTATTACTCAAAAAAAAAAAATTCAGAAATTTTGAATATTGTTGGAAAATTTTTCTGGTGGAGTGCATCTTCGTGTGGGACGATTGGACAAAAAAGTCGTGAACCCAGAACCCTGGCCTTACAGCGATTGAAACAGACGCGATTAAGGATCTCCGAGTGGAGTGAAGTGTTGGATCTGTCGTTGAGTGTCGAAAGGGGTGATGGCTGCAGCATCGCTTTACAGAATAGAGCGATGAGTGTGAGCTTGGTAGTTTTACGAGCAAAGCCAGCCCACTTGGTCCCTTAAGTGTTGAAATGGGGGGGGGATGCACGCGGCGGCGGCGACAGACGCCTCTATCGTAAACGGTTAAAGCGTCTTCCAACTCCAGTGATCGCGGACCGTCGCCAGCCGATGCGATGTTCGTGGACTGATGGCAATGGCGCCGCCCGACGCCCGACTGGGAGTCCCCGTCTGTTGCTCTTCAAAGCTCTTGTTCACACTCCCCGTGAGATGTTGCAGTACTACGATGGAAACCCGGTGTTTGTAGCGTGTTCCTACTTCTGTGGACGGTGAGTTTCATCTCTTCAGGTAGTAATCGGCATTTACTTATTGTGATTTCAACTTGAAAAACATACCTCACCGGTCATTTAAATGAAATAATTCTAATAATTGTTGATGGGGAAATAGATATCTTCGACACATATTTTCGAAAACGAGACCAACTTTTAAATCACGAAAGTGATGGAAGTTTACTATGATTTGTCATAAATTTTCTGTTGTATTTTTATATCGTTTTTATCTATAGATCACCTGACATTTGAGAAATATATTTAACTTTTTCTGAGGTGAGTTGCATGAAACACGAACGCGTTACGCTCGGTCGCCATGTTTGTACATGTTCTGGTGCATTCCAAACAAGCCAAGAGAGTTCCTGAATATAGTTTGTACTATATTATTAACTAACAGATAGTAAATTCAATCATGTGTTTGTTCTCTTCGTTATTATTGATATTGTTGTGTTTTAAAATAATTAGAAGAAAAATAAAGATAACAATTATGCATATCCCTGATTTGACTGACTTGGAGTGCTGATCCCACCTAAAACGTCTATTTGTATAAAAGGAGAAATTACATATGCTTCCATCCATT
Organism: Laupala kohalensis; assembly: GCA_002313205.1. Taxonomy (NCBI): domain Eukaryota; kingdom Metazoa; phylum Arthropoda; class Insecta; order Orthoptera; family Trigonidiidae; genus Laupala; species Laupala kohalensis. Next base: position 383,824 of record NNCF01127341.1, read on the forward strand.
AATGTATTACGCAATGTCTCCTGAAAGGAGCGGAAAATTAAAGCGTTATGACGTGGTACGTTGGAGTAACGCTAAGTTTTATATTTTATTTATATTGCCCAACTAGCGGCTCGAGAGTTCTAATTCATTTTATATCAAATATTTCATCAAACGTTGTTGGCACATCTTTGTGTTATAAGTCTGTGCTGTCAGAATTAATACTTGACGTGAGTGAGATAAAATAGAATAGTGTTCGAAATTACCCCATCATACATTTACTGTATGAAATCGTTGTATTACAATGCTAAATATTAAAAATCCTTAACAATAAATTCAAACTTTTTCGGCTTGAAACAATATAAAAATGTTGATAATAAAATTTCACGTTAGAGATAAGTAAATATGTTTCATTGGTTTTATTCATCGTGTGACAGGTTGTCAAACCCCAGCCCGTGCCGGCCTGTTTTATCGGAAGTATATAGAAAATGGATAGTTTGTGCAATCAATTCTGCCCTATCATCTAATCATATGAAGCGAGTGAATGAATAGGGAAAGTGAGACGTTGGTTTGTGGGGAATGTGAGATGCGTAACCGACATTTGACTGGAAAAGGAGAGGAAATGCCAGGGAAAACCCTCACATAGTTCGACCTAGCCGGGAATCGAACCTGCGTTGAGAAGTGTGTAGGAAAGGAAGACTCAACCATTACGTCCAACTGAATATTTAAGGTTATGTTTTATAGAGTGCTTTTTAACCTTACAGACTTATATTGTAATCCGTGTATTCAAACACTCTTCGAGAACACAACGCAATGAGAATCGAACGATTAAATCAGTGTATCATTATTTGTTCTATGTTTACAAAAATCTTATGAGTTCCGAACGCGTTCACCTCTCCAGCACACCGCAAACCTCTTCTTACGATTAACCAAAAAGATTAAGGAAGAGTCAATAAAAAGACACAGCTTATTGTTGAGGTAAAATATTTGATTGGGTGTTCTAAAAAATAGTTTCATTGTCAAGATAGCTTCTTATTGGTTAGATCAATAATGCATTGAATTTACTAAGTAAATTCACACTATTCAAAAACGCGAATAATTATTTGTCGTTTCAGTATGGAAAAATGACCAAAAAATGAATTTAATAAACATACAATACGTATTTTTACTCCTCCGGCTCCTCGCAAACGACAGCTGACGACGATTTCCAACGAAGTGCAGTCGGCCCTGCGGTCGAGGGTACTCCGGTCATTGGCGCTCCCTGTTAGTATAAGTGGGAACTAATTCTCTTCAATTATTCTTGGCGGGACTAGACGCGCTGTCACCTCGTGGGGTTCCCACGGGATACTGATTAAATATAACATATCTTTTAAGCGGCAATCTCAATTTAGCAGATCTGCGCAGGCGCAAGAGACACCTGTAAGCAAGAGTTGACTGCCCGCTCCAGGTGTTTGGTAATCCGTTACGTGCACGATCGTTTTAACCGTGTATTTTGTTTTTTTTTTGAAACAATCCACATTTTCCGAAAGAAAAACTCTTCTAATAGATGGAGACATTTAAGAAGAGTATTGCATTTGGATGAGGTATTGTTATAATTGCATAATGGGAAGGGGGTGTTAACCCTTCAGTGGTAAAACGGTCGAGTGAGGTATGCCATTATCCCAAATGAAACTGCGTTTTTTTTCGCGAAACGTCGATATATACTGAAAACTATTTGCACATTTCTCTTATCTGCGGTACACATTATATCATTTCTCAGAGTTTCATATTTTGTTTGTAATAAAGAGACCAGTGTACTAATCTGAAAGATCTAATAGTCATTTCGTGGCAGAGGATTAAAAATCAAATTAATTAATGATAAATATTATTACATTCACTTTTTAAAGATTTTCTTTATTTAATTACCTTGTAAAAATATCAAAACCAAAACTCAATAAAATTATATTCATTTACATCTAATCTTGACACACATCATTCACAAATGAGAAGCCTCAGCAAAAACAAAGGCAGCTTATCAGCGGGAAGATATTGGAAATTCCATAGATAAAAGCCCGTAAATGATTGTTAGGAATATACAGGAGGTATGAGCTTACGAGATAAATAGCAATAATGAGATACGTGGGGTGATGTGACTCCAACCCGATCTTCATAGTAGTAAAAATGGTAATTTTTGCCTGACTTAATTCATAGACAGCCCCTAAAATATAATGAACACATTTTTAATGAATATTTCTATGTATTCGTAAACAAAATCAGCGTGTTTAACGTAAAAATGAACATGGGAAGATGTTTCCTTTTAAAATTACGATTGCAATGAATCTCATTACTATGTAAATGTGGATTGAATGTGATCACTATAAACAAGCGGTAGCATTTGTTATTCCCCGCAGATGTATAAAACACGTTTCCGTATCGGATCTAATACGGACCGGAGGAAGTTAAGCTATTGCTACATGTTGTTGAATCATGACCAATTTTCACATCTAATGGAGGGATGTAGCGGAACGAGTGGTTGGGGGAGCGGAGTCGGACCCTGTTATTGAAACTGCAACATCAGCTCTAGGGCATACTCGGTGGCGCAGAAATGTCTGCCTATGTTCATTTAATGGTTGCGTATTGACGTACACCATGCGCCCGAGTTGAGAGGAAAAAGAGGCTTTGTGCCAATTACTAAGCACATCCTGCACGGTATGTAGATAAATGATTTTCGTGTTAAGGAATAATTTCTTTATTTCCTCTTGTTTTTTTTACACTTCAATTATACAGAATGATACGGAGAGTATTGTAATCAGTCAATAAAAAGATTACGCAGTCTTCAAATCTTTACGAATTAGCTCCAGGAGAGTATTTCCAAATTTGGGCGATGATGTTCAATGTCGTACGTGTGTATGTTAAGAATATTCTTCCCCCGATGAATCTCGAACAAATTGATGCATCGAAACCAAACTTGAGATTTTACTTTGAATGCGTTGGGAATAGAAACCTATTTGTGGACAGCTCATACCGACTTCATTTACACACCGCGTTCCACTTTTGGTTTCTTAGAGTTAAAAAATTTGAAATTATGCGAAGAATCATTTTAATTGTTCATTTAATTCAGCGGACAGATTGCTGGACCGCATTTTTGTACGTCACAATGTTTTTGAGATTAAAACGAAAATTAATTTGTTCTATCTACGACTCCCTTTAAATTATTTTTCTTTTCCTCGACTATTTCTGAATTCGTATTTATTTTTCCATCACGTTTTATCAGCACTTCATGGAAAGGAAAAGCTATTGCGTATTAATCTTTAATTGTGAATTTTCCCCTGGGTTGTTCGTTGCTCCGCGGAGGCAAATTCTTTGCATTCTATACTATCTTCCTTCCATTATTTATCACAATGTTTTGAATTTAGTGTAGCAGGAAAGGTAATTTTTACTTTTCGTAGATTGAGGGGAAATAAAAATTATTTTCAAATGTTAACTTTGCAGACAGACACTTTCTTGCAAATAAATATTAGATGCGCGTTGATACGTTATTTACAGACCTATTCTACAATTATGTTTAGACATCTTTCTATTTTACTTCAACAAATTGTTTGTGAGTTGTATACAAAGAAATTATATTTTTTTGGAAATTACAAAATTTGAATGGTTCTTAAATCAAAATTTAACTATAAAGATGAAAAATGTTTTTTTAGAAGATTTTAAAAAATACTGTAATTTTGGAAATGTGGATGAAATTGGTGGAATAGTCCCTTACTGGGTTCTAGTAGATAATTAACTTATTGTCCTTCATGTTACACTATTTTCAATGTATTTTTGGCATTTAATACAAATAAAATTGAATTATATCCGTAATAATCTGATAACGCAACTAATTTGTTCGCAGTGTAAAATTTAAAGAACAACGGGAAATTCATATTTGAGAATTCGGATTCGTGTTTACCTTTTTTGGTGCATTAATATGAACTGTTAAATATTTATTTCATATTTAGTTAATTCTTTTTAACATTGTTAGAATTGCGACAAGTCACGTAATCTTGTCTCATTTCTTAATTTGGGCGAAACACGGAAATTTAGAAGGTAACATATTTTTGTGTGACATTGGATGTAAAATCACTTAGATGAAAACTTACTTTTATGTAGTAATACGTACGAAAATCTGTGAGAAAACGTTTCTACATAAATTTAGTGTCAAAAAAGCAGTTACAAACTACGTATGATGACGTGGAGAACAATAAACTAATTTACTCTCCGGAAGCAAACAAGGAACCATCCTATCAATTCCGATGAAGGGCCCTAAGGTAGAAGTGGATTTAACATTTCAGCGCAATCCTAGAATTAGAATAAAAATAGTTTGGTACGTGTTATAATATAAACAGAATACTAACAAACTTGTAAATAATAAAACAAAAAAGTTATTTTACAAGTACACATTATAGTATACTGTAGGTTATGCGGAAAATATTGTATTAAGCGTAAGAATTAAAATAACACTAAATCTGAGGTTTATTATTTCAATAGACGCCACTTTTAGACAAGAGTCCAGAGGGTCTGTAGAAAAAATTCTCCTCTATCCGATGGAAAACCAAAGAAAAACCCGGGACAGGGTGGTGCTACAGAATTAACCAAGCGACCGTGCCAAGGTTGAGTGCATATAAAAGTGATATTATGAACAATAAGACACAACACGTGCATGCTAGAACATAGTTTGGAAATTGTCTTGAGTTATTTTGGAAACTACTACAGCAATGGCGTAATATAGTACAAGACGATTTTAACTTTTATTAAAACCAATAAATTATTTTACATTCTAAAAGCACTGACGTAGTAAGTATCTTCTTGAGATTTAGAAGAAAAAAACAGTTAGGTATATTTTAATATATAATACATCCATTACACGGTCTAGGTCTCGTACAATAATTTATTGGTGAAACCAAATTTCTTATGAAGTTTATAGTCTTCTCACGACCTCAGTTCTACCCATTTTTGAAGCAGTAATTAGTTCTTTAATACACGGATCATTACTAGGGTGACAAGAGAGCGGGAAAACCGGGAAAATTCAGGGAGTTTTTTGTTTCTGCAAAACTCAGTGAGTTTGTTCACTGCTCAGCGAAAATATCTAAAAACTCTATTGGAACGTGGAACAGTGAACGGCGACTCCATTCCTCCCTCTTATTTCCTCCTTTCAACAGATGTTATGTTTTACTGACCACAAATGTCATGGTGACTACACCACCGGTTCCTTCTCACACTGCCTCAGTGTCGTTGCGACGATGGCAGTGCTAAAGGTTTCTTTCATCATTTTTTAGTCAGACTCATGACAAGCTTTGTTTATACTTTTGATTTCTGTTGAATTTTTGTAATGACGTTTTACTTTTGAATTGATTGAGGAATTATTGATAATTTTATTGTATGAGATTAATTTTTATGAGATTTAACTGGTGGAATCAATGGCGGATTCAACGGGGGAGGGGGGAATAAAATGGTATAAAAATAAGAATAATAAAAGAATTTTCTTTCACTTCAAAAGAAATTCAATGTTCCTTCGAAAGCAACAAGACTAACAAGTAAAATCTATCTAAAAAGATGAGATCATAGGACTAATATATGACTTAACTTTTATAAATTTCCACTCCTACAGCGGAACATGAGAATAGGGCCGCAATATTTCACTGTTTCTAGTACACTCGCGCTCCAGCAAGATTCTAAACCACTTATCTAATAGAAAATTTCCTAGATAAAATTTACAATAGAAAGAACGTCTGAATTAAAAACTTTGGCAAAAAATACAAATTATTTCAAAACTTTGTTTTTTAAGGGTTATTTACGAAAACTGTTAATTAAGTTCATGCTTTATTTGTGTATAGGAATATCGTAAACTGCAGTTTCAAGATGTTAATTAGAAAAAATTCCGGTTAAAAAATAGGGATATTTCTCTTCATGTGCCCCTCCGAAGATTCCCCTGGATAGGATGTTCTCTTTCTGAATTGTTGAAATAATTTTTTCGTGCATTTTTATGTACGATAATAGTCAAGAAAAATTAATCCATTGGTCAGGGAATTTTGAGATGTAGTATCTCTAGCCACCATGATTACTGATTTCGCAGCATCTCGAACGAGACGTTTCAATCTCTTGTTTTTCTCCCCCCCCCCTTCGATATATCGCTGCGCAAATCGAATGTTGAATCGAAAGGATACGACGCGAGAGCTGTCATTCGATTCAAGCTAATTGGCTGCTCATTTGGACGAAGTGACTGGACACTTCCGTCACTAACGTCATCTTCCATGTTTACTCGCCCCCAGTTTTTCCTCCAGTTCGTGAACTTTGCTCGGAGTGGGCTGAAAGGTCTTAATGATCGGATTTCGAATTAACACCACTTGTTTTCTTTTGATTGCGACGTCATTGGTGACGTAGTTCTTTACGTCTCTTAGATTTCGCTGTCATCCTGCGATTGCGAGGGTTTACAAACGCGTCGTCGAGGAAGATAATCGATTTTCTCTCGTAGTTGATTGGAGGTGATCATTACAGAGTGATCGATCATGCAGGTGAATTTAATTTTGCATGGTTACTTTGCCATGAAACGGTTATTGGATGTTTGATGGAGGAGAAATTGGATTCATGAAAACATTGAAACAGTTGCATTGAAAGAAAGACCCGGAGAGTATTTGATTTGAAATAGCAAAAAAAAAATCTCTTTTTTTTTTGTATCTGCGTATATTTGTTAGGGTGACACTACGATCAATTTCAAGAAATATTTATTAACAAGTTATCTACTGTTCAGAAATAATCTATCTCACGTATTTCATTGCCAGATAGATTTTTCGTAATTCGAAAGTACATAATTTCATTATTGTTTGTTGGAAACGAATACTGTTTAATTATTTACTGCTAATATTACATTTGTCATTGATGTTTCTTTTAAGACAATACTTAAAGAAACCTGTAATAAAAAACAGTTTTCTCAGTGCATTTTGTAACCTGCGTACTTCAATGCATTTAGTGGAAAATTAAATATAAATTTTATTGTCAAAAAAGCAGTTGCAAACTGCATATGACAACATGGGGGATAATAGAGAATGTTACTCTCCGGAAACATCTCATCACATCAATTCCGATCAAGGGCCCAAGGGCAGTGGCAGATTTAATTGTTATGACAATTTGTTTAAAATCAAATACTTAGTGTTATAAATTTATTATTCGAAAATGAATCGTAGATATAATTCGCTGTCAAAATTCGTGATTAATAATAATAAAAGTATTAAATTACATTCCCGTCTATGGAAAATCTGCCACTATCCGAAGGAAAATCGGAAAAAAATCCGGGCCAGGATAGGAATATTGAAAATATGCCGAAAAATGTTAGTTTTCAAGTCTAAGATGTGTGTGTATTCTAAAGCATTTACTTCTAATATTTATTTGGTCTGTACAGTTTTAAATAATAATGTGTATGTTTGCTCAGATGGCCTGGTCTTTCAGTTGAAACGTGTCTGTTTTCCGCATTGCACCAGACTAGTGCTTGTTGCCTATTCTACGTATTTCAGGGGTAGGAGATTTCTTCCTCACTTCAAGGTGCGTTTTCGCAACTCTTGGTTTTGCTGGCATATGAGTGCCAGACTCTATGCTCGGAAATAACATGGGCGATATGACATGACACGTGACTAGCAAGACAAGTAGTGGAAGTCTCGATCTCGTGGGGCTTCTTGAGGTGTCGGCTCATTCAATGGGTTCGCGCCCTATCAGAAGTAGTGTGAGTGAGAGCACTGGGGGCGAAAGGGTGGCGCAGGTGATTGCGCGTCAGCGCGCTAAGCTCAAGGTACCGAGTTCGAATCTCTGTCCCGTCTCCCATTTTCATTCAACATAAGAGAATTGCTCTCGTGAAACAACAGGTACCCAAGTACTTTGAGACCACATCTCATACCCATACAAAAAAAAATATCACAGATTTGGAGTGATGGTATTTCCTATAACAACAGTATTTACATCGATCATGGAACACGGCGTATTTGAAACGGAAAATGAAACGGTTATGCGCCTGAGAAAGCTTCCATTAGATCACAGAGTGTGGATTATTAATGTTGATTCCAGTACAATGTGACGCGTTTGCGCTTAAATGGAGCAATTTCGACTAATGACAACAATACGAAAAGTCTGTTTCCGTTTCTGTTATATTTATTATCACATATCCAGTTTGATATCAGATATTAAATATCGTTTCAATATGGTAATTCTATTGTTACATATAAAATGTGCGTATGGAACGCAAACATCCTCGACATTTGTTCGGCTATGTTAAAAGCTAATAGACTTTAAAATCAATCCAGTGCTGGCAAGGGACCCGAATAAAAATTAAATTAGGAAAATCACTTATCCAATCTAACTCGCGCTGCTCAATTTAACGCCGTGGTTACATTTTCCCATTCGCATTCCCCCCCCCTCTCTCACTTCTACTGATGAGTCGAGCCTGGTTAACACGGGTGGAGTAATGGGGCGAGTACTTGGTAGAGTAGGGTTACTATGCCCGTGCACATACTCAGTACAGTAGAGTGGAGAGTAGCTGGTAGAGTAGAGTTGGTAACTCGAATTTACTACCTCAATCCCCGTCAAAATTCTCACTAACTCATGAACTTTACCAGTGTAAACCATACGTTGCTGAAGAAACAGCGCGACCTAAGAGACATTTTTTTTTGAAATTGTGTTGTTTTTTTCATCTCTATGGAAACATAAGTATTTTGCATGTTCTCACGACGTATTTCGCCGAAAATCCATCAGAATAAGCTGTTATGGTGTTTCTCCGCTAAAAATATCACCACCTATTTCCATTAAACATAACACAATGTAACTTAGTTACACTAAATATAACTTAGTTTATTATCCCCCACGTGGTTCTAAGCAGTTTGCCACTGCTTTTTTGACAATAAAGTTTATTTATTAATATATTTATTACGATCAAACCGCCGATGTCCAGCTTTCTTTTTGTCACGAAACAATATTGCAACCATCCCTTTTGGAGCTGGAGAGGGAGCGGATAAGAACTTTCGACGCAGAGTGTACAGGTGCACACTGCCGCCACCGGCGCCGCCGCCGTCGCGCGTATATCGCGTCACTGACGCCCACTTCCGCAATTGACGCGCGTGAATCGTGCCACGTCACCCGTTCGTCACGTTGCTGGTGTCGCGGGGACTCCCTTTAATAGGACCGCCTCCTTTCCCTCCGCGTTCGCACCGGCGTCTTGAATTCGATCACGTGTCGAACTGGAAGGAAAAGTGGATGCGGATCTATTGAGCATAATCCCGCAGCAACAAATAGTTCATTCTATTAATATTCCATTCGATGTTTAAATACATTGAAGACTATCATAAATCAAATACAAAACTGATTTATTATCTTGATCATATTATGGTTAGCTAGTTTTTCCATCTACAGCATAGAGTGACAAAAATATCGTAAAAGTTTTATGTAAATGAAATTTCGTTGTAGACAGAAATTGATGTATTTTCGTATCTGCAGTGCGTTTGCTGTCCTCCTATGTATTTTATCATTATCATATCTTTCATTTCAGTTTACGAATAGTGTTTTCTACGTCTGCTTGGTCCATTTACGCTGCTAAATATTATTCAAGCTTCTTGAAACGGTAAAGTAATGTGTAGGTGTAGCAGATAGAAATTATTTTACTGCGTTTATACCGAACTTTCAAGCAAAATACTTCTAATGCGAATGTAGTGAATACTAATTGTATTTATCGTACATAAATTTAAGCCAAATCGTTGGAACGCTTTTTGAGAAATATTCGAAAGAGTACTTTGGCCTTCATATGAAGTACCTTTTGATTTCAAGTGAAAGAAAAATTAGAGCACGTGCATCGACAACAAGTATATTCTACTGTAAATACGAAATATGAATTAAATACATTCGTCCATTTACTCAGAATCCCTGCGCACAGACGGACAGTCGGACGAACGTTATGCCAAAAAGAACATTCTCTGAATCAGGGATAACCAAAGCAGATATTTCCGTCGGGAATCTCTCTTTGGAATTTTTTACGATTACAAAACTTTCTATATACTACGTATATGGGAAAGGAAAACATATTCATTGTAGTTGAGGACAACAACGTTTCAATTTTAATTTCGTGTAATTCAATTGAATTCGTATTTGAGAGAAAACATAAAGACGATCAAAAATAATGATAAATAAAATAGCTGGTGGGATTATTTAAATAAATATAAATTTATTTATTTATTCTTTTTTCCCGTCATATGTACGAAGGATAACATTTAATTTTGTCAATGGAAAGATGTGAAACATTTAACGAGTATTCTGCAAAGATATGTGAGATTCGGAACATTTCGAAAAGTTTGACGGGAACCCACAGAACAAAAGACTGACGCGGAATATGACACTAGGAGAAAAGGAAATCAAATGGTACTAACCGCATAATGACGCGGTTTAAAATGCGGTAAAATAACCTGATGTTTACGTCAGAATGGTGCACTGTTGAGTGTGTAGCTGTATCTCAGAACTATTTTATGAAAAGCAATGTGAAAATATTTATTGCTGTGTATGTGTGTGTATCGTTATCTTAGTTTCAGCCTCTGTCAGCGTCTCTTCCCAACCACTGTCGTATCTCCATCCGACGCTGTAGTTCCCTGTCGCTCCGAGCGAAGCGCTGCTTGCTGTCCGATGCTCTACTGGTCCCCTTCGGTGAAGGAACCTCGGGCGATCGCTTAGTCACTGGGGTGGTGGTGGTGGGGGAAGAGAGAGTACGATTGCGTTGCCTATGGGCGACCCTCTCCCCTTTTTTTCTTTATCACCGTGGAAATCCAACGTAGCACAGAATACAGTTCTGTCGTCACAAACGTTGAGAAATACTCACTCCCGCATTGCGTCCTCTTCCTACCGTACATTTACAGCTCAAGGTTTTTTTTTGTGGTTCTTAATTACCTAACTGGGGATCGATACTGAGAGTTTAATGTGTTTCTCTGTAAGAACGTTGCGATACGTGGAGGTATTCTAAGGCTTTTCATCAAATCTAGATATGGGGAGCTCTGCTTTATTATCCTGTATTGACGTATAAAACAAGCGTTTTATAGAGACGTGAAAAAATGGAAAATTTCATTCCAATACATGTTTTCTTCAAATAATTTTTTCTCCTATTTGCTTACTTGTATTACTTTGATTTTTAGATATTGTGTGAAGAAATAAGCGACTGACACCCGAAAAGATTTACGCTGCTTAAATTATATTTTAGCGGTATTTTATGTAATCAATTCATCTAAGGTATTTTACTAAATCTGTAAGTTAATGTAATAAATTCAGTTTTTCACATTTATTTCCCGATAAATATTTTTTAATTCTTTTAGCTTTTCTTTGTCATAAAATCAGTCATTTCATATTACGAAATTTGTGCCAACGTCTCGTAATAATTTCTCCATTTTTGAACTTAATTTTTATCAAATTATTTTCACGTAATATCTGGATCATTAAAACCGTTTATACCCTCCATGATCATGTTTGTTTGACAATTTCTCCCTGAATGACTGCCTCGTTACGTCATTCTGTGGTTTAACTATTTCACGTTCGTTGTAAAATTAAAATGTATTCATATTTAGCATTGTACTTATAATAACCTTCTCGTTTTCATTAACATCTCAATTAATTATAATAATCTTCCATCTCTACCGCATCGCACACTGCAACCAATCCACTTAATACGTCATCCTACATGTCTGCATCAACGCGATATCCATCACTCAACATCATCGCCCGTGACGGAGTAAAAACCTAACGTAATCAACCACATCGTTGATGACGTCATTCTCCGAAGCCGCCATCGCTATTGCACTCATGGTTCCTCCCTTCTCGAACTCTCCCTTTATACCCCCACCCCCACCACCCTACATGGAAATTTTATTGAATCCCCCCTACCTTCCACCCATCCTCTTGTTCAGTCAATGTGGCAGTTCCGTATGCAACCCTTGGTTGAGTTCTCTAGCTCCCTCTCTCTTATTTTGTATTTTCCCTTTTTTTTCTTCTTTCTTTCTTTTTCCTTCTTCAATGGCAGCAGCCCCGCTCGTGTGGGGAGCTACGATTGATACTTTAATGACGCAGTAATAACCGATCTGCGTGTATTAGCGACTGTGGCCAGGCGAACAGCGGTGGACAAGAAGGGATGAGGATACACACGCCTCATCTCTTCCGACGCGAAGAAAATGTCCCTCGCGAAGAGGAATTTCAAATATGAATATGAGAGTGAAAATTGTAGAAATATGAATATTTCACGTGTTACAATGCGTTTTCAATTCTACCGCACATTTCCTACCCATGTATTTTAATAAACCCTGATACATAGATGTTATTAGTATATGAGTAAAATTACTGTTTTATTATAATTATTTGAAAAAATATATTTTCGTTTCAGATTTATTTTGTTTTTTCGATTTCGAAGCGTTATATACATCTCAAGATGCAGCAATTTTTCTAACCAAAATCGACATTAGAAAATTAAGAAATTAAAAAAAGAATTTTTTTTTACAAAAACTATATATTCTTTAAAACTAGAAGTCTAAAAGTTAATTGAAGCAAAATGTTAGCTATAAATTTGATGCATTTATATACTCTTGATATTTCTCTTCTGTTCCAGATATCATTTCTGTTTACTTAAGTTCATCTAGTTTAATTTAAACAAAATATTACATGCTTGTAAAACCTTTATTGGAATGCAAATTTTATTGGAATTCTGATAATGAGTTTTCGCATAATCACTTCCTCGTCTTTTCAAAATATACACTTTAATAATAATATATTTATTGTCTAAAAAGCAGTTGCAAACTGCCTATGACTACGTGGATGACAATAAACTAATTTACTTAATAATAATAAACAATTATGAAAAAACAAAACATTTCTTCGTAATTACGTATTATTATTAACTACAGATTATTCGGAAAATATTGTTTATAAATAGTATGTAAAAAATCTAATTCGAGATTTACTATTCCAATGTTCTCCGCCCCCAGGCAAAAGAGTCCAGAGAGTGTATAAAAACTCCACCTCTATCTGAAGGACAACTGAGAAGAACCCGGGACAGAATGTTTCTCGTCGGGTTTTCCCTTCCGCCACTAACTGTCATCGGTTTTTAAATTGGATATTTGAGGAGAAAGTGCTGAAGATATTAATAAAGGAATGATATTAGGTAAACACAGATAGTCAAAACATAAATGCGTACATTCTTCTCCTTCATTTGTATGCTTTCTTTCTTTTCTTCTCTCTTTCTTTCCTTATACTCCTTTTATTATTTATCTTCTTTACTTCTACATTATCTGTCTTTCATTCTTTCAGTACTCTAGCTTCATATGATCATATGTAATATATAATTTGTAAATACAGTGTAATATATATCTAGTAAGGTATAATCGTATTGTAATATGTAATTTGTAGATGTCATTATGTAATAATTTTTTTAAATATCCTTGTTGTAATCACTATATTTTTTCTATTTGTATATTCATAATTATATTGTACTGGTACTGCTGCTTTTAACCCATGTCCGCCGTCCTGATTGAGGTTTTGCTGGATTTACTCAATCGCTTAAGGTTTTACCGGGATGGTCCCTAGTATTGCTTCCTAGTTTTAAATGTAAATACGACCCTCCCAATTTTCATCTTGTATTTAAAATGTAAAAGTTTTAAAATGGTTAGACGGAAGAGCAGACCTTAAGGTCTGAGTCTCGCCAAAATAAAGGCACGTTTATTATAATAACTATTATTATTATCATCATCATCATTACATGGTTTCTTCCTTAGACAACAGCATGATAACGGGTGGTCCCTTCACTGAGAATGTAAAAATTCTTTGGAAAATGAGATGGAACGTGTAACGTTTACATTATTATTTATTTTGAAATAAAACTACATTACAAACCTTTTTTGGATTAATCAGTAATTTTGCTTTTGAAGAAAATGTCCACAAACCTCACATTGGAAAATTGATGAATTTTCGAAAATAACATTTTTTGCGTAAATGAATATAAAAATATTTATTGCCAATTATAATTTAATGAAAAAAGAAAGTTATTACCAACCGAAAAAAATTCATTTATTTTGCCAAAGCAGCTTTCAATAACTTATTTTGTCATTAAAATGTAGACTAGAATTATGATATAGTTAATAACAATCAAAGAAAATTTAATACTAATTGGTTTCATATAATTAAAAGTTATATAAATAATTTTTTACCCAATTATAACTTGCCAGTTATTTTATTCGTACTTGAGAGTGTAATAGTAAAGTGATTTTTTAAAACCCTGTTGTTTTCTCTGAGACGTTTCTGTCTCCTCGTATGAAACCGCAGCCACGCCACGGCTCCTCTATTCAGTGCATCTTCTCACCCTCACCCTCGTATGTTTAAACTACCCCCACCCCTTCACCCCCGCCAAAGCACCCATTCTCCCATCCATCGTAGCTCGTCATTCTGCTTCCCCTCCCTTCGGTAGCGCCAGTGTTTACAGCGCCCCGTGAGTGAGGGTGGCTCACCAGCCATTCCTAATTATTACAAGATCGCTGAGCAAATTGAGCACAGAGGGTAAATGAAAAGGCAGGAAAGGGGTGCGTTCGTTCGTTCAAAGACCAAAAAAGATTGCGGGTGATTAGAAGGAATGGAATATGCAGACGAGGAGATGGGTACAGGCAGTATGAGGACGCGGAGAAATGACAAGATTTGAGTGGGACTTAAAGGACTATGACGCATTCAAGTGCTATGTCAAACCAAGGGTTACGAAGAGAAACGCAATGGAATTGTACATTTGAATACTTTCATGTAGTGATTTGTTCTGTAACACGGTTTGCTGATAATATCGCGTGGCTATTAAGTATCTATTTCTGTCCTTTTTTTAAATTTTGATATAGTTAAATAAATATGATCTGGATCTTGACTACTTAATGTAATTGTAATAATAGAATCGTAAGGACTTGAACATTGAAATCAACGTCCTAGTAACTTGCTAACGCTTTTAATAAAGATCAAAACGTTGGCAAGTAGCTGAGAAGTTGCTGTTATTGACAAACCCATCCCGATTCTATGACAGTTAAATAAATAAATGAGTAAAATATTATTAAATTTGTCAAAAAAAGCGGTAACAACCTGCATATGACCACGTGGAGGACAGCAAACTAATTTACTCTCCGGAAGCAAGCAAGGGACCATCTCATCAACTCCGATCAAGAACCCAAAGGCAGAGACGTATTTAGTTCATATCGTATTTTATTGCTGTGAATTGATTTGAAGTGTTGATGTTCAAAAGTCCGATACTAACCTCTCAACATTCTACGTATTTATCTTCTATATCTTTGAACAGAGGTACATAGAAGTGTGCTCCACGATAGTGGTTGTAAAGAATTTGTAAATAAATAAAAAATATTTTTCTTTATTTTTCAGAAAATAAAGAATAAAAATGATAGTGTATATTAGATTACAGTTTTGTTCGAAACGTTCTCCCCAAGATTAGCGCGTTTCTTTCTTCTTTCTCGTCCTCACATTTTCTCTATATCCTCGTTTCTCTCTCATCATCTCTTCCTTTGAGCACATGATTTGAACGTCATAACCAAGCACACACACGTCGCTTTGTTTGTTTTCCTTTGGTGCGTTGTGACGTTGTCTCCTCGTTCTCTTCCCGCGTGGTGGTTTGATGATACGAGGCGTTTGTGTGCGCCCTCTCCTCTTTCTCCTTCTCCTGCTGCTGTTGCACCTCTCGCTCATTCGCTCGCCCACGCGGATAATTGATGCGTCGTAAAGGAAAGTGTTGGATGATTTCATTACGAGGTGCCACTAACGCTGCCACCGCTGTAGACGCCTCTGCAGCGTCGCCGCGAGGGGTTTTGCGCTGACGGGAGCTGAGCATCGTTTGCGGAATGGCGCAGCGACGATGGCCGGGTGGGAAAGGGAAGAGGAGAGAGTGGAAAGCAATGCTCGAACTGAGCGAGCACGTTCAAACTGTCACACATTCATAGTCTGTAGCTGATGCACTTATACAAGCGGATTTGTTTCGTGCGTTTACCTACATGAGATTCGGAATATCACCCTGGTTGGAAGTGGTGTATAGTGGTGGAATGGGATCGGGTGGTGTAGTGGTCGACACCCCTGCGATCGCAGCGGGATACCCCGGGTTCGATTCCTGTCTCGTGACCTTTTGTTAACTTACTGTACTCAAATATAAAATAAAAAATGAACGGGAGGGAACTGTGTTTATTGGTTTCTTCTAAAGTAGTTGTGGTAAATTAGTTTATTTTCTTCAACGTGGTCATAGGCGGTTTGTTACTATTCTCTTGACAATAAAATATTATCTTTATTTAAGTATTGCCGGTCTTAACTGGCGTGATGTCGGTACCAGCGCAGTCAATGCTTTTACTTCACCTTCTTCTACAGGGGTAATAAGTATATTAGATTAAGGTTGGTAGTACTTGCAGATTAGTTTAAACTTAGTGTCTTGGATTGTTGTGTATATTTCCCTTCCGCGTATCTTTGGAACGGCCTTTATGAATGTGATGTATAATTGTGGAAGGTGAACAGGTGATGTAGTGGTTAACATCCCTGCGATCCCGCGTTCGATTCTTCGCTAAACTCCATTTTTCTCCATTTTTGCGGACGAGCTGATGATAATTTCATCTGACTGCTGACGAGTAAATCCACTGAAGGCAAGAGTATCTGGAAGTAAAAGAAAGTAAAGAGGTAGCAAAGAAAGAGAAGAGGATTTGAAACTAATTGTGCATTTGTGGTGATTATGTTTGAATTTTCATTGAGATGGTATGTTTGATTGTTTATTTTATATGATGATTTTCTTATGAATTGTATCATTGTTTCAGTTTGGGATTTATCATCTCAAGATTATTATATCCAATAGTAAACTAATAATTGTTTACTTTGCTACAATTTTCTTCTCGTGTTTATAATGTCGTGTTGTCGTCTCATTTCTCTGTTCATGTTTCTGTAACTTTCTCCTTCATTACTGTTAAGTAACTGCATTCTCTTAATCCCTGTTGCATGCCCATCTCCTCCTGCGAGCAATTTGTGCAAGTTCTTTTCTTACGTCAAGAATGTAATTGTATCCAATATTTTTGACACCTCCGTGATCTCATTTTTTGCGCCTCTGCATTGTCCTGACAAATATTTCGATTTCGTTTTTCCAGTTACTCCACTTCTCATGGTTTTTATAAACTGTCAACTATCTCAAACACTTCGCTTATATTTTTCTATTTTTAAAAGTTCGTTGTCATTTTTTGAACTGTTCCATGAAATTATATTTTATTTTAAACGTAAAACTGTGTTGTTTATCTCGTATATTTCTCTGCAGTACTTATCGTCCGTTCTGTTATAATTTTGTTTTGCGTGGATCACTCTCGACCCCTCAAAAGCGAGCTCCCTAATCAAATATTAATATTCTCAAGTTTTGAAATCATTTTTAAACAGGAAAAGATAGCGATATGGAAAGGAAAAGAGAAACATTGCACCGCACCTCACTCAACATTTTACTTACGCGTCAAGCAATGCCAAAAAACAACCTCTATGAGGAGTGTTATTCTATATTATATGTGCTCTACGCTTTCCAACTCCTGTATAATACGTGCAAACAACGTTCTACGGATCGCACGCGCTTTGGCGTTAAGAGAAAAGCCCCGAGTTGGCGTTTCCAATGAAAGCCTCTCGCGAGATCATTATCACCTCGCAAGACGCGTGTCGTCAGAGAGAAGTGTTTGCTGGGGAATATTAGTGAATACACGCGTTGATGGGGCGCGTGCGAGGGATTAATCTTCGAAATGTGTGCAATGCGAGGTTCGATCTCGTCTCGGGTTTTCCACGACGGGGCATAAATCGTCGTCGATATTATTGGAATCATCTCTCGCGTTTCCACGTTTGTTTTTTTATTTCCTCTGAGAGGACGAATGCTTTAATTACGTGAGAGCGGAAGAATATCGGCTTTGAGAGATTTTACGACTGAAATATTTGAGAGCATATTTTTATCGAGATGTATGTCAGTTGCCGTATGAAGTGGAGAAATAGTCGAAGTTATTCTCTTCCTCACTTCTTAACGAACTGGATATTTAATGAAATTTCATTCAAAATAACTTAAACTTCGAATGATCGTTAATTTGCTAATCCTCGCCCGGGTTTTTCTCCGTTTTTCCTTCGGGTAGAGGCGGATTTCTTATACAGGTTCTCTAGGCTTTGT
>NNCF01127341.1:411155-429606 GCA_002313205.1 Laupala kohalensis
GTGGGGTTCGGGAACGCAGGGCTGTTTACAACGCAGATCGAAGCGAAGGCTTTTTGTTGCGACATGAGAACTCGTGTAGTGGACCTACGGACTTCGGTGAAAGTATTTTATTTATTTTATGTGATGTCTTAATGGTGAGGGTAGGGAAGGTCGGCTTACTTCCCCACATTTTTCGAAGAGAATTACTGGATTTTGGAAGTACTCAGGAGGAATTTAGTGCAAGAATCCACAAACCAAGGTTTGTTGTGTAAAGTAATTTTTGTGTGTATCAGATGGATCTAATTAAGGGGTATTCTGTGCCTTTATATACATTCCCTCACAACACAAAAACTTCTTGATACATTTTTAAGCCTTCTTTTATTCTTTGAACATTTGAATTCGTATAAAAAAAAAGTTATAGAGAATTTTGTATGTATGAATATATTTTCGACGGTATTAATTCTCTCATTGAATTTATTTTTTCCTAGGCACATAGTGTATATGTGTATGTAGAACCATTTCGAAGTTATATAGAATTAGAAATCATTGGGTATGTACAATGAAAAGGTGCAAAATGTTTAATCATGGCGAATAGATTGTGAAAATTTATGAAATGTGTGGTTTTTGTCTATTAATACGTCGTAATCAGCAATATAGTAATATCTATTGGTATGAACAGGAGGAAAAAATATGGTAATTTTGAAACAATATATAGAACCCCTCATGGTACTTAACATTTGTAAGGAATTGAAAACAAATCCAACATTTTCTATGTATGTATGTATGTATGTATGTATCTCGTTTCAGTCAGCCAAGGACCACGAATGACGAGTACCAGTAAGGATTAGTTTTGTGTGAGTTTACTCACTCGACACATCGTGAATTTTACCGAGATAGGAGGAATAGCGTCTATATAGGATCCAGATTGCTGTATCCGAGTATTACAACTGCGGTTGTTAGTTGCAGAGGGTGAACTTTTCATACATCGCTGAGACATGGAAATGAAAAGCTACAAATTTTATGTTGCCCCACCAGGGAATTGAACTCTGGATGACTTGGTGACGAGTGACCGCGCTAACACCGTAGCCACGGAGGGGACAAACAACATTTTAATAGAATTAGTTTTTGTTATTTTTTATCGTCTCCTTATTGGAATTATATTATTATATTATATTATTACTCGTCCATATGTTTTGAGTGAAATTTGGAAGTATTGACTCAATTAAACTGTAGAGACGCCTCTGTAAGAGTAGTTGCTATTTTTAAGGTGCATTACTAAATTTTATAATTCAGTTTGTTTACTGAGAATAAAATTGTTGTAGAACGTAGATGATGGGAAAAGCTCCCGGAAATATTTGTTTTGTAATGAAACATATTTATTAAAATTGTAGAAAATAATTTCACTTTGTCTTCTTAACACGTATTACAATTTCCACAAGATATCAATTGCATCCACGAATAGAATTACATTCGTTCATCAAAATACATGTTCATCAACAAAGGATCCGGAAAAGTATTAAAATTATGAAACAATAACCTTCACTGGTGTTGTAATCACGTGACAGTTTTGGTTTCTAACACCTTTTTAGTTTACGTCACTATTGAGTTCTCTTTGTTAATAAAACTGGAAACTACGTTAAATGATTTGTTTTGCAACAAATTGAAAATAGTTTCAAAATAATTAATGAACACACAACTCTTTTGTGATGAACTGTAAAGAAAAGTTTAAGTGTAATGTTTAATAAAAGATTGATAAAGTTGGAGAAGACAATTTCAATTTGATTTTGAGGTAGTACTAGCGTAGGTAGAATAACATTACTAAAATATTTCAAATCAGCAAAAAATTGGAGTAACATGTAATTATTGTGATTTCAACTTGAGAAACATACCTCACCGGCCATTTAAATGAAATAATTGGAATTATAATTGATAGTGTATTAACATTGCGTCTTATGGATGTAACACTTATTTTTTTAAGACCAACTTTTAAATCACGTGTTGAAAAATTACTTTAAGAAAGATATTTAACTTTGGACCAACTTATCTATATGGTCAAACGCCGTAGAAAAATATCCAGATGAGATATCGAAAAACGGCTTTTATTGTCATGATTCTTTTTGTTCTCGGAAATTACAAATTGAATCATTTTATGTGAAAAAAATTTCCCTTTTTCGATGGCAAATTTAACATTATCGTCCTATCCTAACCTTATTCTTCGTATATCCTTCCACGAGTGCTGCTACTCCTCCATCTTCACACTTACAACAGATTTTCTTAAAACGGAATCGCCGGATCTAACAAACCTAACATCGCCGACTGTGACCGAACAATTGTTTATAATTGATAATATTATAATTATCATACTCTAACAGACTAACATAAAAGGTGGAGGAGAGAAGAAAATAGTGCGAAACAATATTTCTTTATAACTATCGTAAATATGAAAAGCGAAGAATACGGCTTATATTTTCGGAACCGCAATAATATTTGTAGTATTATGACAAAAATAATATTTTCGAACCCTTGTGGGACCATATTCTTAAGTTTGGCCTTAGGTTTGGTGAGATGCGAAAATCACAAAACCTTCGCAGTTGGCGTAAATGCTTTTACACGCTCTTGTGCTTCTCAAACGAGTCAAGCGAGTTCCTGAATGTTGTTGGTGCTATCCTATTAATTGATAGATAAAAATTAAATCATATTTTTTCTTTATAATTATTATGTGGTTACGTGTTAAAATAATTATAATTATAATTAAAAAAAACAATTATACATCTCCGTGATTTTACTGTGCGAGTGCTGGTGCCAATTTCTGTTTGAACACTGTTCGGATGATCTTATATCACCGAACAGAAATAAAACGTGATTGGATTAGGATTATTTTTTCTGGACCAGTGCACCGGACGGAAGTCTTCCGAAGTTCGAGAAGCAAGACAACCCCGCCCACCCCCGACCCCATGCACTCACCAACTGCCGCCCCACAGCTGCGAGGCTGAGACTCGGAAGCTACGCGGAGAACCTTCCAAATATACGGCGTCTGCAGCGTCGTAGGATCACGATCTCCAAACACATGGGTAGGACGCCTCACCAGGCACACACTCATCCGTTTCTTTTCGTAAAGGACGTCTCAAGAGTTTCATAGGTACTACTCTTGTACCACTACCATTAATGTCCATTATATGATCAAAATAAATAAATAATTTAACACATCAGCGAAATTTCTACGTTTTGCCTTAGTAACCAATATTTTTGTTTCATGACGTGGTTTCCCCGGCATGGACGTCATCATCAGGGAGTCTGATACTTCCTGGCAGCAATTACTTACATTCAGATTCATTTATGATGAAGGTTATGCCGTCGAATGCACGTTATGGAAGAAAGAAATTGGTTACCTTTGCAAAACGTAGAAATTTCGTTAATCTATTTACCAATGGTAACTACAACTCATCTCCTTCATAAATAATTTAAGATCTGAGACATTACAATCGGCGAATAACTTTTATTTTGGATTTTGAGGGACACAACGTTTCGACTTAAGGTTTAAGTGGTCGTCAGGTTAATAACAAATTATAACGAGACATAACAGAACAATTCATAATTATATTAAATGAAAAATGTAATTGTGTGATTTCTGTTTTTTTGTTTACATTTAGTATAATGTTCAATTGTCCTGTTGTTGTGTTTCTTGTTACAATTCAAAAATCGTTAAATAAATCATTAAACTGTATAATTCTACTAATATTAAAGTATTAAATATTTGTAAAAAAACTTTTTTTTACAATGAAACATCTAAATAATTGATTAAAAAAACTTATTGCACATTTTATTTCACCGATGACCCAAACACTCGATTTACCCCTTTCGTGCACTTCACTTCACATTTCCCTTCCCACCTTTTCTAAATCACTTATTTCCCTCGTATCACTTCACTTCACTACCCACTATCACTCCCCTAGATTCCCATCTACACTAACGTACCCATTCTTCCCGAACTTGCCAAATCCTTTTAATTTGTCTATTCCCCTTTTGAATTTAAGAGAGGTTGCTGAGCCCGATAGCGCTCCCACGACAACCTCAGGCAAATTGTTCCAGTCCCTGATTGATCTATTGAGAAACGAGTATTTTCCTACGTCTGTTTTTTGTTTCCTTTCACGAATTTTGAAAAAGTGATCTTGTCTACCCAGCCTAGTCGGGTTTTTTCTAAACGCTCTTTGACATCCCGCCACGCTGCTTCGTTTTTAAGTCTACTGAACAGACATCCCAGTTGCGCTCTTTGGAGAGGTTCTATTTTTATATAATTATTCGAATCATTGCCCATGTTTATGAATTTAATCGCATTTTTCTGAATTTTTTCTGACTCTTCTTTTTGATATTTTCTATCAGGTTCCCATCCTACCGATGCATATTCCAGTAGAGATCTATTACTTAGGTAAATAAAATAGTCTTGCTACAGAAAACTAAACGGAAATATTTTCATAGAGAATATTATTTAGATTCAATTTTCCGTGTGATTGAGTCGCACGGGTTGACCTAATATAAGTTATTTGTAAATTTTATTTTTTAAACCCCGTTCTGGTCCGGGTTTTTCTCAGGTAATAAACCTAAAAATTAGTGTCATAACTTCCTTTAAAAAAATTAAAGACCTATCTTTGTTTGGTTTGATCGTGTATTCGTCTGGGGATTTATCTGATGGCTTGAAATAGAGAAATATGTGTCGTTTTCAGTGCCAACCCCCTGAGGGATAACTCATACAGTGGCATTGTCATAACTTCTTAATTCTGTTATCAACTTTTTTGATAAATGTTGTTATAGACACACGTATTTTTTTCTATTTTAATTCCATATTTTCGACAGGGAATTTTCATCTCTAAACTGTCAAATTCTTTTATGTTTTCCTNTTCTTTTATTTTTTCCTTTTCTATTACAAGAGAAAGATAAATGATAGCCGAGACGAGTTTTCTTAATTACGATTTCGTTCCGAGATAACTGGCGGCGGATTATTTACGGGAAGCGTCCCCTGAAATGCCAACCGTCTCTTCATTCAAATAAGTGTAACGAATTGCATAACCAACACCTTTTCGATGTAAATTCTTCCATAGATAAGTCTGTGAGTACCAATCCAGAGCACGTGGATCGATTGACAATAGAATCGCAATGAACGCCGCGTTTGTGTTTCGAGACTACGATCGATCGATCGATCCACTTATTTCGAGAATACAGAAACGTACCGCTGCGGAATGGGAGTCATTATCCGTCACAGCGGGTCCTGTCAGCGGTCGCCCGAGGGAGACTGGCGCGTCCGTATGGAGTGAGGTGACAGAGTACGACCCGTGGGGATTTGCGTGTGTAGTCCACTGACCGACAAAGTCCGTTCGCTGCACCCTTCGTCGCATTAAAATATTCTTTTTCGACATCTCTTTCGCCGTGTGATTGGCACGTGAAATAATGGAGCCTGCGGCGTAATTTGGGAATGCTAGAATATCTTTCTTTTATTTCAGGCATAGGTGGATTTCTTTATCATGTTGCTTATCATCATCACATTTTTCGGTGCTCGTAATTTTCTAACATCTCAGAACCATCGAGTACCTGGATTATAGCGACAAACGTGAAGGTTAAAAAAACACTCATTAAAGCATATCGTATATAACTGCGATGCGTAACACCACAGCTAACTCCTCCCTGCTCCACCGAAACGCATTATAATCTCGAAGACTGCATTCCTCCTAGCATGCGTTACGTTATTCACGGACAAGTCCTTATTCACATTTGTTGTAACATTTGTGGAAAGTACTCGTGTGGCAGTAGTGTCGTGTTTTAAATTTTTAAGTCTTTGTTATTTCGAGAGTTACCAAACACCTAACAATTTATTTAAAATACACGATGTAAATAACCATGTGTGGAATAGAAGTAAGAAATCAATCAAAAGAATATATCTTGCTATGTAATTACATCATGAAGAAACTTACCCTTTCGATGAGTCTTCAGGCACATCACTGTACAATGTAAATGACTCTTTTTCTCTTTTTGTTGTACGATCTCAAGCTACTACACAGAGTGTATACTTACTCAAACACTAGGGGGGAACGAATTAAAATTATTCGTGTAGATTAAATTAGTGGAACATTCATGATGTCCGATGTACCCTTATTTATTATTATTTTCCAAAACACTAATGGAATTATCAAATTTTCAGACGTGATGCTTGTATTGGATTCCCATGTCCCGTGTTATTTGCGGTAGGAACATAAAAATATTCCTTTTCAACTTCCCTCTTGTTTATGTGGAGTTTACAAAATGTCGAAGCATTTGTCATGATGCTATCATTTGTGAATGCTTTATTTACATTGACGCCACATTATTCCTTTATTTTAGTTTTTTTTTCTACTCTTTCGTATATGCATTAAATTACAAAGCCGTATTTTCAAACCAATCGGGTTAGAACGGGATTTATATCAATTACAAACTCACATTTTTTATATATAAACAGTTATTGCATTTTCGGCAATGCTTTATTTATCTATCTTACTAATGTTATCTTCATCAGGTATTAGTCGTGAGATGGAAATACATAGATCATTTTATACGAATTTTAAGTAATTTTATGGCGGAATTCAAGCTAATATTTGCACATATAGTTAGAAAAGGAAAATCATTAGGGTTTTTATGAAAGTGCCAGTGATGCGTCGTGATAATTTTAGTCGAGCCTTCCACAACCGTTCACCACTTCCACCCAGACCTAAACCGCGGAAACGGTGTACGGTTGTGGAAGGCGAACGAGGGGTGTAGTGGTTAATACCCCTGCGATCAATGCAAGATTCCCAGGTTCGATTCCAGACTCGTCGCCATTTTCGCCTGGCTGAAAATTGTCATATATCTTTTTCATGTGTAGATACACGGAAGAAATATATGCAATAACGCGTTGTATTCTATTTGTATTATAAATAGTCATTATAAAAGTAATCCATGAATTATAGGAGAATTGAAAGCTGAGAATAATTAATTATACAATTAAGTTAAAACAGTATATTCGATGCATAGTCGTTTTTACTAAGAGTTTTCTAGATTTGCGACAGATTTGTCGTGTAACTTTCTAAACTGTCCCGAAAGGTTAGTCAAATTTGGTTCTGTTTTTTTTTTCGACGTTAAGTTTCTAACACTGACGATAGTTTTTTTAAAATTTCAATGAAGATTCCAATAGATTTTTAAAAAAAAATAGTCGCTTTTGAGACAAATAAACGAATACTATTAACCCATTAAGTTTGTGAAAGGTACTAACGAGTTTTCATCAAAAACAGTCTTTCATCGTGATTGCTTTTTATAACTGAGTCACTGAGAGGTAGATACAAATACATCGCTTTGCAAAGGAAGGTAAGAGTCTATCGCAGTATTTGCGCTTTCGGGAACCCGATAAAAATCTGCGCGGGAGGCGAGTTGATTCTGGACGAGAAAACTCTATCGCCATTAATCCAATACCCAATCGTGACAAACATTTAAACAAACAACTCGTTTTTTTTAAACTCTCGTAGCTCTGATCCCCTAACGCCCCGGCCGGCGCGCGCTTAGTGTGACGTGGAGCTTTCTCGTGTTACCTTTTGTTATATGACGGTTGCCGACGCCGCCGCCGCCGCCAGTGGACAGTGGGACTAACTCAGGAAATGAGGGATCAAAAACGAGGTTATGTGGATGTGGAATGATACTATAGTTTTCGCAAATGACAAGGGCTGTGGGTAAACGAAATGACTGGAATGGGTATAATGATTGGCAAAAACTGGAATGATTATATTGAATTTTCACTAACAAACAGATACCGACACACTTGCATACGCACAGACATGCTTTAATATCCACATATGTTACAAAGGAACACAAATAATTCCAAAAAATATTTTCGAAGCCCCAATCACAAAATGTGAGAAACAAAATGTTTCTGGATCTCGCTTAGAGCAAATATTCGACCCTCGAAACTCTTTGTTTCGTCTCACTGTGCAGCTCAGCGCGCCGGTCGCTGTTTGCTCGCGCCTGCCCCTGCCGCTGGTGGAGCTACAGGGGGGGGGGGNCAGGAGATGCTGCAGGCGACGCTGTCAACACAACGATGATGGCGCAGGGGTCTGCGTGGGACGGAAAGAATGGAGGTAGCGGGTGGAACGAGCGAACGCCTGAAGGTGCTGCAGGAGGAGAAATGGACGAGAACACATGTTGCTGATCCGAGAGCAGATAATAAATATTGCGCCGCCACGAGTTTAAAGATGTTACCAACTCCGGGGAGAGTGATTAAGAAAGATAGTAATGACAGGTTTAAAATAGAAAGAAAGTTTAGTTTCGTAGAAATATAGGTAGCTGCGTCGATGTGTAGCATTAAAGATATGTTACGTGACATTTCAAAATTATTTTTATTATTTTGATTAAATAGAATATTCTTTATGAAATCTCAATAACATCGTATTTCACTCACTCAAAAACTGCAATTCCCATCTATCTAAGAGGAATATTCTCGCAAAATAAGAAAAGTGATGAGAGAGGAGACTAAGAGACCACGTGAAAGTCGAGGAGCCAATGCCATTATTGCGCGATTACCGACTCTTCCTCTCGCCGTAGACACGTGGATGTTTTACTCGTTTCAGCGGGTCTTGATCTCTAACCTTTGTCGTGCGCGATACTACTTTTTTTTCTCGTTCATTCATTGCGACTGACTTCAACCATCTTGTATGAGTAGCATTAACAATACAAGGAACTATGTACATTTCTAACTCCTGCGTGACGAACCCTGCCCGAAGTTAGCTTTTCCACGGGGTATAGTAAATTTGAGTTGCTGCCGTGGTATGCTATTTGGAATGGAAGGAGCTCCCATACGCAGACACATGGCAACACCGCGCTTTGAATCCATTGGTTACGTATCGTTGTATTTCTTTCACTGCGACGACTATAAACGAATATAAACGACTATAAACCTTTGTAAAATAAAATTCAATGAGTGTGACGCTAATGAGATACAATAAGTTCAAGTTAACTAATCGTAAAAATATACTGAACTATAAACACTGAACATTTAAATATAATTATTAGTTTGGAATTAATTGTACCGTGGCTATGAGGATAAGTGAAGCTTGTGACCGATGAATGTCTTTCTTCCCGTCAACTTAACACAATTTAATGAAGTTTGGTAAAGTATATCAGGAGATTCGAATTTTTCGACGACTAAAGACGATGTTAATGACAATAAATTTATTTACTGCTACTACTTTCCATGCGTTCCCGATTTTTCGTAGGCTACATTTTGTTCACGATTTTTCGTAGGCTACATTTTCTTTGAGTTCACTTACATGAGCTTGAGTATACTTGCAGTTGCGTGGCAACTTGTTGTGAACAATACTTGCACTTTCGTGGAACGATTCAGATTCAGAACTCGAGAAGTTGAGCAAATAACAAAGTTCGCGGGGGAAAAAATGGTGTGCGTGTGGTGTACAAATGTTGTAAGCAAATCTTTTAGGAAAAGTGAGTTCGCTCGTCGTATTTTCCAAGGTAGAATGTTTATAGCTCTGCAACGAAATTTCTCAGTGTCGTTTATCTCTCTCCGTACAAATGAAGTTCTGTCTGCGTATTATATGCCCAAATCTTCGTATATTTTTGTGCTTGAGTTCGTATAGTGTGAAAGAACGCGGATTATTTTAATACGCGAACGAAAGAACGCATATTTTTTTCTTGTATTGACTTTTTTTTAGTACCGTCAAACAAGTAATGAGTATAAGAAGAGGTAGAGTGAAGACTTTGTTCATGTAGACAAAGAAAAAATAATAATAATCATGTCATTAGGTGTTTTTGTAGGCGGGGTGAAACGAACACCCAAAAAGCACTTAAAAGAGCAAAAATTAAGAACTTTCTCCAAATATTTAAGGAACATCCTAGAGCATAAATTTGAGAAGTTCTAACGTGTTAAATATTCGCCTGACAAAACACACGTTGTGGGGCAGATTACAGGAATTTTTTTTCTAGTATCTGGCTGCAAATAGGATATTCCTTTGTGTGTTTCTTGTATTAAGCAGAAAAGTATTAATTTTTTTTAGCTTTTCGATTGTTTTTCGTAATTTCTGATTTTTTCTCAAAAATCGTAATCAGCATTTTGAAATATGTAGGACTCAAGTTTCAGAATTTTTTTTCTCAACTTTCAGACAAAAATATCCCAAATCCTGGAGTATAAATTCAACGCCCTCTTACGGTCTATTACTACATCTGAGAAAAATTCTAGGCAATGTGCGCTGTAGGAAATTTTGCGGTTTATTTTTTTCAATCTCTTAAACTTGGAAAATTTTTAATAGAATTGTAACGATTAAATCAGAGTTTCATAACATATGTCAGTGTTTTAGAAAACTCGAAAAACTAAAAAAAGCAAATTTTATTTATGATTATCTGTGATTATTTGTGTGGATTTTTTATTTTTTTCTTCAATCGAATGTGGTGGTCGCAAGAAAGAAACTTGGTGTGAACACCTGGGTGTACCTTTTCTGGGTAAAGAACCAAGGTTACGGTTTCGCCAACGGTGACTGTGGAATAGTGCAGGCGATGACGCCTTCTGGAGCTGTGGAAGGGGGTACGAGCAGCCCGCGACGGTGGCGCCGGAGAGGGGGGAGGAAGGCGACAATTTGATCCCCCACAGTCGCTTCGATCCGATCGTAAACAAACCTCAAAGCTCAGCGTAGCCCGCGCTTGTCTTTTGCTGCTGGTCCAACGCTCACTGCGCCCCCAACTACCACAAGACCACGACGTACTTTCAATGTTTTTATTCTTCTCCTTTTGATCTTGATTCCGAACCAGCTCCACCCATTGCGTTCGAATTTCAGTGGGTTCTATTACATCGAAGGTTCTTGTGGAAGACAAAGTTATGGTTGGGGACGTATCTATGTTTTATCATGTGTGGAAAAAGTAATAATAATAATAATAATAATAATAATAATAATAATAANTATTACGTGGCGAGGGCCAAACCTGCGCTTCCGCATGAGCATCCATAATGACATCAATATTTACCTACATAAAATACATACAAGAATCACATACTATAATATAAAATAATTAAACATTCATACAATACAAACATATACTATAATATAAGATAATAAAACTTTCATACAACATAAAACATGCATACATTAAAATCTTATTTTGATTCTTAAGAAACTGGAAATGTAGCGCGGTGTGTTTATGAAGTCGGTATGAACTGTCCGGAAATAAGCTTCTGTTCCCAACGCATCCACAGTGAAATCTCAAGTTTTGTTTGGATGCAACTATTTGTTCGTTAGTAATCGTGATCACAAAATTCGTCCATATCGTTGCCCAAATTTGAAATTGGGGTCTCCTGGAGACAGTTCGTAAGGATCCGAAGAGATCTCAATTTTTTTTCGGCCAATTACAATACTCTCCTTGTATATTGTGTATAGTTGGAAAGTCAAAAAAAAAGCGACAAATACAAATCGTAGGGATATCAGGGTCCACAGAGATTTTTTTGAATTCCAGTTTGTCAGAACATTTTTAGTCAAATTGTAAGCATATCTTAAGTGTTGTAGAATAAATTACAATGATATGGAGTACAACCCGGTTAATGACGGTGTAATCGGAATAGAAAATATGGGTCAGCGGTAGGTTTCCTGGAGGTGTATCTATTTCCCCTGTTATTCATTCATTCATTCATTCATTCATCACACTTTTTTCTCATCAATCTTTATGTAAGCGCGAAACAGGGATGATCGGCTATGGAACACAGCTCCTGCACTTAACCCGCACGAAGGAAAGGAATGTATTTTATATTTATTTTACAGGGGTTTTTGCAAGTTTATTTTTGTCAGAAAAAAGTTAGGTTTGTTTTCATTAAAACTCGGCTTACTGTGAACAACAAAGAAAAAAATTAACACATACTTTTCTATAATTTTTGTTTGGTTCTTAGAAAGTCTATTATATTTCTGCATGTCATCTATTTGTGAGTTTTCATTTAAAAATGAATGTCTTTCGTTTTATCAAAATCTGAGATGAGATATATTCTTCGAAACCGAACATCACCATCCTAAGTGAATATGTACACGTGGATATGTACAAGATGGGATAACTTACGGGTCAGTTGAAAATGGCGATGGGTCGAGAATCGAACCCAGGACCTCTGCGATCAAAACCCGACTCCCGTTTCCAACTCTTCGCCATTTTCATCTGAGCGAAAATTATCTCGTTTGTTCAGTAACGTGTATTTGCTTCCTGTATTTTGTTCTTCATATATTATCATTCGGAATCAAAATGTAAATATGTATCTGTAAAATCCTATTACAGGTAATGCCATTTTTTCATTCTTGTGTAATTAATAAAAATGAAAATTCTCGTAATTATTCATCGATTCATATTAATTAATCGCGGGGAATGTTTTAAGTCAAGATTAGTGTCACATCCAAACTTTGAATCGGATTTTGCTACGCCAATGATAAATTATACAAATTCATATTATATGTATAAAGCTCGGGATTCAATCCAAATTGCTAACGAACTTATTGAATTATTTCATTTTAAAATATTGTAATATCGTAGAAAATAGATTCAAACACATACACGAACATACCAGCTTAACTCGCTCCAACGTAATCCGTTTCCAATTACCTTTCCCGAGGTTTGTATATACAATTCTATAATGCAATCTAGGATTCTTTTTCTATGCGTAAATTTCTTTAAAACGTAGTTGAATTTTGTAAACATATTATTATTGATAAGTTATGTGTTATTATTGACTCAAGTAAGTTGGAGATATTTTTTTCTTTCCAATTTAATTTACAGATGCAAATTTTGTCACTCTTTCGCATCGTTCCAACACTAAATAATTAAAATAAATTTTTTTATTAGTAGTGAAACTCAAAACAATGTCTGCTATATCCCTCACCACTTTTAAAAATAAGTTTAAATAAAAAGTTTAGGAGCGTTCCGCTATTGAACGTGATCGAGGGAAACTCAAGGGAAATCTTAATCAGGATGGCGGCTTACGATCGAAAATTACTTAAAGTTAAAATATAGAATTAATTCATAGAGTAACATAAAAATTAATTATTAACCAATAGAGTGTAAAGATCACATTGGAGAGAAAAAATTAGATATAAAAACTAAGTTAATATTCCATTACAAATGATTATACAAAAATAAGTGAATATATAATTAAGTGAGTCTTGTTCTTAATTTGAAGATCTTGGGATATTTTCATGGCAAATTTTAAAACGATTAATATAAGATAAAAGTTGCCGTATTACATCCGCTTTTATAAATATGGAAATATAATATTCTAAACCGTAGAAGATGATATGAAATGCACGTTAAACTACTTTACTTCTCGCAGAAACGAAAAGGATTATCCTTGTATTTACGTACTTAACTGAATTCGGATTTCAACCCGACGGGACTGGAGAGTATCTGATTTAAGTATATTTTGTGAGAAAAAAGAATTAAATAATTTGTTACGCATTATTTTTAAATTTGGTTCAAAGATGAGTTAGTGATATACTCGAACTTCCATTCGTTATCCATCCGAAAGTACAGTTCGAAACGTTGGCACAAACATAATTATGATTGCAACAGAGCTCATCTCAAGCACTTTCTCCTGAATTTTTTGTTGTTCTCCAGAATTATGTTGTTCTGATTTATATTTGGCTTTGGACTAGTGTTCCACTAATCTCTTGAATAAAGGTGGGTAGTTCCTTAATTCCATAGAGAACTGCTTTTATCACTGAAGGGGTATAAGAATAAGTATGTTGCTTATGCTATGAATGTTGACTATTGCTTTATTATCGCTTTATGTTAATGAAATTATCTCAAGATTTGAACCTCGTAATTTGAAGAGTTTGTTGTTAACATAACATCAAATTAGGATTTGCAGTTCTGGTTATATATCTTTTTCCGAGTTCCCATTTCTTTCATTATAGGAATGAAATATTTAATCAAACCCTCCACTTTCATCTATGTAAATCTATGTTTTCTTTACGTAGCGTGTAGCCTGTAAATTAAAATGGAAGGAAATGGAAATTTCCTTTTGTAATTTATAATGTAATTACGTGTATTATTGTTTGTTTATGAAACTGAAACATTCTAAAGTCTTTGAGAAAATGAGTATGCACAATAAAAGATGAATATGTTGTTTTTTTGTCCTGAACTTGCGAGTGTATCTCGTACTGCAGTATTTCCTTTACAATTGAATCTGTTAATTTGTTCACTATAGCTTTTCTTTTCTCAAATTAAGTGCTAAATTTTAAAAGTTGCATGGACGTTTTATTTTTTCGACATTTTAATGAGGCATCTATATAAAACAATGAATCTTCACTCGTAATGGTTAAAAAATCCGTTTTATTTTCTTTATAAAAGATCTTTGATGTGCTTAATGTGGATAACTATTTGAATAGCAGCATTGAAACACCTCTCTCCCTCTCTCTCAAATTATCTGCTAAATGTATTCACCAGATAGCAAGGGATCCATTTATGTACTTCTCTTACAAAAATCCCCTTTTGTTCTAATCTTTTCGATTCCTTTTGGACAATTTAAACTAATTACATTAGCTCGATTTTCCTAATTACTGTTCCGAAAAATTTGCACTCCTGTACCCGTTTCTACTTTTGAAGAACAAAAAAAAATTTTTTTTTTATCTTAAGTGCTGTTGGCGTCGCATTTTGTGAGCCATCTCCCTCCCCCGCCCCGCGTCCCTTCGCGTTTTCTCTTCCATCGGGGTGAGTAAAGCGGTCGAAAGCAACGGGTCACGAACAAGAGAACGCTCGGCGGCGTCTTCGCACGAGGTGTTTCTCTAGCTTTTTTATTCTCTTTTTGCGAATGCGCGAAACGACCAACTCGGTCGCTGCGGAATCTTGATGACGGGATGGCTTCCTCGACGCTTTGCTTCGCCCCGCCCCGGCCCCCTACGACTTCCTTCTCGCTACCGCTGGCGTACCTCAAGGCTCTCCCCACCCGCCTTTATTTCGTGTTCTTTCACTTAATATTGTGGGACACATCTTCGTCAATTATTAGGGAAACATTTTATGCTTCTTTATTATTAGTGGTGTTAGCATTCTCATTTATTGGTATTTTTTCCTTACTCGTTTTATTTCTTTTTTTATTGAGCCTAGTTATCAACATCTCTCTTATCCCTCTCCATTTTCTATTATTCTTTGTTTCGTTTATTTTATCTCTTCATTTAAGGAATTTGCCAGCCCAGAATTTCACCTACCATTCTCGTTTAAGATACCATTTTGTTGTTGAGTTGTAAATATTGTGCATGTCTTCAAATATGTCTTTCGATATAATAATAATAACAATAATAATAATAAATTTTATGTCAAAATAGTAATACAAACTGCGTATGACCGCGTGGAGGGAAATGAACTAATTTACTCTTCGGAAGCAAGTAAGGGACCATCCCTTCAATTCTGATCAAGGGCTCTGAGACACAGTATTTTTATCAAACTATAGATTATTTCGAAAATGTTGTTTTTAAATCGTAATTATTAATTAACACTGAAATCGAGATTCCTTATTTTAGTGGATGCCGCCGCTAGACAAGAGCCCAGTGAGTCTGTATAAATAATCCACCTCTACCCGAAGGAAAACTGGAACAAAACCCGGGCTAGGATGGGTACATATCAGTACAGAAAAAAATAATTCAAAATAGAATTATTCGGAAGTTTTATTAATTTTATATTTCATCGTTCCTTCCTTTTCCGTTTCATTTCGATTTTCTTCACTTAGTTTCTGTCCTTGTCTCTCGCCGAAGCATATTCTATCCTTTCGCGATCCCGGGTTTTCCTCACAGATTCCATCTAAGTCCTCTCCAAAGGATTTCGCATTACGCTCTCCCCATTCGCGTCCTCACCTTCAGTTCCGCGTATTAATAATCCTCCGAATCGCGATGCAATGCTGAGAATAGCTGATGTGTACTTGGTTTGTCCCATCTACGCAGATGAGTCGCTTACACATCCAGAGGACCCCGAGCGACGGAGCCCGCGAAACAAAGGACGCAGTGACTAATCACCGCTTCTCGACAGGGGATGTTCTTTCATCATGTTCGCGAATAAGTTTTGTTGTCTTCGGCCTCGTATTAAATGTCCTGTCTACAGATACTTCTTCTCCCTTTCTTCGTTCAAGGGGTTGCGTAGGATGGGAGAAGAAAAAAAAAAGAGATAAAAAAGAGGAAAAAAATGTAGGAATATTCGCGGAAAGAAATAAAAGAGCAAGCGACTGTCGGGGGTGGGGGAGGAGGGTGGGTCGGAGGAGAAAAAGAACTCGTGAAGCTTCTAAACCGTGCGCCACCTCCGAAATTCCTCTCCTCTTCTCAATTCAGAGCTGCGTGAAGAGGAGAGGGGGATGAAACACTGGGGGTGACTACGACAAGGCGGCGGTGGCTGGAACACAGACGATGTAGCGCTGTCGTCGTAAAATGTTTATGTTGAGCGGCTGGATTCCGGAGTCATTAGTGTTCTTTTTAATCAGTGTTTCATCTCGTCATTGGAATAAACAAGGTAAAAAACTCACTCGAATTGTTTGTTCTAAAATGATTTTTTTTTTCAATAATGAACACAAAAAATTGAAAACGTTATTTGTAACTTTTGATACATCTCTGAAAATGTAGTTAATACTTTTAAAGAAAATGCGTAATAGATATAAATCCTGGAAGAATTTCTCTCTGCCTACATGATAACAGTTATTTTCAATATGGTCGTGTTATGACTATAATTTGCCTTTATGATTTTTGAAAGACACAAAATGACGAGAGAAAAATGCTCGAAGTTTCTGAAAAAGTTCAAAAATTGAAAATGTAATATTGAATATGGTCCTATAAGTCTGAAATGACTCATTATTTTCGATTTAAATGCAGTTCAAGAGTTGAATACCTTAGCGTGCTCGCTTCTCACCGAGTCACTCCGAGTTCAATTCCAGACGGGATCAGATATTTTTTGGCTTTTCACATTAATGTCCCAGTTCATATAGCTGTGACTACCGAAAAGCAAAACCTTCCTTCCTCTATCCAGCTCCTCCTAGTATCATTAATTCTAACTATTACTAACTACTTTTACTAACCCCTCCACGTGGGCAAAGTTGTTGGTAACCCTCTGCTAAGCGACCCACCTACTACCATTAACCCATTCCATCCAACTCGCAACTCCAATCGGTCCATGTAGATAAGCTTCAATAGCGCGCTATATTTCCCATATACAAATAATACTATATAAATGTATAGTATTGAATGAAACCTGTTTGGAGGGAGAATGCGATTCTTTGGGATTGTTGGTCCGACATTGTCTTTCCGTGCTTTCCAGACAGACACCGACTATTCTTCCCAGTCGCTCTCCGTTGCTGACACCCCAAACTTGGCTCTGGTTCGCCCTTTCACCCATCAGACACCCCCCCCCAACCCCCGTTGTCCCGCCAATCGGATCGTGGCTACCGCGTTAAGCCCAACGCTGCCGACGCTGAAATTAAGCTGGTCGCCGGGGAGGCCATGGGATTATGCGGACCTTCTTTTTGTTTTTTTGTCTCCTCTGTCCTTGGGGTTGCGGGGGGTGGGACGGGGGTGGTGAACGGGATCGTAGAGAAATCGTTCCGCTGCGCATGCGTGCTCCGTCGCATCCGAAGGCGTTCAGAGCGTCTTAACGGAGAGGTACGTTTCCTCCGAGGAAGATAAAGGGAATTCGCTGCAGGATGTGTGTGAAGAGTAAGTTACTAAGTTAGCTGATACGGTAAAAAAAAAAACTTGGGGGAAAAATGAGACTGGTATTAAGAAAGAGATAATAAATTTCGCGACATTCTCGCGTTCTTTTAGGAAGTAGCTAACAAATATATTACGGATGTCTCCTGGATTTCTTTCGAACTGTAAAAAGAAAAACGTGGAAAATACAAGTGGACATGGAAGATGCAAATGTGTGTGAAGAGCTTTATAGAACAAGAGATATATTTTTACTTTACAAGTAACGAAGTCTGTTTAAATAATTAGTTAATCACAACCAGCGCAAGGTAGGGGAAACTAATTGTCTTAGTCAGAGCGAGATTCAAGAATTATTTATACGTAAATTGGGAATCGATACCTTGGTAAACTTGTAGGTTTCGAGTTTCGAACGGTATCTCATCACTTATCCCATATAATTTATTGTGTATCAAACGACTGAAATGTTAAAAGCTGTCTGTAATGGGGAAAAATTATTACGTTTCTTTCATAAGAAAGAAAATTTTGCCAACAATTCACGAAAAGGCAAGATCGTATTCTCATTAGTCCTTGGATTTCAGTGTTTTCACTTTTGCTTTAGCATATACTTTTGTTATGTTACTCATTGTATTACCTTGATTTTCTTGTTTTGTCATCGATTCTCCTCTATTTCACAATTTTCCGTTTGATAATCTGGTGAACGAAGGATGAGGGAGATCAAGGAACGCCTTCCCTCTACCATGATGTGAAATTCAACATAAT
The DNA here is from genome assembly GCA_002313205.1 of Laupala kohalensis. Lineage (NCBI taxonomy): Eukaryota > Metazoa > Arthropoda > Insecta > Orthoptera > Trigonidiidae > Laupala > Laupala kohalensis. Next base: position 429,590 of record NNCF01127341.1, read on the forward strand.
GCAGATTTTATTGGCAA
>NNCF01127341.1:429772-450261 GCA_002313205.1 Laupala kohalensis
TAGTGGTCAGTACCCCTGCGATCGAAGCACATGTTCCCGGGTTCGAATCCTGGATCATAGATATTTACATCTGTCACTTTAGAAGATTCCGCTAATTATGTGCGCTGTTAAGCCTCGTTTCCTCCTTCAGGATCATTTCTGTAGTTCAAGCATACTCCTTTGAGTTCTTCACCGCGATCGCCACCCCGCCGATGAGGTACAACCTAGCGCTCTTGTGACGCCAGACGTCAACCGCGCCCGCTGGCTGTCTCGAGTCACGCGCCCGTTTGCCCGTGTCTGCCACCCCGTTTATTTTTATTCTCATCATTCCCCTCCCCCCCTTCCCCCGGCCCATTCTCTTCCCCAGCGAGTGCTGATCCCCCACGCGTCGGCGCCGGCGTAGACGCACGCACGCGTCACGCATCACGCGTCGCCGAGCGCCTCCCTCTTTCCACCTCACACTCTCTCTCGCATCGGGACAGTGTGCGTGCGTGCGTGCGTGGGCGCTAACGTCACTCGGAAGGTGTCGTCAGATCGCGCGACACGAGAGAATAATGTTGCTCGTATCCTCCGCTTGAACCACCGTGCGTACGGAGTGACGAAGATATTGAAGTAGTAATCAATAATCAATATTGACATTGTTCACGTCTACTTTAATGGAAATATTTATTTCGAATCGTATGTAGACTATTTTTATTGAATATCCCAACGTTTCAACAGTTGCTTACTGTCTTCGCTGGTTGAATGAAGTATATAAACAAATAGGTATTTTAATCTAGGTAACAAAATGAAAACAAATTATTTTGATTTTCTTCTAGTATATTCTCTTATTATTTACTTTTCTATTCGATTCTTTTATTAGTATACGTAGTTAACTTGTTATGTATTATTACTATTATTTCAATTATTTATTCTCGTGTCTACGTCTCTCGACATTACACGATGTTATCCACAATACATATTATCACTATACAAAACAAAACTCTTGTCTATTATTTATGAAAAATACTATCTTTGTTTTTTAATCGTCTAACTTTATCACCTTGACCGCATTTCTCCTCAGCCTACCATTTTGTTGTCCCGTTGTTTTCTAATATATTCTCCTTAAACTTTACAGCTTTAATTGTCCTTATATATTGTAATTTTTCTCTTTTTATATCTTCTAATTCTCATGTCATCTTTTTTGTTGTTGTTAAATCAATATTATAAATAAATATTTGTCTTAAAATGGGAAATAAAGGTGAAGAGTAACTTACATTGCTTTGAGGGAGATAATGATTTCCGTACCCACAGCCGTGGTGTAGTTCTAGCATCTTCGCTTTCTGCTCACTGCTGGGCACGAGTTCAATCGCAGTTAGGTCTGACTGGAAGAGAATTATCTCACCTACTCCAGACCCAAGTGGGTACAGTTCCTTACCCCTACAGCCCAACACGTATCCTTCCCAATTTCTTCACCCGAATCATGTAGGTCAATTGTACAATCGGCTTAACGAAGCATAATGACCTGAACCTCGCCACATGGTAAAAGAAGACGTTGCATTTCAATATAAATTAAAAAATAATAATTTATGTCGATATATGAAGCGCACACGTGTAGATTGATGAGTTCGTCCAGTTGTTATTTTTGTGATCGAATTATTCTACGTTACAACGTACAGGGAAAAGTAATTGATTGATTGTTAAAATAAAAATTGATATCAGTAGAGAATTTAAATTATATGTTTTTACTTAAGTGTGAAAAGTGGTTCAACAAAGTTTGCTCCATGAATGTTTATCGTTGAAAGCTAAAAGCGTGGTCGTAACTCCTTGAGGCGGCACGTGAGAAACGCGAAAGTCCAACGTATTTTATAAGCTTCATTCAACGGAAAGATGGTTTGAAACTACTCATATTTTATTACTGCACGACATGTATTTTAAATTCCTTCTTTAATCTTCTCGTTAAGTGTAATAATGAAACTGTGTGTAAAAGCAACACTCTAAGAGCATGACAGCATTTCCCATTCTGCATCTGTCGACAAATCGGAGCAATTCCTATTAATGGTGTTCCCAACAAAGAAGTGTCTAGTCTAGTGCAGTGGGTACGGGATATTTGTAATCGAAAACAAAATTCAATTGCTTTATAAACAACCGTAGACAATCTCTTAGCTGCTGAATTTCGCGACATAAAATAAATATGTTCAGAGGTTCATAAAATTTAACCCTTTAACGTCAGGTGTACTGTAAAAAATAATTCATAGTTTTAATCATGGTTAAAAAGGGACAATGATGAACAAATATAAGAGTGGTGAGAACCTCAGTAACTGGGAGGGTAAGGGGAAAAAACTACGGAAGGAAATGGACGTAATATGTGACTCGGCGTTAGTAATATCTTTAGTATTTAGCTACGCATCACAAGGAGTATCCTTTTGAACTCTAACGAAAAGAAATTCATTGCACGAAGCAGTACAGGGCCATTGACACAGAAAATGGATTATGACTAGAAATTGTGGAGTTCTTTTGGGAATTTAAAGTAAATATTTATTACCAGTTTACTGAGTATGAAAGTGGGGCAAGCCAACTCAAAACTCCCCTCTCCAAAGAAAATGAGTAAAAACTATAATATTTTCCTTTCCTGAATTCTGATAAGTAATTTCTGTAGCATTTCATTTTCGTTGGGAAGGAAAAACGATAGCGGTGCTCTAGTCGTAGCACCTTCCATTCCACGATCCCGGCGAACGCTAGAGCACCGGTTCAAAACCTGCTCGGCGGAACTAGGTGAGGTTTTCATCCGAGAGGTTTATCCTCACCTACTCCAGAAAAATGTCGGTTCGGTACCATATGTTCCCTGGCAATCCAACATCTCTTCTTACCAATTCTTTCTTCAAGTCCAATTGTTAGATGGAAGAGCACGTCTAGTGACCTGAATCCCGCCATAAGACATGAAATTAAATTTTAAAAAAACAATGAATTATTACATAAACGTAATTTGTCATATAATTGCATCACGTTCCACCAAACATTCCAAATTTTTCCACAACTCCAAAAAACCCAAAGAACGTCCCTCCCCAAATAAGAGCAACTGGATAACATGTACTGACCTAGCATAAAAGAAAGGAAGTAACTACCTATATGTTTTCATAACTAAACTAAAGTTAACACATGTCTTACGAACCAAACTAAAGCCGCAATTCCAGAACACCCCTGATAGTTTCATGTGTGCTGTCACAGCGACATAGCGGAGGGAGGACGAAGTTGCGGGTGTGTGTTGCGTGTTGCATCCGTCGCGAATGCAGGGTTCCCCGTTCTCCATGTGTGAGTGACTGTTCCCTGTCATGACAGCGGAGCTCTGGTCGCGGACGAGAGTTGAACAAAGTGGCGGCGGAGACGTCAGCCTACGTCGCGGCGCGGCGTCCCTACTCTGCTAGTTGAGTCCTTAATAAAAGAGAACCACCAGTGATGTACGAGGCAACTGAGTACGTAATTTCTCACAGCACACGACTAGTGGCGCACGTGATTCTTTCTTCGATAGATTCGAGGAGGAGGAGAAGAGAAAGCAGCTGAGACCCAGCGACGTCCTATGGGATGACGCTAGTTGTTGATGTGATAATTATAGTTATTACGCAAGTAAACTCTTTGATTTATGAAATTAATATTAAACACTTCAATAATAGATACATTTGACCATATCGTACAGACCAAAATTGAAAATAATTTAATTTCCTTTTATTTTTAAAATGTAAAGTATGCTATTGAAACCTACATTGATTATTTATTCTTGAAGTGACAATGCGTATGACTATAGGTGGAAATATAAACGAAGGGTGTACAGGAAAATCTCAACCTTTATATCAAATATTACTTGTACTCTTTCACAAAAAATTTTCTCGCTTTACAAAACTTCCTGGACAAATTTCGCAAAATGCGCTAACATCGTAACTTTTTTGTCTTGTCAAAAATCTTTCACATTTAATGTTTTAGTACAACAGTACTATGTAAAATAAATGAAGTTTATTTTCACGGTACCATGACTTCGTCATCATATTTCTGCGAAATTTTAATACTTTAAGTCAATGATTACATGGCTAAGGACAGTGTAATTGTCGCAATGTATTGCGTCGCGGCTCTTTCATTCGTTCACCACCATCACTAGTGGGTAGCTAGTGAGCTTCTAGTCATTGTCACTTCGAAAAGCCTCATGTAAACAGCAACTAGTTGGTTAGTCAACTAGTAGCGTCGCGAACTAGAATGTAATTATTCCAGTGTACTACCCCCTGTACGAAGTCCCGATGGGCCCAGTAAATTTGTAGCTTTTCACATTAATGTCCCACTTCATATAGCTGTGACTATTGAAAAGCCAACTTTTCTTCCTCTCTCCACCTCCTCCTTGTATCAATAACTTAAGTATTAGTAACCCCTCCACGTGGGTCAAGTTGTTGGTAAACCCAGCTAAGCGGTCCACCTACTAACATTGGCCTTCCACTCAACTCGTAACTCCTATCTCTCCATGTAGATAAGCTTCAATAGCACTCTACATGTCCCATTTTCAAATACAACAATATACGGAGCCGGTGAGGCTCAGTGGGTAGAGCGCTGAATTGCTGGCTGTTGAACTTCGACTTTACATCCCCTATACCCTCGTGGTAGTACAATAAGGAGCTGCGCGTAGTAGTTTTGGGACTGATGACAATTTCCGCATTTTTTTTCTTCCTAAGTGCTGGATGTCCGGGTTCGATGCCGGGAGAGGTTGGGGGTTTTCATCGCACCTCAACATCCAGACTGGCTCCCAGGCCTACTCAGCCTGCTGTGAAATGCCGGCCACACTTACTACACCTAGTGTCGAGGTTAAGAAATTTGCTGATCTCTACCTTCCGCGAACCCCTTGGACACCTTCGGGGCGTGTTGAGACACAGTTTGTCTTCGACTTGAGATCCCCCTAAACCCTCGCATTGCATTTTTCGCCGCTGGCGTTTCTCTTTTTGTGGAGGACTCGCGCTGGCGTAGCGCAGCGTCTGCCTGTGACGTGGGACGAGCCAAGTGCCCACCCGACACAGAAGGAAGACTGACGCGGAATATGAACGAGGAATTTAAGACTGTGCGGGAGATAAAAGTGTGGGAGGGGGTGGGGGTTGAGAGTATGTCTCCTCGGAAACTGAACGTGTGGTTGCGAGTGATAATGGTGACAGACGTTCAAGTGAGTGGATGTTATTACCAAGACGACGATGGCAGCGCTCCTGCCGGCGGCGGCGGCGGCGGCTGGCTGCTGCAAAGATGGCGACGTCTTCCGCTCTGAATAAAACATGGGAGGGCGGCCGTCTGCGGCGCTGTAGCGGAGCGGAGCTGTGCGGGCCAGCTGGAGCGGCAGCGCGGCGGTGGCTGCGAGAGACAGGCGCGGTTATGAGGCCGCCTACTGCTGCGGAATGCCCAAACGTCCCTCGAAGCGACGCGGTGCCATCGTTGCTCTGCCTGTCTACTCTGCGATGCGTACGTTAGACTCGCGGGGTGGGGTTAGGGGGAAGAATGGAGACTTTGAAGCTCTTACACAGAATAACTGGGTTTAGTGATTTTTAAACTATTACGTTTTTTTTCTCTCCAATACATTTTCAAGTTCTATCAAACACTAAAACAAAATGTACTACATAGGTAAATAAATTATGTAAAATACTATCTAATTATACAGTTGAGTTTTTTCTGATTGTATTCTTCTTCTTCTTCTTCTTCTTATTATTATTATTATTAAAATTCACTATTAAACCTTGTTGAGTCTATGTGTCACAATTTTCTTCAATCGATTTCATTCACCAATTACTTATCACTTCACCTTCATTAGATTTTAAATAAGTAANCTCGGATCGTAATATGCCAAGGAGTTTTTCTTAAAAGAAATGTGTTAACAACTAGTAATATTAAAAAATGATTTGTTCACGGTAATTATATTCTACTACAACAATCTTCACATTGTATTAACAATCACTTGATGGATTGGAATAACATATTAATATTGGACAAAGAAGTTAATTATTACACACGGAGCATATCAGAAATGATTTTAATAAAAAATACGCACGGCAGGTTTGAATTTATTCACAGACACAGAAAAGCAATGTGGTGCTTAGAATACAATATAATATAATAGAATGTGGTGCTTAGAGTTATTATGTTTGCGTAGTTCTCCATTTTTGTACCCATATGTTGTGTTGCTATTTACGTTTAATATGAGGTTCAGTTCTTCTATTGTTCTGTAATTTGTAACACCTCGTGACGACTTGAACACCTCGCGACGACTTGAACCCCTCGCGACGACTAGAACACCTCGCGACGACTTGAACACCTCGCGACGACTTGAACACCTCGCGACGACTTGAACACCTCGCGACGACTTGAACACCTCGCGACGACTTGAACACCTCGCGACGACTTGAACACCTCGCGACGACTTGAACACCTCGCGACGACTTGAACACCTCGCGACGACTTGAACACCTCGCGACGACTTGNAAGAACACAAGTCCTAAACTATTTATTTTCTAATTATTCTATATTAATTTCGGGGTTAGAATTAAAAATTGCTTTTGGAGTCTCTCAGGTGTTTTTCACAATTTACGATAGACCGCTTTTGTTGGACACGTTGAGACATGACTAACGTGATACCAGGAGATACCACCAGAGTAGTTTTCTAACATCCAATAAAAAGTTTGAGAAACAATTTTTCGGACTTTATCGTTCTTTTATATTCGAAGATCATAGCTAACAAATATACAAAGGAAATACTTTTATGTAAGTACTTTTAGATTTTAGTTTGATTCTTAGTAAGATACCATTATTTGTGAAGCACAGATTTGAAACCTGAAAATTACTCTTTAATCTGCACTGGTCTCAGTACGAAACTGTCGTGAGATATTGCGCGTATGACACTCGGTCACTTTTTTTTCACTTTTAAGTTTATATCCATTGATACATTTTTATTTTAATACTATTTCACTCCATTCTTGCTATTAATTTTATAATTCATATTTCAGAGTCAAAAATGCATTTGAACTTGGTCGATTGGACGTTTTTATTTAAATTTAGAATTCAATACGATTGTGGTGCTTGAATTTAGAGTTAATGGAAGTTAATAATTGATTGTTCGTTTCTTCTGTTACTTTGCGCTCGAATACAGTCCAACAGAACAGTTTTGGTGGACCCTTTTGAATGAGTAAAAGGGTCCTTTCCGTGGACCCATTTAAAAGAGTGTGTAGATGATCGAGGTATAAATTGCTCAGATGGCAATAATGTATGTATCAAAGACATTGGTTTACTTCAATTAACTTGATGAAATAAGTGCTAAGTATAAAGCGGCGTACTGAAGCAAGAAGATTGATTTGATATTTTAAAAAAACTGATGAGCAATGTTGTTAAGACGTGAATGAAATATATTCCCTTCTACAGTTTATTACATTTCATGATAAGTTATTTCCTTCGTTGCTGTCCGTTATTTTTCTTCGTGTAATTTCCGCAAAACCAATACGCTCTTTGTACGACAGTTTTGTAACTCCCACCCCCTCCACCACGCGTGTCACCGAAGGCATTTTTCTTACGGTCAGCGCTCAACAAACGTCGTGTATGATCATTACTCATCTTTTTCACCCGTACTACTTGCACTTTCAACTCTAATTTTATGTTCTGTGTTCTGCACCCTGCGTGCTTCTGGCAATCCTCAAGAATTCGCTTCACCCTCTTCCTCCCCTCCACGTCTCCCATCCCTCTCTCCAACCCCCGACCCTTTCCCCTCCTTCGTGCTCGGACCTACGGCAGTCGTATCTCCGTCGTGCAGGGAACACGGTATACGAGGCAGAGGTGAACCGAAATTCGCTCGATCCTCGGTTTTCCTGTATGATCTTATCGGCATCGTATAAGACGCGCAACGTTAACTCCCGCTATCGCCTGGCAGCTACTAGCCAGTCTGCGAACTATGACTGGTTCTGCTTGTAGGGTGGGATGGTCGCACTTTCCACGAAAGCGGCGTCACCGCCCCTTCGACGCCCATTGCCCTTTGTTGTACTTCCGTAATCGGTGGGGAATTCTGGACGCTCCGCGTTTCTACACCCTTCGCTTTGAATGACTAATGTTTTCCGAATAGCATTTATTTTCCTCCTCTTCCCCCGTGCCCTCACATTCGCTTCGGCAGCCAGAGCGGGACCTTATACCAGGAACTGCTATGTGTGAATTTTCAAGACGACTAGAAGAATCGAAGACAGAATTGGCTCTCAAAAACCGTACCAATGTTGAGTATATAAAAAAATAATTGTTATTGGAGGTAATAAGAAGCAAAAAATCTGATGGGGACTAGTTGTACACAATACAGTAGAACGTCAATTAACCGGATCACAAAATATTTGGATAGACGATTGAAAAAGTTTCTTGAATTTTGTTTATTGTTCTTAGCTAGCTATAGTTTATTACGTCGTTAAATTATTTCTTTGAATTGTATATTGTGAGTTATTTTTTGTTCTTTCCTACATTATGAGTCTCAGATATATCTTAGTCTATTTGCCAAGCAAAATAACATTTCATTGGAAGAATTCAATTATCGGGATATTACATTATTCGAACTGGGTCCGATTGGTCCGTACGATTGGAATTGTACTGCGCATTAATACAAATTTCATGTGACAACTCAAGTGACCAATCGAGGGCCTCTCTTTTTCACTCACCTGACATCTGGCGGTCGTCAGAGGAACAATGCTTATGTAATAGAAGCCGAGACTGGTTTTTGGCTCACCTTCCCTTACATCCACCATGTCCGAGGGCTACTGTGGGCTGGCCGCGTGCTTCTTGTTCTTGGGCGTTCCGAGACCCCAAGTGGTTTTATCCGCTCGCTGGGTTATTGCTGCGACTGGCTGTTTTGTCGTCCTCCAATTCGTCTCTGTTTCTCCTCGTCTTGTTTTGTTTTTATCGCCGCGCAGTATTACTGGGTTCGTGTTTTATTACGGTATCGACTACTTTGTTTTTTGGTTTACGGCGTTGCGTTTCGGGACTGCGTATTGTTCCTATTAAGTTCATTTTTTTTTATTGTGAACAGCTCTTTCGGACTGGCAGGTCTTAAATCGCCGTGAAGAATAATTTCGTAAGGTAACTTGGATGACCGACTTCAATTTCGTAGCGACTGAGAGCAAGTCATTGTCAATATTAAATAAATTAAATAAATTTATTGTAAAAACAGCGGTACAAACTGCGTATGACCACGTGGAGGACAATAAACTAATTTACTCTCCGGAAGTAAGTAAGGGACCATCCCATCACTTCCGATCAAGTGTCCCAATGCAGAGGCGGATTCAAAAATTTAAGCAAAAATTCCTAGATAAGGTAAAAAGTTAGTTTTACATGTACAAATTATTATCGAACTATATATTATTCTGAGTATAGTGTTTAAAAATCATAGGAATTGAAATAACACTAAATTCACGATTTATTGTTACAATAAACATGCCTCTAGACAAATGCCTAGAGAACCTGTATATGAAATCCACCTCTACCCGAAGGAAAACCGGAGCAAAACCCTTTGTTTCGAATTTCGGTTATTCTTCAATAATCTCGTAACGCAGTATTCACGTTTCGAAAAACTTACATCGACGTTTTAGGTGTCAGAATACAACACATACGCTAACTGAAATTCATCACACCATTGTACCTAATCGTAAACACATTTTGTCCCCTGTGTGATACATAATTAATTTCAATGTGATCCTAAACCAGTATATATTTTTATTTTCTCGGTGTTCAATATATCCGTATTAATTTGAGTTTTGTGTGGTAAGAATACACTGTGCATACTTACTTGTTATTGTGGTGAGTGTGCTGTTACAAATTGTAGAGAAACCGCGATAAAATTTCGCTAATTTTTATGTTCCCGGACGTTTTGTATGGCGGAACTGGCTATTTTTGGTGTGTATTCATGAAAATAAAAAACTGTTATATTCAAGAGATAATTTGAAGACAATTATTTTTCGTATTAGCATTTATATATCAATTATATTATATACAATTCACTTCCGAATTTCATGTTTTTTTAAGTAAATAGAAACAATAGAAATATTATGAATCTTTTTATGCACCCAGCTGAACCTGTCCGAATTCTCATGTGCACTGTTCAAGTATGCAAAATGTTTTCTAGTTTAAAAAAATATCTTTGTAAACATGTAATAAATAAATGCGATAGCAGTAGGTATTTTCCTCTAATAAAACTGAGACAATATCGTGATAAAGAGCTGTGCTCCACTTGTAGAAAAGAAATACCCGGATGGAAATAAAAAATACATTTGTGTGAATGTGTTATCAGACACATCATGATGTCGAGAGAAAATAATTTAAAGAATGGAGTTTCCACGGAGGCATTCGTATGGATTTCAATTGAATATTTGAATTTTTTAGCGAATTGAGTTCAACGCGGTCGCTCCATCCGGACGCGCGGGCCAGAGAATACTAACCTATTCATTAATATTTCCATGTCTTTTAGCCTTTTACCGACCGACACCGGATAATGTAAGCTAAATTTCACACATCTAACTTTTAAATAGACCACTTTCTTTGCATGTGTAAATTAGGATATCTCTTGTTATTTTTATTCCGACAGTATTGTCAATGTTTTTAGAGAAGTTCAAAAGAACGGTATTACAGGTTGAGCCCGCTGATAGAGCGATCGTCCCGTACAGCAAAGCGGGGATACTGTTCTAAAAAGATTGTCTGACCATCGTAAAAAAATAACCCGTATCTTAGTTCGCGTTTGTAAAAAAGAAATCGACATGAAAGGTGGATGCACGAAATTGAGCTTATTTTATCTTGAGGCAAAAATTACACAGAAATGTCTGTGGATAGGATATTGGCATCCGGTTCACGAGCGGAAATGAAGCGTTGGCACTACACACGTACGCTAGCGAAGAAGAAAAATCAAATAAGTAAATGCGTCTGTGGACGTCCGATTCGCGAAATCTTTCAGTAACCAATCTCATCCTGTATGCCTTTTCTTTCATAACACGCCGGCACATCCCGTCCGAACGCCCGTCTCTTTGTCCGCTCCAAGACCGACCACGTGTGCGCGTATTGTTCCGGGAGGCCGCTGGGCGTGGTTGCTGGGTGGGTCGGGAGTGGGGGCAGAGTAATGCATGCGCGCTATCATTGAGGACGATGACGAATGACAGCGGGAGGGAGAGCAGCATGCTGTGTCGCTTTGACTGAGCGCACCCCCACCCCCTGCTGCGACGGCAGAGAGGGTGGCTCCGGAGGGTGGGTGATGGATGTGCAAGATGGTAATGATACGAATGAGGAATAATATTAGACAATGGGGAATATTTATTTCGGTTTCTTTCATGAGACGGTGTTTGCTTTTTCGGGGATGTGCCGAGGGTTGAAGAGGGGATTAAAAAACTGGAGGGCTCGTAAAGAGACGAGAGGTTCTATTGTTATTACCACTCAAGTTCCGTCCGTTTTTTATTCCGAATAATCGAAACCAGAGATGATCCGGATAGTAGAACATTCGGATTAAAATACCCACTAAAACAAGGTGATATATCGAAATACTTTGTGCAGTTGGGGAAGATGAACGGGTGGTGTAGTGGTCATTACCTTTGAGATAAGCGTAGGTGGTCTCGATCTCTTTGAATAATAAACTAAGAACTTACAATTCAGATCTGATGAAACTGTAGTTCAAATGCGACCATACATCAGATTAAAACAATATTAAATCGCGTAGTAATGGTATATTACGTAAATTTAAATAAATATTAGGAATTTATAAAAAAATGCGTATGTTGTATTTGAAATACATGTTTGCCTTCGAATAGTATTTGTATTTGAAGTTGCGTGTTTGACTTTGCACACATTTTCCTTCTTAAAATGTTTATCAAGTATTGAACAAAAACTATTACCAATTGCAATGAGAGAAGGAGACCAGAGGACGACAAACGTACGGTTTCATAAATGATGTTACGTAGGGAGTACAGAATAACCGGTGGTTCCTTCCGAAGAGAGAAACCTTAGAGATATTGACAGGACACGGTCAAATGAATACATACTTGCAGAAGGTTGGTGTAAAGCGCACGGGAACATGTCGATGTAAAGAAGGGCAGGAAACTGTAGACCATGTGTTATGGGATTGTGTCAAGTGTGGGAGGGAACGAGAGGACTATATACGGGAGTTTTTGAAACTTGGTTCGCTAGACACGAGAAACATGGGCAAAATAATACGAACGAGACGAAAATTCGAAATTTTCGAAAAATACTGCGTTAAAGTAGTGGAAAGGAGGAAATGCTATATCAGGAGATAACACCCTTATTCTCTGGTTATATGCCGGGAAGGAGTGTGAATGTGACGAGGAAGAGAGTGATGTAGAGGAGAATAGATTTGTACAAACCCCAAGAATGACTCTGTTGGGAAAAGGGAGTTAATGAGAGAAAATAAAATTTGTAAATTTCATCCTCTCGTAGAATCATGATTGTTGTGCACTACAACTGGATATTAACAACATGGAAGTGGTGGATTGGAGGTATGCCAAGTAGCAAATGTTTAAACCCTGAGAAAGAAAATATATTTTCTGATAGATCCCTAATTACAAGAATTTTCATAGCGTTCTTTGTTCAATCTCTTCCATTTATTAATTACTATTGTTTTAATTGGAGATTAGATGGGGCAAGGTTTTTTTCTGTTAGTGAAGACTTGGATACTGAAATTGATATGCGCGTAAATTTTTTTAAGAATTTTGCAAGACCAGACTGGTTAACATGGCAACATTCACAAAACACTTATGCAAACATGCTGTATTACGGTGTATAAACACATCTTGAGTATCACCATAAGAAACTGTCACCGTTTCTCAAAGCATTTACCTTCACTGCGGAAACGATCGGTTGATTATCGTCCTCAACGCGCCGCGTAGTTGGTGAGAATGTCTCTTTTTGCATCACGACGACCGACGACAGCGCTGCCGAAAAGTTTGGCGAGTTTTTGTCCCGACGCACAATAGCTCTCGTTTCCGATTACAGTTTTCTATCAATACCATTTTTCGCAGTTGAGGAAACCGCAGAAGATGACTCATATTGTGAAACGACAGTAGAGACGCGATGCTATGCGAAATCTTCCCCATGGTGTGAGAATACGGTCCCGAGGTTGTGCAGAACAGCCAATTAATCGCAAGAAATTTTTGAAGAGGGCTTCAGAAACATACGAAACATTATATTAATCTGATTTTCGTCCATTTACATTAAACATACTTACGTTTTTTTGCGCTTTGATCTTCAAATACACAGTCGTGGGTGAAGCTAGAATGATGGCGACAAGGAAGTGTGCGGATTATGAGGAAGACAAGCTAGATTAAATTAGTCCTTATGGAGACCAAAATAAAGAAGGCCGAAACGTTGGCATGGTGTAAACAGTTTTCATTTCTTCAAGAACAACACGCACATAAACTTTACTAAGTAATGCTAATCATATCCTTCACAGCGCAATATGTCTTATGTCTGAATTGTTGGCACAATCTTCATATAATAAATTTTATAGTTATGTATTTCCAACTTCCAGTAATTACGTAGTTCTTTTTATTTTTACCTAAGGAGTGTGCTGTAATTTTTCAATCCACCTCTACCTTAGTTCCCTTGATCGGATGGTCCCTTGCTTGCTTCCGGAGATTAAGTTAGTTTATTGTTCTCCACGTGGTCATACGCAGTTTGTAACTACTTTTTTTACAATACATTTATTTATTTATTCCACTTGACAAATGTGTTTAGTACTGTTGAAAACGAGACACATTAAAATAATTATTTTGCTATCAGTTTCGTAGGATGTCCCGAAATCACCTCAGTCGAAAGTCATTACAAGTAGAATATGCCTTGCGTTTGATTGGCTGGCTCTACTTCCTCTTCCACCACCTCAATGCGCACCGTATCACTTTCTCTCCTTACACTATCGCGATCATTCTACGCTGCGCGACGGCTGAGTTGGCAACTTGTCACAGACCAGGCGTGTCTCTCTGCAGCGCAATTCGGTGCAAGCAGCTCCTCTGGAGGAAATGCATCCACCGAATAAATGACGGAGGAAAAATGAATTATGCATTTCTATTCTTCCCTTGTTCCATTCTGAGTAGTGGTTTTTTTTTGGTTGTTCTGTGACGGTCAATTTTCCATTAGCTTCTGCTGTCTTCACAACTTCATTTGTATGGGTTTCTGCGCTACATTAAATTTTTTGTAATAAAAAAAGAGACATTTTAATTTATTATATGTCGTATCAGTAGTAACAATTAGAACGTTGAAGAACAGTTTATTCGTATTCAAATACATTTAAATTGGTCTTCTCTATGCTCATACCATTATACGTATTATATAGTTTTTTGAAAATTATGAAGGTGAAACCAAAAATTATAACTGGTTGATAAAGAATAAGATGTTCATAAATGCATTTGAAAAAACAGAAAAGAAAGTTCTGCTTAAGTCCCACAGTCAAATATTTAAGCTTGTTATCGTTATATTTCAAAGTGAAATAATGTGATAGACTTACGGTTCCTCAGAATTGATGATATATAGAAACTTCATTATGCCCAATTCATGTTTCAATATTACTTATATCATCTGTTGATGTATAGTGATATTTTTCTGTTGATTTTCATTGTATAAGTTCCTAACTTATTGTCCCAATTCCTAACTTATTGTCCGTCCAGTCAAGCAGTATCTTCTTCAACGTCTTCTTCTCCTGGGTAACGGAGTATAGTCCTCACTTTCGAATCTTGACACAAATGTATCCTCGCCCCTCGTCCTCCCTANTCGAATCTGACACAAATGTATCCTCGCCCCTCGTCCTCCCTATCCTCACCGTGACCTCATCTCCTCTTCCTCGTCCTCAACGACCTTTGGGCGTCGACACGCCTCCTTTCGCAACTCTTTCCACACGATCTCGGGCGCAACAGCGTTTCCACCCCCCTCTGCGCCTCAACTCAGTCTTTGCCATCTTCGTTCTTCCTCTCCTTTTCCAACCTCTCCTCACCTTCCTACTTCCCTTGACTCCCAACATCGTCGTCCACACCTCCATTCATCGTCTTTCTCAACCTCTCCTCACCTTCCTACTTCCCTTGACTTCAAACATCGTCGTCCACACCTTCATTCATCGTCTTTCTCAACCTCTCCTCACCTTCCTACTTCCCTTGACTTCAAACATCGTCGTCCACACCTTCATTCATCGTCTTTCTCCCTCACAGTTTCCGCGACTGACTTTCCTCCGTTTCTTCCCTCTCTTTTCCACCGCTGCCGCCGTCACCGCGCCCAATCAATGCGAGGCACAAAGGCGCGCCAGAAACAAAGAAAATCAATCTTCCGGCGAGTGGGCACGGACGTGCGCTGGAGCTGGCTCGGGCCTTGCCCTTCCCTCTCCCTTCCTCTTAGGGAGGGGAGGGGGTGTTGGTTGGCGCACGCCACGGATGGACCATCGCCTCGACGCTACAACGACTGCGCGATGTATCTTTTGCCCGGCTTTTGTCTCGGAGAAGGATCTATCTGCTCGAATACATGGAGGGGGGGTGGCTGGAGGTAGATAGCTACTTCCCTTTCGTCTATGTTGATTCGGGAAGACGTATTTCGCAAATGTCAAGGCGGAGGTTTCCTTGGAATTGAAACTGTGTCCCGAGAGATGTTAATTAATGAGGAAACAAAAGGATGACAACGTTGAATGTTAAACCTACTTTTGTCTTTGCGACGAAGGAGACGGGGTGGAATATTGACGTATCATTTTATAAAGTTCAACATCTCACGAGAATAGTGACACTTCTAATGGTACTACCGCCATCATACTTAATGAACGAATGACAATCATTGTAAGGGTTTCTTTCACTCTTTTTTCCCATGTCTTGTAGGTGTTGGAGATGATATGACGCCTCTTTTTGATTTACCAAGGGAATTACAAGGGTGCCAGATACCCTTCCTGACCCACCTCGCCGAGGAGGGTAATACATGAATGACATGATGATGCGTGAATGTTGTAGTGGAATGAAAGGCAAAGGGAAACGGGATTATCCCAAAAACCCCGCTTCATCCTTTCCCGCGAACTGCTTGGATCAGACACGATTTGAACCTGTGTCACCACAGATAAAGGTGAGCATCACGCCACGGGTCACCAAATGTAATAATCATTATCACTTTTTTAAAAATACGGCTGTGATATTACTGGAGAATGTGATAATGTACGGTATTAGTAATGATTAAAAAACGTGTCATCAAATTGAGTTTCCAATGAGATCAGAATGAGGTTTAAAAGGTAATGAGACTAGGTTCAATAGTGTAATCGACAAAAAACGTAACTAAATTATGTAAATGAATAACTGGTATGTAGGCACGTACACCATCCCCATTTGGTTGATATAAAGAAATTTGCCATTACTTTTATGCAAATTTTCTGATTAAATATTTTGAGGTGCAATGTTTTATGATACCATTCAGCAACGGGAGGTATAATATCTTCCTATCTCGCTTTGGGAACACAGAGCACGATATTTCTTCCTTCTCTGTTTAGTGAGGTACTTGATATAATTTATTAAAATGTGGAGCAACACAAACGGAGTGCTTGTGACCCATTTCCAAACCATCGATTCTCCCTCAGCGTTCCAGGGCAAAGGGGAATACCGGAGATCCTTGGAAGCTCGAGGCTGACCTGGAGAAAGGGATCGAGCCCTTTTAAACAGTGCATGAGGGCAGGGGAGTCCTTCTCTGCCCAGGAGGTCGAAGACGCCGCTGTTGACAGTGGCGCCGCCACTATTTTTTTTGCGGTGGGAGAGGGAACTATGAACCCGACTGTCATTTCGTGTTTTGGTTATTACTTTCTTCGTGGGACATTACGTTTGTTGTTTACACGACCCACTTGATTATTCTAAATCGTATTTGAACGACCTCCAATACAAAACGTTAGATAATCGTAACCAATTTTTGGGGATGTCAATGGCCCACCTTGGGATGATGCTTGGAAACTGAACCATGTTGATGAGAATTTTACTCTAGGATCACACAAAGAATAAGGATGAAATCTATGCTGCCTTAAGCTATTTTTGAGGTACCCACACTCTATAATAGTTTCTCTACAAGTTCTCACAATAGCGCACAATACATCCTGAAAACTCGTTGCGAGTTCAATAGAGTAATAAGGTGAGGTCGCGTGCATACGATAATCAGTACTTTCGCCCAGGTGAAAGTGGCGACGAGTCGGGAATTCACCTGACCGAAAGCCGCGTCTAGGTACACGGAATAAATATATACATAGGCGACCTGAACACGTTAGTACGTGTGAAACCGGTAGTTGGGGATGTGTCTCTGGTCTTCCGGGATTAGGTCTGCGTGGAAATGGTGTACGGTTGTAGAAAGTGAATGTAGTTCAGTAGTGGTCGACACCCTGCGATCAAAGCAGGAGTCCCGGATTTGATTCCNGTGAACACAAGTTCATATACCGTCTCCGCGAGGAAGTGCAAACTGTCGTATCACCTTTGTGATCAACGTTCTGTCATTAACCATGCCTCCACCCATACGTCTTTGCATTGTTTAACATGCAACGCACTTCTGAAAGTAGAGACTGGATGCAGGGTTCACCTGAGGATGGACGGTGGGTGAATATTACATGGTGGTGGTGGTGTTAAGGGGTGGGGGGGATGGTTAGAGTGAAGCGGAGGTGGTAGTGAAGGGTTATTTATTCAACGCTTCCGAGGGCCATCGTAAACCCCTCGCGAACTCACCCTCGCGCTAACTGAAAGAATCTTGACGAAGTCTGTGCGTTGTGATGGTCGACGTTCACTTCCCAACATCGTAATATTCCAAGTTTGGGACTTTACGTCACTTTATCTTCTCCGCTGCTTTTCCCGAACCACCAACACCCTTAAACCTGTTTTCTACACTAAGAGAACACAATAGATTTGGATTGGATGTAGGATCCAAGTCCAAAGGAAGAAAAGGTTTTCTCCAAACATTTGGATATGTTACCCCCCAACCTTATAGTTCGGATACTATGTTAGGATATCACATCCAAAGGTTGGCATGCCTCATCCGAATTTTTGGAGAAATACTTTCCTTCCTCTGTGTTTGGATCTCACATCCAAACCGGTTTTCTCAGTATATCCCTCCAGTTGAGGTGTGTTATCTGCGATCAAATACATTGTTCTCCATCATGATTACTTTCTCCTCTGTAAAAATGTACCATCAACAAAAATATCTATAATATAAAGAATCTCATTTTACTGACGGTGTTATTATTCTTAACAATTCAAAATTAATTGTCCAGGACATTGAATTTATCATCAGGATCACCAAATCCAGTCCATACACATTCATATTTTTGTCACAATCACTATCTTCAACTGTGTATAAAATTATCAGTGTATTGTCTTACTTCAACCTTCAACACAAGATTTCTTCATTTGCTCCTTCTCGTTCGAGATTTTTGAGCTTCATGAATGAATTCAAGTAAACCAAAAATTAGATGTTAGTTTGGTACGATAACTAGTGTATACGATACGCAAATATTTTTTTTCTCTTGACCATTGACGAATAAATTATATCGCTCAATGTGTGGGTGTATACAAGTTGCAGGAAGTATCCCGTGGTGGAATGGTGGACGAGGGATGACAAGTATAATGAATCAAAAATACAAAATTCAGGGATGACATGTGCTCTTGCCTTGGAATATCGCGTGGTGAATAACACATTACACAAAGAATCGCCGAGTAGGACGACTCCAAAAGAGCGTTTTTTGTTTGACTCCATGAATCTTGTTCGTATGTGCTTTTATGTGTTGAATGGAAAAATGAATTTTTTTGATAAGAATGTAGTTAGGATCACTTGTATAAGGACCCATTCCATGGTCCCTTAATTCTTTTTCATAAATGTTGATAAGTTGTTTCCTGAGCCTGAATTGGTTGGTAGGTGATTTTATCTCCCATAGTTCTCTTCTATTCTATTACAAATGTATGTGATTTGAAAGAGAGGCATTTCTTCCTTCCTTCCATCAAAATGTTTCTTGCCTTTCTGTCTGTCGAGTTTCTCACTAATTAGGCTCCAATGAAGTCAGTTTTGCAACGGTTATTAAAAAGCTCTTGGAAACAATAGTAGAGATAAATCTCTGCCGTTGAACAGCTAAGGGTGACGCCGTATTCTTAGGTTTGGATTGAAGAGAGAACTCATCATACGATGTATGGGAATATTAATGGGAAATTAAATATTAAATTAACTTGAATAGTCTCGCCAACCATATGTTAGAGGTTGGCGAGACTACACAATTAAATTAAATTTTTTAAATACGCCAGCAATCAATCACCTATTCCATCTCCATTAATGGGAAAATAATACATCCTTGCAAAAGAGCCAGTAAATTCACATGAGCAAAACCACGATTAGCTAGTTGAGATAAATTTTTTTAAAAACATATGCAGATGATTACAATAAAAAACAAACATTCGCGAGTTTACAAGAAGTTTCAAATTGATTGATACTTTGAGGACCCTTTTTGTATATTGAGATGTTATTTAAACTCAGAATTAAGAAGGAGAATTATTTAATATTGAAATTCTTTCTAACAATACAACTGGAAAAAATATGTGAGGAAAGCTTGACTGTAAACTATAAAGTATACTTGGTAATTGTGGAGCTTTAGCAACATTATCAAAGCATGATAAATTGAAAGGCGTTTCTATGTTGCTAATTGTTTTATTGGTTTAAAGCTTTTTCGGCTGCATAGCAGCCATCGTCAGTAACATACACTGAAAAATATAAATGTACATAAAATGACAATAATAAAAATCGAAACATAATATGAAAGTATACAATAATTGGGTGAAACAGTATCGAAATACGTGTATTTTTGGATGTTGTTGAAATAAAGAAAGGAAAGAACAATGAAAAATGAATAAAAGAAAACAAATACAGAGTGAGCAAACCGACAAAATTACGTACCTGAGTATTGAGGAATATTTTTGGCGAATGCGCAGAGTACGCCGAACGGAGGTCATTATATGGAAAGTGATGGGATGGTTGCGGGGTGGGGTGGGGAAAAAAGGGGCTGTCGGAGTTTTCCAGGAACTGGCGGCAGAAGACGGAAAGAATTTCCGAGGGTTTTAACTGTTGGGAATGGGGTGNAATGGGGTGCAGTGCCCTGGAGAGTTGGGGGTGAGAGGGAAGGAATTTGAAGGCTAGTTTCATGAGAGGGGGAATGAAAGTCAGGGATTTGTTTATTTAATAGGGAAATGTTGTGGTTTTTGAGAATATTATCGATATGTAAAATTTCTAACTTGATCCGGGGTCAAAATCTATTTTCTACTTATAAAATATAAAAATCCTTTTCAATGTTAAATGTGTGTGTGTTTTCTACTAGGTGGTTGGCGAAGTGTGAGACTGTTGTGTTATTTTTNGTGCCCGACATACACTACATAGTGATTGTCCCTTCGATACTGTTTCACCCAATTATTGTATACTTTCATATTATGTTTCTATTTTTATTACTGTCATTTTATGTACATTTATATTTTTCAGTGTATGTTACTGAC
>NNCF01127341.1:452403-464496 GCA_002313205.1 Laupala kohalensis
ATTCTTCGTATATCCTTCCGCGAGTGCTGCTACCTCCAGCATCGCCTCCATCTTCACACTTACAACAGATTTTCTTAAAACGGAATCGCCGGGTCTAACTAACCTTACATCGCCGACTGTGACCGAACAGTTGTTTATAATTGTTTATAATTATCAAACCTAAGATAATAACATAAACGGTGGCGGAGAGAAGAAAATAGTGCGGAACAATGTTTCTTTATAACTATCATAAATATAAAAAGCGAAGAATACGGCTTATATTTTCTGAACCGCAATAATATTTGTAGTATTATGACATAAATTATTTTTACGAACCCTTGTGGGACCATATTCTTAAGTTTGGCCGAATAATTTTTTTTCTTGCATCTGCTAGTACTGTCGTAGGGTAACCTTGACTATCAGTAGCTCAAAGAACATACAATATTTTACACAGTCGCCATTGGTGGATGCATGAATAAAGGGAAAGAGCGAATTTCAATCTTTTATAATGTGTCTGTCCTATAGGACGAACCCGGATTAGAGGGGCCTTCTTTATGACTCAACTATCGTCTTATTTGCGAAAATATACGGCATTTCTTAACTCCACAATTGTCTACTAAATCCGCCATTGCTTTTCAGAATTGATAGGATGGTCCTTTCCTGGTTTTCGGACTTACTATACATTGTTTGCAATTGCATACTTGACGAAATATATTTGCTTATTAGAATACATGGAACATTCGATTCACCGAATCTTGTGAAAAGCATTTTAGAGGAGTAGAGAGTTTAATATTCTCATCGGTAACATAGTCTAGTAAAATGTACATTTTACTTTTCAAAGGATCGTGTAGTTTTTATCTTTTGGTGCCAAGTCCACAACTTAAAAACAAAGCTATCGACCTCGACGCGTCATCGCGCGTCCGGAAACGCAGAAAAAAAAAAAAACNACGCGTCAGCGCGCGTCCGGAGACGCAGAAGAAAAAAACCGTCAAAATTTTGGACCCTGTCTTTTATTTATTGACATAACTCCCAACGATGCGTTTTTAAATATACTTGCATTTTATAAAATAGAAAAAATTTGGTTGTTGAATGACCTTTGCCGGTGAAATACTTATCGAGATTGTTTTTTTTTAAATTGAGTATGTTTTTCAAAAATTGAGAAATTTGTCGAATTGCAAAATCTTCTAAACGATACCTCGCGCAACAATATATGCAAGGAACAAATTTAAAAAATAAATTTTTGTAATTTTCAAAGTACCTGGAATTTATTATCTGTATACAATAATAAATGAAGCGGTGTTTACTTCAATTGATATCACAAAAAATGAAATATTTCATAACATGATTTGCTTGGTTTTTAATATAAATAATGAATAATAAGAAATGTGAGTTGCACCAATGATACTCCTTAAATGTAAAATTATGTAGGATTAGTATCATTATATATACAACGGGCCTGAAGTATTTTCGTGACTGATTCGCGTCTCTTATTAATCTTTTATCTGTATTAATGTAATTATGTTCCAACAGTGATTATTTAAAAATAACACAATTTTATCTACGAGAGGTCTAATAAGCAAATATTCACTGAAATCCGAGGTCAAATATTTATAAAAATACAATGGGTGTCTCTCCTGTTTGAGAGAGTAACTAACAGTATTTTTATTCCTTTCAGCTTGAGGTACGTTCGAATAGAAGCTGGATGCATGAGTTGAACAGGCTCCAACCCAAATATTTTCTTTTGTGTCTCCGTTTTATTCTTCACTAACTGTCGGTATTTATTTCAAACGAAGAACAAAGAGAAAGAATTTAATCTAGATGAGTATTTTAAGATTTTGGTTATTTATAGTTTTCTAATATCCCCGCTGGTCTAGAAAGACTCAAGGATGTGTCAAACCTTACAAGGGAATTGTTTTGAGACCACATTTTATACTAACATTTTTTAGTGATTTGACACGTGCAATGTTGAGTAAAACTATTGTAAAAAATGCATTAAAAATATTGTTATAAAAATATTTTTCTAAAATGTTTTGAGAGTACCTTGCTTTTCATTGAGAGTTTGTGTTCATGAACAAGTATTGCAACTATCTGTTGCTTAATAAAGGTTATCTTCTTGTATGAATTTGTTCTTTCAATAAAAAATCACGTCTTTGTTGTACAGTTTAGCGTAATTTTCCATTTTCTTTGAAATCTTATTTGAGTGATTCCATATATCTTGGTCGCATGATACTGAGAGAGAAGAGTGGAAGGAATTTAATTGGAACTAAACACTCAGTTGAAACTAACATGTCTTCATTATCAAGGACGTTATCATGATTTAAAATAGAAAAATACGAGTATTGTTTCCAGATAAGTGTCAATAGGTTGAAGTCATCGGAAAATGCGTCATTGAAATCGCGGAAAAAAGGGTTGAAGAGGAAGAAACGCACGACGAGTATCTTTTCAATATTCATTTCTCTTACGAGTCCATAACGTTGTGGAGAATTTAATTGATTAAGTGTACAAAAGATCTGTCGAACACGTCGAGAATTTATTGTACAGTGGAGCACTCCAAAATTCAACAAAATCTGTAGACAAAATACATTAAAACTATAATGTGGCCACCATAACTAAATAAGAAGCGTGGCGCATTGATCCTATTCGGCTGGACAACCTGACGACTGTTAGGAAATACTATACATTTTTATTAAATAAAACATTATCAAGGTGTGGAATAAAATTTGGACGTTTTCGAAGCTAATATTTCAATAAAACCTTCTTAAAGTTGTATGAAATCTTACGCATTGTCTCAAAAGCGACTATCTTTTAATAAATTCTAATGTTATTTTCATTAATATTGGTTACCAAAAACTATTGCCTGTACCAGAAATTTGCCTTGCCTCTCCGAACAATAAAGAACTCGTTAAGAAAAAAAAACTGTTGCAAAACGAGAGAACTCTAGACAAACCAGAGACTATTATTCAAATACAACATTACACGTTTTAATACACCACAAATTATTAATTTCCCTTGTAATGATTATTTTGATATAAACAGAATGGATAACATCATTGAATGTTTCATAAATGGTTATTTTCTTCATTTATTTCTTTGAAGTCGTGTCCTCATCTTCAGATATATCACGACATTATCTCTTGGTTCTTCTTACGTCTTCAATTACTTTTCATTCCGTTTTTTCTCTTTTATTCCTTCTACATATTCTTTGAAACTTTCAAATCGTCTTCCCGCTTTTCTCTGGTCCGAGCGTACTCACCACTGTTTAAGTATTCATTTTTCTGAGATATCTTGCTCTCTTTCTCTTCTCCATGGTATATACATTCCCAAAATACACGTTCGTCTATTTTCGAATTTTGTTCGCAATCACACGAGTCATCATCTACTAGGTTACATCTTTTCAAATCTCTCTTGAAGTCTCCATGGTTCGTTAAAATTTCTGCAACTCCTGCACTCGAGCTGAACCACTTCCCATGTCATTCTGCATAATTCACCTTTGGCATTAATTGGTAGAAATCTCTGCCTTTTGATGTTCTCTCCACTCAGCAATACATTCGTTATTTCCTTTCTCCGAACTTTCTCTTCTCCGTTAATTACTCGTCCATCAAGTACTATTTGTCCTTCACGGCGCATAATTGATCGCAGAACGTATTTTAGAACCAATTTCTCCGTTGGCGTAAATGGTTTTGTACGCCTGGCTCATTCATACTACCTTACCGTCTGAATAGTAGGAAACAGTTTTGCCCCTGAATGTAGTCAACCCGCCAGACTTTCGAGCCTAGCCGCAACGTCGCAGGCGACACACGGAATTGTAGTGCGACAACTTGACGCTAGATAGCGAGTCGGTACATGAACACTGTTTCATTTAAGAGAACAGATATTCGAATAAATTCATGGGATTGCGCTTGGGGAATGTTGTTCCGGATTTGCTGTCTGCCTCATGCTCTCCACATTTCGTCTTCTAAGAATTTACGATCAAAGTAGACATGGTTTAATTTCTATTCGAATTATTCATGACTGCTGGGTAGGTTGAAAATAGAGAAAGACATGTCTGCCTATTGGATCCCTTTATAATTGTGATTTGGTAATATGGTTCTACAAGTAAATGTTAGCCAAATTATTCATCAGTCTAATTATCTTCCTTGTTTATATTTAATTTACTTCATATTTTAGTTTTATGAATAATAGTAAATATTACCAACAATTTATTTCGTAACAAAGAAATATAAAGAAATTAATATTAAACTCGAGTGAGTAAATATTTTAAAAATATTTATTTGATTTTGAGTCTCATTAAATAAATTTGATCTATTTAAAATATTCGCATAATACTTTATTTTCAAAACTGAATTATTTTCTAATAGGAGACATGCATTTCAACCAAATATTCAATTACCTATATATTACCT
The DNA here is from genome assembly GCA_002313205.1 of Laupala kohalensis. Classification (NCBI taxonomy): domain Eukaryota; kingdom Metazoa; phylum Arthropoda; class Insecta; order Orthoptera; family Trigonidiidae; genus Laupala; species Laupala kohalensis. Next base: position 456,786 of record NNCF01127341.1, read on the forward strand.
AAAAATACCAATAAGACGTGTTTTGAAGGTAAAACCAATTACAGCATATACTGTTACGAGGCAAACGTAACACAAGAGCTAATTCACCTCATTTCTTTAATATTGGGGTGAGCATGTTTCTCTTTGAAACATTTCAGAGAATTTAACAGAAGTTAACGCTAAACATCCAGGAAGACATCGTCGATAACAGAATATTAAACAAAATATCTGTTTTTAAATAACCAACTTCTTCTATTGATCCAATTGTTCGGTGTGAGTTTTCTTTAAAAAAAACCAAAGAGTGTGTTTTAACACGAAAAATATTTTAACAAATAAATAAATTATTTTGTTCATGGGACCGTGCACTATTGATACTTTCCAGTAAGCGATTGGTTTCAACCACAAAATAATTATTGACAGTATTTCATAAAGATTAATAGTTACTGTTATTTGGTCAAATTCTTTAATATTACTTTGCCAACGTTTCGGTATTTCCAATGGCTGATAACATCATTACAGTGTCACTGTTATTCTTAATGTCAATTTTGAGATTCAGTAGATCGTATTCCTCTCTCATTGCAACTCTGTGCTGTTCAGATGGGATAGATAGAATAGAGTGATAGACACCAATTATTATTTATTTGCATTAATAATTATATATTTAAATATAATCGTTAATAATATTGTGTCCCTTATTTGTGAAGAAAATTCGATTCTTCTTCATAGAAGATTTACCCTAGTAATTTCGTATCAATTTTCTTCATTAGCTTCTCTACGTTGTGTCCAATTAATTCTATTTTAACTACGTATTTACTTAATATCTAATAATTAAATTTTAATGGTCTCTTGAATATACAGTAGACATTAATTAGTTTAAGTTTTAAAAATACAAATCTGTTCGTCGGGACACTTGAAAAGTGATGACTAATTGTTTTCTTCTGTTTGCAGGTCAGTGTTCGTATAGAGATTATTACTTGCTTTGCGATACAAAGAAGGTTTATCCGCCAACAGGTATGATATATAGTAATGTTTTCAATAATTATTAATTATGTTATTCATATATAGTGTTATAGTGTCTACATCTGTACATACGAGATTTTATCTCAAAGTTATCTAGCTTTGCTTAATTGCAATCATTATGAAATGTGTTGTAGATTCCTATTCTATACACTGAAAGAGCTTAGTTTTGTCTTATATTTTAAGGCCTAATGTCGATAAGCTTGTATAGAATGTAACTTGTGTAGAATGCTTTTACGATGATGATACTTGTGTAGTTGTTACGATGTTGTACATTTAGTGAATACGAGTATACATGCGTTTTGTGTATACATGCTTTTTCAATGGTTAAGAAGCTGGGATCCGTGGAAGGAATGCCACATTGTAAGATATTATTTAATTTATTTTTGTGAATCTAGCAGACGATTTTTGGAGTATCTAGTTAATGTTTCTTAAAATATCGGTATTTTTATCCAAACTTTTGTTTTACCCCAACATTGCTCACATTTTTTGGTGAACACTTACACATTTTTCTCGCACTACATGAAGCGATGCTTAAAATAAAATATATTTTAATAAAATTGAATGTTTTAACTCTATTATGTTTAAGTGGTTTATCTTAGATAGAATGAAATTTGCGTTCGTATCTCTTTGAACAGTTTGATTACTTTGCTTTTTCTAGTACCGTAAAAATTCCAACAATACGCTAATACTCTGACGCAAAGATAACAAGTGCTCAGGTTTTTGCAAAAGTGGTCATTAAGTATGAATATGGTTATATAAAATTTATTGTCATAAATGTTATTTCACTCGAAAGTATAGAGGGAGAAAATTAGGGAGGTAGAAACGTATAGATTAAAGTAAATTTAATTAATCCGTGATCAGTTTAACAATGTTTTAGAAATAAGTAATTGAAAAATTCTATGATAGGAATAAAACAAAATTACCTGAGCGAATCTGGGAAAATTGAGAGATTTCATTGAAGTTGAAACAATTGGTTGTGAAAACAAAATCCTTTGTATGATCTACCAAACTGGCAGAGCATTACGTAAGAAATGGCGAGCGATTGAATAATAATAATAATAAGACCTTCAATCTTGACAAACGTAACGAGTTTTACGAAAAAATTCCAAATTGAATATGTACTAGACGGTATCAGAAGACTTTAGACAAACGATATTAAGTCTGCGTTTGTGGAATACGACAACTTGCTGACATTCAAATATGTCCCGTCCTCTACCTCTACTCTCATAAGGGAAGACGAGTGTTGTTACCATCTGTTCGACCACTGACACACAAAGTGGTCTATATCGACCCTCAGGGGTCGACTACGACGTCCACGTCAGTGAAAATCAAAAAATTGGGGGTCCATTTAAGAAGGTTATGACCTTAATTTGGACTTTCCATGAATGGAATAATCGACACACAGTGTATGTATGTCATACCTGTTACTTATCCCGTATTAAGCAATATCGCGAGAATGTTTTTCTTTTTCCTATCTTCATACCTGGTGGAAAGGGGTTTCAGCGTGATTGCCAACCTCCTAACAAAAGAACAAAACAGTAAGAAACAGACTGGGCGTCACTGACCGAGGAGGTTTGAGATTAAACCTAACTAAATTGATGCCATATGTTGAAAGCATCAGATTCTTCCTACCCACCAAAACATTTACATTTTGCTCAGTTACATTATGTAATAGACACTAAATTTTTGAACTGATTGTTTTTAATTTGAATTCAATTTTTTTTCTCGCTACTGTTAGAAATTTAAATCTTTCAAAGTGAGTAGCACTATACAGTATTTCAAAAGTACATCTGAAGTTGATGAATTTGCAAAAATTCAATAGTAGATAAGAAGGGAGTCTTCCCGAAACCGAAGAACTTGGCAATTCCTCAACGAAAGAAAAACGTTTTGGTATCTCTCGGACTAAGGGAATGTGAAGACTTGACAAATGGTCGTGACTCAAACTCCCTCCTCGCTTCCATACGCATGCGACTAATTTTTCGACAATTAACTAAACAGCAAGAGGTAGAACGTCTCATTGTTCTAACACGACACGCATCATTCTCTGCGCGTATCTTTTTACCCCACTCTTCCCTAAGCGTGTCTTCACTACTACCGCAATTTTAGTGGGGATAATGCACAAATATTAAATTTTAAATTTTCATCCCTCTCTTTTACCTGAGATCAAATTTACAAATGATTAATTCTTCAGTTATTACTTAAAAAACAATCACTATATTGACTGGAAATTTAAATAATGATATTTCTCGTGTTTCAACTGGAAATATTTCGGGCAATTTTTACAGTAATAGAGCTCCTGAAATTGATTTAAATTTGAAACTAAAAGTAATTTTTTTATTTTTGTCGATATGACAAAAACAAATTGTGATTTTTTGAATGTAGTACTAATTTCTCCATTTTATTCACGGAAAAGTAAAACGGAATTTTATAAACTTTTAAATGAGATGTTTTGTGAATAACATTATTATACTTTCAAATGTAACATATTGCATGTAATTAACTCCGTGATGTACAATTTCACTATTCATGTAACAGCGTGCATTCTGTAGGCTCCTTTCATAAATTCTCTGTGAAGGCATTTGGTTTTATTAGTTTGAAAATTCCTATTATATCTTTTTCCGCTTTGATTATTGTTCTATTTGTATGAAAAATTTTATTGCATAAAAATTCATTGAATACAACGAATTGTTCGGAAAAATAAATGAAGATACGTTTTTAAGGGATGAAATACGCCATCGGATGTTACGTCGATGTACATAAATCTCAATGGCTCTTTTGTCCTCGAAAGTGAAAAAATAAATCTTGCTTGTTATGAAAGATATTAATAAATTGAATCCTTTGAAATCCACGGTTAAAAGTTTTCGAATGCTTTATGGCTTGTATTATGTCAAAGAATTTACTGACTTTAATAAAAAAAAAAGATCAATTTACCCATAAATGCTGTTTTTCATATGATTTCAGATGATGTAAGTGATGTTAATTTCTCTTATACTTTGTCACGCCATTGTTATAGTACTCTGGATACTGCTTCAATTTCCTTATTCATGCATGTTGTTTTTTTATCCTTTTTATTTATAATAGTTCATTTCTTACTGTTCGCAACCTTGGCATACAATATCTAATTATTAATCTCGAATTTTGACTGCACCTTATATCTTCGATTCATCTTGGAGTAATAAATTGATAATAGTTCGTACTAATTTATTAATTTTCTTATTAATATAAAATCCGTCACATCCTTCGAACTCTTGATCGGAATTGACGGGATGGTTTCTTGTTTGTTTCCAGAGAGTAACTTAGTTCATTATCCCCCGCGTGGTCATACGCAGTTTATTTATCTTTGTTATGTAGAGCGAATCATACATCACATCTGTGGCATTAACTTCGAAGTCATTGTATTTCATATTGTGTATGATCACATTCATAGTATGTATCATATTGGTCAACATTTTTGTGTTATTTGTTTTTTGCAACATCAGTGAGTTCATAATCATAAATGCTACAATAAAAAAATTTAAAAAAACGGAATCTTCGACTAATAGAATGCTGTTATTATTTGGGATGAACAAAACAATTTGATAATGTACCTAGAAATAATATAGTACTATCGTATTAGTAACTGAACATTAACATAACGTTTAAATCTTTTTTAAATTAGTGTTGTGTTGTAAAAACAAAATAAAATGTCTATATCAAAGATCGTAAGATTAAATGTTTTTAATGTAATGGTAGACGTTAATAATACAACTGAAGATTAAAGTTTGTCACTTCTCCGCAAATGTCGCTTGCATAATATTACAGTCGTTTCCATGCGTAGGATTGGAAGCTTTCTTTCACCTGTACTTGTGAGTCCGCATCCAAGTTGTGGAAAATAATGGGAGAAAAAGCGGACTTTTTTTTCCCGGAGCATTTTCCCCTTATACGCTTTAGTAAGTCTTAAGTTTCTGAAATTGTTCATATTGGTTGAATGGGGAACACCGTCAGCAAGAAATTTATTTTCCGGAACTGTGTACATTAATTCTGTTGCCCCATCCTGGCCCGGGTTTTTCTTCGTTTTTCCTTCGGGTAGAGGCGGATTTCTTATACAGGTTCTCTAGGCTTTGTCTAGGGGCGTGTTTATTGTAACAATAAATCGTGAATTTAGTGTTTTTTCAACTCTTATGATTTTTAAACACTATACTCAGAATAATCTATAGTTCGATAATAACTTGTACATGTAAATTTACAAACATATTTGCGTTAAATTACAAACATATTGACATTATATATGTATTATAACTCGTAGCTAACTTTTTATATTATCTAGGAATTTTTGCTTAAATTTTTGAATCCGCCTCTGTCTTAGGATCCTTGATCGGAATTGATGGGATGGTCCCTTGTTTGCTTCCGGAGAGTAAATTAGTTTATTGTCCTCCACGTGGTCATACGCAGTTTGTACTGTTTTTTGACAAAAAATTTATTATAATATCAAAACAGTATGTTTTCCGTTTATTTTCTTGGACATTTAAACATTTTCCATAAACTCTTATGAAATCTGACGCGTTGTGATTAATTCCTCTATTGAAATAATAAAACCGTATCTCTAGCATAGTTATATATTTTTCACTGGTCCACTTATCGTAAAGTAATTTCGGAAGTAAATTGTTATCTCGTAAGGGGCTATTTATTTATTTCGAATGTTAAATATTCTATAAGTATACATTATAGCTCCCATTTATACAAATATTAATATAAAATCTTTCAAAAGTCTGTATTAGCAGATCATCGAATGTATTGTAAAGACGGAAACGTAAATGAGAATAATGTGTACTGTTTTTGCACAACGTCTGTTCCCTCTCTTTGATATATTTTCTTTGGTAATTTTTCCTTCTATTCCGTCTTCTACCTTATTTCTTCATTTCTGTCCTCGTTGCTTCCTAGTCGTGAAGTTGATCNATCTCGTAAGGGACTATTTATTTATTTCGAATGTTAAATATTCTATAAGTATACATTATAGCTCCCATTTATACAAATATTAATATAAAATCTTTCAAAAGTCTGTATTAGCAGATCATCGAATGTATTGTAAAGACGGAAACGTAAATGAGAATAATGTGTACTGTTTTTGCACAACGTCTGTTCCCTCTCTTTGATATATTTTCTTTGGTAATTTTTCCTTCTATTCCGTCTTCTACCTTATTTCTTCATTTCTGTCCTCGTTGCTTCCTAGTCGTGAAGTTGATCACGTATCCGTCACCGAGAATGCACGATGGATGTGAAAACCCCAGGTTTGAATGCGAGATCAAAATCGCAAGAAGGGAAAGGATTTCTCCAAAACTTTGGACACGACATCCTGACCTAACAGTTTGGATAATATAAGGTTGGAATGTCGCGAACTAAAGTAGCGATGTCACATTTAAAGATTGACACGTCTCATCCAAAAGTTGGGTTGTTATATCCAAATGTTTGGAGAAGTCCTTTTCTTCCTCTGGATTTGGATCTTTCATCCAAACCTGTTCTCTCAGTGTACCTAATACTTTATTTTTTTATGTTTCCCTTATAGATGTTGTATATTTCTCAAATATTTCGTAGATCATTTTGCTATTAGTTAAATTATGGTTTATAAAGAGACAGTGGAGTGGAGTGCATTATAATATGTATATATAGTATTTTTAAAATACATTTTTGAAAATACTTTTTGACATTCCGTTGATTCCGTACCTCGGTACTCATTTTGCAATTATTCTATATATTAGTGCCGTCTCTGCGCCTTATTCCTTGATTTTGTTTGATCCATGTATTCTACATTCTGTGATTTGTGTAAACTCTCTTTCTCCTTCCCCTATGTGAAACCGTTACAACAATTGTTTTTCATTACTTGCCTGACGATGACCCGCAATGGAAATCGGAACGTTGTGTCTCCTTAACAGATAACGAATCAGTCTGTGAAACATGGTCGTTTTATTCAGTAATTATAATTCTACGGACGGAATAACAATATACATTATAGTCAGTGATATGGAAACTATAAGGTTGAGGTGTCACATCCAAAGGTTTGGATACGTCCTTAACTTTCTCTGGATATGGATCTCTCATCTAAATGTGTTCTGTCAGTGTGCCTTATACTAAAGCCCTGTTATATTTCCCATGCAGATGTTACATATATTTTAGATAGGTAGATTTTTACATAGATATTTAGAAAAATATATTTAGATAGATATAGATGTTAGATATAGAATATATAAGTTATATATTTCGTACTTCATTTTGCTATTAATTAAATAATGGTTGCTATTAATAAAGAGACAGTGGTGTGGAGTACAGTATGCGACAGGTGAGTTGGCGGGTGGGAGGGGGAGGCGCAGTCGTGACGTCATCTCGTGTCAAGACGCCCGGTGGCTCAAGCGCCGCTTCATTGCAGCTGCAACAGCGTTTGGACGCGGTGGCGGCGGCGAAAGCGAGAGTGAAGGTTTCGTGGGAATGGCGGGAAGGGTTGAGAGTGAAAGAGAGAGGGGAGGGATGCAATCGATAGTGGCGCCGGGTCGATAGGGCGCGTGCATCCCTCGTGGCTAAGCGGAGAGAGTTGCTTCCGGCCCGCTGTGGACTTCGACGCAATGAGGCTGGACACTCCTTCAACCCACGTTCTCTTGACACAGATACAATGATTTCTCTGACTATGTACAACGATAATGTGTGTTAAGAGATATCTACAAAAGCACGACATAATTAAAAG
>NNCF01127341.1:464514-500082 GCA_002313205.1 Laupala kohalensis
ATATATATATATTACATGGTATGAACGGGCAGTTCCAGAAAGAGGAGCAGGATTAAGAAACACAGAGATCATTAAAAAGACAAGATGAGGAAATATTCGTGAACTTTTTTTGAAGTATTTGCCCTTGCATTGTTCTTTACTTCCTCGTGGTAGGGACAGAAATATTGGAGATATTATAATAAGATAAAGAATAGATAAGAAATATGAGCCTTGTAATGACCAGGTTAAAGATAAGGCGATCTAGAAGACCCTGGGCCAAAATAAAACTGAAAAAAAAAAAAAAAATTGTAAATGGGAAATTTAGCGTTCTATTAAAGCTTATCTATGTGGAGCAATAGAAGGTAGGAGCTATGGTTAGTGGGTGGACCGGTTAGTTCGGTTTACCAACAACTGGTTTCACGTGATGTTAGTAGGAATAGTTAGGAGCAGTGGGATGTGGATAGAAGAAAGGAGGGTTCGCTTCACAGTCACAGTTATAAGAACTGGGACATTGATGTGAAAATCTACAAATATTCTTTTCTTCTGGACCCGCCGGGAATTGAACCCGGTGATGACTTGGTGATGAACAAGAACGTTAGCTCCTGAGCACCGGATGGGGCGTTCTTGAACTCTCGTGAATTTATTTCCTGACCGCAGATGGTTGAATACAAGTTATCTTTGAGTTCTCACACGCTCCTCCACGAATCCTCGACATGATTCTTTTTTTCTTTTACAACAAATCAGGAGAAAGAGGAATCTTCACCTTTGTTTCCACCTTATTTTCACCACCTTTTCTCTCACGTGGATGTATTCGGGAGTTTTTTTTGGGGCCACAATCCCCTCGCTGATGCAAACCATGTGTTCATCAGGTTGGTGATGGTGTCATACGTGAGTAAAATGATTTGCGATCACGAGATTTCATGAGTACGTATGATTGAAACACGCAATCTTTCTGGGTGGGGCACGCGTGTCAACTGGTTTTAGGTCTTACAGGAACACGTTAACACAAATCATTATGTTATGTTGAAGGAAAAAATGGGAAACGGAACCGAGATTCGAACTCGGGACGTTGAGCTTAGCGCGCTCATGCGCTTACCGACTGCGCCATCCCGTTCGCCTCCCGTGCCCGTCTTCCTTCCTCATTCAATATGCGATACCCAAAGGCCTTTGATGTGGTCTCGTAGAGACTACGCTTCTCATATGAGGCGACTCCCTTAGGAAGTACTTTGTTTTGGGTAGTATTTTCCAATTCTGCTTCACAAACACATAGATATCTCTTACATTGCAGTGAACGTCGGGCCCAGGGGGCGAATGGGATGGCGCAGTCGATAAGCGCATGAGGGCGCTAAGCTCAAGGTCCCGAGTTCGAATCTCGGTCCCGCCTCCTATTTTCATTCAACATAACATAATTAATCTGTTACCTGGCGGTGAGGTTCACCCCAATCTAAGATACTTCTGCAAATCTTTTAGTGGTAAAGAGAGAGAATGTGAATCTGCAAACTGCAACATTTTTCAATTTATGAAACTTGTGAATTCATTGATTGTTACGTATTTAGATAATGTTAATGTATAATCAAATAAATAATGCAAGACCTACCAACTTTCGTGGACGAACAGCATATAGTTTATGATAAAAACGTTTTGAGTTTTGTTTGAGGTCATCGTCAGGTGGTTCAAATTATAACAAGAAACATAACACAACAATTGAACATGATATTTGACACTAATATAAAAGTGAAATATATCCTGTTCCTCCATAAAAGGTCATAAGTCTTCCATTATTTACTTAATGAGAATATAATGGACGTAAATTGTAGTAGTTAATATATAATACGCATTTTACATACTTATTCAGATTTTAACATCTAAAGGTATTTACTTAATTGACAATGTAAGTGAGTCAATAATTTAAATAATATCTCACTTCGTTGATATACTTTAATTCCAAAACAAATACACAAAATAACAGCGTTCAACGTTTCTCCCTCCAGTGAGAGACCTGGTTACTCCCTACTGGTTGAATGATTAAAAGTTAAGCTTTGGAAAGTTGTTCGACGTGTAAGTGATCGGATGAAGGATTGAAACTGTAATGAAACTTTGTTAATCTGTTACAGAAATCGTAGTATATTCATTTCCATTATTGCCACCAACACTTCGCTTCAGCAATCTGAACCTGCGAATAACAGATAATCTGTTCAAGGAGTTCTGACTCAAGGTTGATATATATTGACAATATATATATAAAGGAGATGTAAAAAGGGTTTATCCACCACTCGCATGCACCGGAAACGCCAAATTGATCCGGATCAATAAATTGAGAAAATTTTCCATAATACACGATCATGTGTGATTTATTTACAAACTTAAAATCACACATTTTTAACGTTTGTGTGAAGCAGGCACGTAGAGAGTGTGGAAAATGGACACCTCCTGCACTCGTATGTAACTTACGAGGAAAGTATTGCTAAATTACTATTTGATAATTGAGGAACAGAATGAATTATACAACTAAACAAATTTTAAAAAATTTAAGTACAAATAACTCAAAAAATAATAATTTTTTGTTGCGAAGTCTGGGCCTCCCTTCAAATAAATTTTTAGCTACAGTTCTGCATTGAACTAATATTGTTTCATTATGTATTATTTCAGTGAAGTGGTTTTGATAACTTTGAATATCATCATTGAAACATAGCTCCGCTGGAATGCAGCAGATTAACCCTGCAGCGGTAAAGTTGTATCCATCGAAGGTGTCTAAAAGCAATTCACACAATCCTACGTTAGGAGCGACGTGTTACGAAGCTTAATCGAAGTTTAATCGACCCGAGGAGAAACGTTTCGCGCTATTTTGACATCTCGTTGAAATATTGACAACCCAATGTTGTCGTGTATATTAGACTCACTGTAGACGTTTTCCCTATTTGTGTTAAATTGTCAATATTCTCATTTATTTTTAATTTTTGCACATTTTGTCGGAGAATGGATATCTGAGATTTGTGGTGGAGATTTAAATCCACATTGACCTGTTACAATTTTAATAGTTTTATTGGATTAAAAACCATACTTTAAAACTTAACCCGAGAAAGCGAAAGATGTGTTCGTTGGTCTCATTGATGATTGCGGCATGTGTTATTTATGAGCCTACATTTGAATCAGTAATTGTAAAATGGTTTTGGACTCTTGTTACTAAAACTCTTCTTCTACTCCTTAAGTACTCTAAACTACACCAATATAAAAAGACTGGGAAATAAAAATAAAAATATAAAACAATGTTTTCACGTGTGCTTTTACAATATTAGAATGGAATAAAAAAACGTATTATAGTTGTGGAACATAAACATATTATTTAATTTTATTCCAATAATGTAAGTTTTGAATGTTTTTTACACAAGTACATAGCACCATTTCATTTTAAATTATTTTTATACATAATAACAAGTTGATTTTCTTTGCATTTATTGTGAAGAGTATTTGAAGTATAGCATTGTGAACCTTCTCTTCTGGAAGTGATGGTAAAGAACATATGACGTTAAAAACGTGGACAATTGAGTATCAACCAGTGTTCTGAAGACACAGTTTTGTGTTTTAGGGAGCTATTATTTCGGTACCAAAGTTGTACTAAATAAATTATGGTAAAAATCAGTTACAAACTGCATATGACATCATGGAGGACAATTAATTTACTCTCCGGAACCAAGCAAAGGACCATCCCACCAATTACGATCAAACACCCAAAGGCAGAATCGGATATAACTTTACAGCATACTCCTAAGATATAAATAAAAAAATTGTTAGCTTCGTGTTCTAATATCAACAGAATACCATCAAATACGTGTTTAAGCCAAAGAGCACGGTGACTGAGAAACATCCATCCATCTTGATAGAGATCGTCTTCTCATCCCCATCACTCGTTGCGTTCGGGGATGGGAATCTATTCAAAGGTAATTCTAATGTAGCAAAGCTTCCACCAATGCGACTTCGCGAAGAGCAAACGGATGTGGAGTAAGTGCACTAAGCATTGGCTTCCGATGCTTGTGTGCAATGCAGCTCCAATCGGTCGCTTGACTTCCACTGGAGAGCCGCTGCAACTCCCGATTGAGTGCCTCGCTTTGCGCGAGGAGTAATCCTGCGCTACCGAACACTTTCAAAGGTTTCGGAAGCGACGGTTACGTCCTAATATGCTATGACGCTGTGATCACCTCCAACCGGTTTTTAAAATTGAAAAGAAGTTACCGAACCGATTGCTAAATTATCCGAAATTAATTTTATTTATTATTCTCCAAAAATAGTGTGGAATTAACAATTTATTTCAGGTCGAGCAAGCATCCCAAGTTAGTCATTGAGATGTATAATTATTTTCTTTATTTTTGTACTGATTGTTATAAAACACAACAATATGAGTAATAATTATGAAGAAAACATGATTTAATTTATATCAGTTAATTCTGACTCATTTGAAATGCAAAGAGCTTGCAAAAACATGGCAATCGTGCGTGACGGTTTCGTAGTTAGGCATCTCACCTGAGAAAAAGTGAAATATCTTTCTCAGATGTCCGGATGAAAGTAAAGAAGAAAGTCCTTTCAGGGTCGAACCTTAAGGCACTTTGAGTGGGAAAGATAGGTATCAGATATAAGTGGTAGAGCTGACTGGGAATTTCCCTACTTGGAGATGACGTTGGGTTTGTAGTAAAACATCGCACCAAACTGAATAAATATAAAGTTTACTGAAATTTAAAAATTAAGGTTTTTATTCATTAGAATCATATTTCAAGTTATTTAAATTATTACATTAAAATATCTAATAAGAGAATTAAACAGTTTAGTGATCCCCTAGTGAACTATATCCAAGAAAATATAATAGAGAAGAGTTTGATTCAAACTGTTATGTTTCTCAAGATAACTCCCTGTCGCTTCGTACATAAGAGATTTAGATATTACTGCGTTTTATATTAAATAAGTAATGAGCATAATTTTCTCAAGCTAAATTACAAGTGTGCCGTAAGACTCGGACCATCGGTCCAAAACGCTATGGCTTCGCCAGCATGTGTGCAATGAAACATTAACGGCCTCCTCGAGACTCGAACAAGCGACTATCAACGACAGCGGTTTGCGCTACAGAGGGAGCGATTCATGGCACCAAGACCTGTGGCTCAGAGAGCGACTCAACACAGGTCTGGTACATACTACGATGAGGCGTCTCCAATGTAAGTATTTATAAGCCCCCCCCAGGGGACTTACATCTAGTAAGTACGTGTTTGGCAAACATGGGACTCCGAGCTGAGTCTGGCATTGCTTCCACTTACTTGTGCTATGCTTCTTCCTTTCTCTTTCCTGATCTCCCTTGGTCACCTCTTCGTCTTTTCGATCCCGACGCCATTTATCTAGGCCTAGGGTATCTTTCATTTTCCTCATTTTTTGTACTACCCCTCATTTTTTGTCCCCCGTCATGTTATGTGCCCCCCTCATTTTAGTCCCCCCTCCATTTGATGTATGTTTTGGTGTGTTGTAGATCAGGAGGGGTTTTAGTGGGTATGGTTGAATCATTCGACGAGTCCCACACGCGGGGGGAGTCATGTTGGCTCTCCTTAGTGCGTAACTGCATTTTCCCTACCTGTACAAGTTTTTGACCTTTGATGTCGACATGAGCCGTAAAAGCCCCCCAAAAAAATAAAAATAATAAGGTTGTTCATGCGGGCGTAGTCCTTCCTCTAGAATCGGGAACCCCGATCAAAGGTTACATATGCGCAATTAGAGAACGAGAACCGAACTTCAAGAAGCTTCTATGTCAAACTGAACGACACATCGTTTCCTGTACAGTTTATGGAGCCACCGATGTTTGAATCCAACATCCGCTCTGGCTGTCAAATGTTGCGATGTGACTTTCGTTGTCAAAGCATTCATGGACAGTGCGGGCGGCCCCGACCCGATGGAGACTCGAACTCCGCGTTATCTAAGAAAGGAGAAGTGAGATTACGTAATTAAAAGGAGAGCAAAAATGTCACTCCGTGGCAATACTAAAAATTTAAGTAAACTTCCACCCCTTTTGTGATTTAAAAGTTGATTTTATTTTACCATTAATTAATATCGCAATTATTTCATTGAAATGGCCGGGGAGGTATGTTTTTCTAACGTTGACCCACAATAAGTACATGTTACTCTGTTTATTTATGCTGATTTAATATATTTTAGTGATTTTATTCTACCTAAGCTAGTACTACCTTTTTTTTGTGGGGTTTTAGGGCTCTTCAACGTCACTTAATTGTTTTCATCAATAATTTAGAACATTAAAGAAATAAATTTCATTGTAAAAACAAAAAAGCAGATGCAAACTGCTTCTGACCACGTGGGGGATAATAATAAACTAAGTTACACTTCGGAAACAAGTAAGAGAGAGAGCCATCAATTCTGATCAAGTTTCTAAGGGCAATGGCGGATGAATTAATTTGTATTCTTTGTTATACATTTTTGTTATATTTGTGTTACATTTACTGATGTACAGTATATTAATTCTTTGTTATATCTGTCGTAACGATAGCTCTTTGAACATATTGGGTTCGAAATACTTTTCGTTGAATAATTTGCCAGCATAATAGAAGACGCATTGGAATGTACGCAGATTGCGCTGTAATAAGCACGATTAAATGTGAGTGTCTAATAATTATTTGTATAAGATAATTTACAACTGTTTTGTTTTAGACTCATTAAATCCTAAATTTGTAGATATGAAACCAGAAAGTGATTTATTTTCATGCTCAGAGAGAAGAAAAATAAACAGATTAGGTTATTAAATATCTCCTGCCTTTAGAGAATCGGTTCTTGGTTGATTTGGGATATCATCACAGCTATGACGTCACTACGTCGTCATTGGTACGTAGGAGAATAGATAAGTATGATTACCTGGCTTAGGATATTTAGAAGACGAATTTTTTATGAAAAAAGGGAGGGAAAAGGTGCTAAGAAAAGGTGAAAAGGGGACAAAAAAAGTGCTGTTTTTCTCAATTAATTCAAGAAATAAATCTTTACATCCAATCATCAGTCATTAGGAGAAGGAAAAAAGGAGCCTGTTCCTTTTAAGGCATTAGGCATCTGTTTATCATTAAAATAAGATTATGAGATTGACACATTGAAAACTTCTACGCGTCATAGTATTAACAAAATACCAACAAATGTATATTAATAAAAAACAAAAAAGTTATTTTACAATACGTATTATTATAAACTATATATTATTCGGAAAGTATTGTTTATAAATTTATCTGTTAAAATAACTCGAAATTCATGGATAATTATTACAGTAGACCGCCGTCACTAAAAAAGATCCTTGAGAACCTGTTTGTATTATCCACCTCTACCGGAGGGAAAACGGGAAGAAAACCGGCCAGCACGGGGCTACAGAGATAATGAATACAAGTGTCAAGATTGGCAAGATAAAAAATCAACTTATATGAAAATTAGGAAGCAATGTAGCATGCGGGAAAATAGTTTTGAAATTGAATCAGTACGAGAGCAATGACGTGATGATGTATACGAAGAGTTGACGTATTTAAAAGAATTATAAAAAAATAAACATTAGATGAGAAATAGAAACCCTTTTTAACTTGTTAAAATCAATTAAATCTTTTACATTATAGAAGCCATGATGCAGTAGGTAGCTTTAACCCCGGATTTGAGATTCAATACAATAATACTTTTTTCGTCATTGGCGAATTAAAATAATTTCAGTTTTTGAAGCAAATTTATTAAAATTATATTTAATTACATTCGACATGCGGAATCCATACGCAATAAAATTGTAAATTTGTTAACAATAATAGGAACAATCTTCTTTGAGTTATTTGAGCCATGAGAAAACGAATTGGAACCTTTAATTTTATTTGCCTTTGAAATGGGATCTGAGAGAACTTTTAGAACGCAAAGGAAGAAAAAAAATTAAGCCGGAAAATACTCGTTGTTTCATATCTTCTGAGTGATGTTCTTCTAATTGATAATTATATTATTTTCACTGATATTATTACACCCGACTCTTTACATTTGTCATTCACTTTATTAAAAAAAAAATGCAAGCAGCGACAAATCTGACTGTAGTGAACGTGGGAACAACCGTATCGTATTTCATTATAACAATCAGAGAAACAGTGTTAAAAATCATTTAATGAGGCTACGGACCACTTCAAATTGCTGTTACCCACCGAAATAATATTTTGTGGTATCTCCCGGAAGTCAAGTATCAATTGCAGAAATGATACAGTATTTCCCGTCAGAATTGCCAAAAACTGACGACTAAAAATGTGAGATTCATAAAGGTATGAAGAACTTCCCTAGTATCATACAAACGCCATCTTCCTTCAGCATTACCGCAATTTTCAAATGTGCAGGTTGAAATAAAGAATTGTTCGGAATAAATGAATAAACATACATTTTGAAGGGATGTAATACATGAACGGATGCGACGTCAATGTACTTATACTCAACAACATGTAACTCAGAGAAAATTTAATCTAAGAAAAAACATGAGCGGGAATGTACTGTGTTAATAAGTTTATCGTAAAGTACTAGCAATGAATTAGTTTATTGTCCTCAACATAGTCATAGGCAGTTTGTAACTACTCTCTAGACAATATTTTTTAAATTTATTTATTTGCCAGCCTTATTGGCTAGATGTTGTACATAGTTTATTTTACTTCCGGGAGTTTTTACTTCACAGTCGCCCATATGAGTAATAATAAGTGTACCACGCGATATGTTGGCAGGACATACGAATGTAGTTACTTAAATCTCTCACCAACATCGGCCACTAATTCAATTCTCTTGCACTTACCGCGCTATTGTGTTTTGAAGAGCGGAGTATACACACTGTGGGGGAGCTGGACCTGAACTCTTAACAGATAAAATTGAAGTTGATATAATGGCATACTTTGTAAAAGTGTTACCACATTAATATTTGTTATTAGATATAATTGTTATCGTTTTTAATTTTAAATTGTTATTGTTGTTAATAATTATATATATTGTTGTTAATAACTTTTATAAATAATTGTTACTGTTTTAACTCACAACTTCCGAGTACCTACTCTTGGAGGAGTGTTTGCAACGTCACAAAACATTTTCACCTGGCTGTTGACGTTGCAAATTGTTGTTATTAATAATACCGTATTGTTAATTATTTATTTAATGCATTTTGTCTAAAGGTAATATTTATAATTGGTGTTGTGACACCATAAGTTTTAAACAAAAATTCTCCTCGGTTAACCTCACCCCCATTGACTACGGTCTAGATTCGCCATTGCATACATACATCTGTGCCACTAACTTTGAAGTCATCGTACAATATTTCCAGTCAGTATTACCAACGCTGAAAACTAAAAATGTGAGCTTCATAAAGATATGAAGAACTTTCCTAGTACCATGCAAAACTCCATCTGCCTTGAGCATTACTGCATTCTTTAAATGTGCTGGTTGAAAGTTTGGCAACTATTTAATATTAATCCACCGTTAGAACAGAGCTTAGTTTTCTTCAGCGAAGTTTTCTTCTTCTTTGACTCCTTTTATTTTTTTTCTTCGGAGTTGGAATGAAGACGATAATATGCAAGATTAACTTTCAACATGGACGCTAAACAGGAAGTTTGCAGTTTCCTGTTTAGAGTCCTAGTCTCGTGCAAAAAAACGTTGAGACGAAACTACGAATCAGCATGAATGACATTTAAAATGAAATACACTTAATGAAATATTTTGGGTGGGCATGCACTGCGGTATCTGTAGCCAAGTAGTTTAGAGTTGTATAAATGGAAACACATGTATTGGGAATATTTATTTTGACTGTAAATAATTTATAACAAACTACACAAGATCAAATGAAATGTCAAAACTATTCAAATTTATTGCAGTGTAGGAGTGGTTTTTTAATGGAACTTAACTTACGAACACATCTCATTTTTTAAAAAATTGTTCGTGAAAATAGAGAAATATTATGTCATCANTCTCATTTTTTAAAAAATTGTTCGTGAAAATAGAGAAATATTATGTCATCAAAAGTAGTTTTAAAATATAAGTTACTAAAGAGCATAGATGATAACTGTTGGCTCTTCGCTGTAATAACGGTGGAAACCTAGAATATTTTTAATGGAAATAACAAATATTGATAAAGTAATGTATCAAGTACTTATATATCTTTTTGACTCATCTTTTATAGAAGAAGTAAAATTTTGGCGTAGATTTCTAACCTAATGTATAAGGATGGTTGTTTGGATATTTGATTATTTGATTTGTCCAGTGTGCAAATCTATACCGTTTTATGGACAATTATAAAACTTAGTAATATTGTCTAAAAATTTCTCTGTCTTAAGGCCCTTGATCGGAATTGATGGTATGGTCCCTTGCTTGCTTCCGGAGTGTAAATTAGTTTATTGTCCTCCACATGGACGTTTTCTGTTTGTAACAGCTTTTTTTTACAGTAAATTAATTTAAATTAATGTTATTGAATGTAATATAAATGGTTAGGTGCTTGACTAGCACCTGGTACGCTCATTCTACCTTAACCTACTCGTAAATAATTTATGCGCTCACTACTTTACTGCGTTACAGACCATTTATTCCATGGTTCATCCAAGTTGAACTGCTGAGAGTGAAATGCACTTTCCTAATGCCACTGTTATATCTGGGTAAATGATTTCTCACGATTGGATTGAATTAGGTAAAATCACAGAATATACACAGTCTGGTTATGACTATTCCGATTTCGGTTTCGAAAACTGTTGAAGAATTTTCGAGATGATACAGTCGCTATAATAAGCGGACTGTAAATATGACATTTATAATTGATGTATTCTTATAATATAAGGTAAGTTTTAAGTGTATGGTCTGAATTGATCTGTTTGTGCCACTATAATTTGTATTAATAATAATAATAATAATAATAATTATTATTATTATTATTATGACATCAACCTAGCATTCCAATTTCAACAGCACTGGAAACCTCGCATCCAAATTCTTCCCGTAATTATCTCAAGTACAGGAATCGTACTTTATATACTTCAGAGGAACTTGGTCTAAATTTCAGTTAAAAAACCAACCTTGTCATGCAGAAATCCATAATTCTTAATACATGCAACATAGTCGGAAATTTCTTACAATAATTATTGGTTGGAATATCATTCCCGCAGCAGACCAATATACCAGGTACACACTTGAGAGAAAACAACAATCACAATAATAATAATAATAATAAAAAAAGAGTGAGTGAGATTATGGATACACTCAAGCAAAAACTGAACGCATTAAAAACCCGACTTAGTAGATACAACACATCCGTTCGCAGGAGATTTCACAACAGGTTATTCAAATTGACGAAAGGAACTTTTACAGAAGAATTCAGAAAAAGTGAAGACCAACCACACAAGCAAAACTACTGACCAATGACACCCCAACCTCACAGAAGTAGAGAAATTCTGGTCATAGATCTGGTCAAAAAGTGAGACACTCAATAGAGATGCACCATGGATCAGTGGTGAGATTACATCGACTGAGAGTATTGACACTATGCTTTTTTCGTGAAATTTCCATTGGAACTTTTAAGAGTATCCTGAATTACATACACAATTGGAAAAGTCCAGGAAGAGACAATATTCAAAATTATTGGTTCAAAAAGTTCACCTGTCTTCATCCCTTGATTTTACATTACATGAATACATTTTTAAACAATCCACAAGTAATGCCAAAATTTCTTTTAGAAGCAAGAACATTTATATTGCCCAAAGGAGAAGAAAGTACCGATCCTGCTAAATATAGACCAATTACGTGCCTCTAAACATTTTTTTAAATCATGACATCCTGTGTAGCGAAGTTCATTAGGACACATGGAGCAGAATGAAATATTAGCTGAGGAGCAGAGAGGATGCCGCAAGGGTTCCAAAGGCTGTAAGGAACAACTTATAATAGATTCGGTCATTCTGAAGCAAGCCCAAGTAAAAAATAGAAACTTATTCTGTAGCTATATTGATTATGAAAAAGCATTCGACTCAGTCCCGCTTCACTCGCTTTCTTGAAATATACAAAATATATCCAACCCTCATTAATTTTCTAAAGGAAATAATGGAAAAATGGAATACAACAATTAATTTAAGAATAGGCAGCAAAATTAAAACAACTGGCAGAATAAACATGAAGAGAGGCATCTTTCAAGGGGATTCACTCAGTGCTCTTTGGTTTTGCGTTGCTCTAAACCCACTTTCTAACCTCCGGAATGGTTTGAGATGTGGTTTTCAATTAAAAGCTGCAGAACAACAAAGTCACATATCACTCACCTGTTGTTTACGGATGATATTAAAATATACTCATCATCCTCAACAAAGCTTAAACACTTACACACACTAGTAGAAACATTCAGTAAGAATAATAGAGTGAGACTTGGTACCGATAAGTGCAGAACATTGGCCATTTCCAAAGGTAACATTAAAAGAGAACCATACAACAAATGACAATGAAATTATTAAAGGAATGGAAGAAAATGAATTGTATACTACTGGAAACATAATTAGGCCCTCGAAAATATTCCAAGCCCCGCGCTCTTATCACTTTGGATTTGTTAGGTTTGCAACGCCACTCCCCTGCGACGGGGACGACCTTCGTTCGACCAATCGTTGGCAGACTTGAAACTGCTTCCATATTTGGCAGACCAATAGAAGACTAGTACTGGTGAATATATCCGTATTAAGTCGTAAGGGGAGAAAATGTTTTATTACGCCGCTATTAAAGAAATATTTCGTAATTTTTTATTATACACATCTCGGATTTCCATAACAAAAAATATTCATGTTCTTAACTTCAATATACTTCATTATTCTCTATATTAAAATGACATCTCAAGTTGTTGTCTCACAACGTCCTAGGGAGTTTAAAACAAATTAAACTTCCCCGTAAAAAGATTTGCTTCGTACTGTAAAAAAACCCATTGTTTTTATCATAGATTTTGGATATCGTCTATTTGGATATCAAACAATTGTATAAAATATGATTGAATAGCACTAAAGGTTAATTCTTGCGATATTAATAAAGAAGAAATAAATTACATGTACTAGAAATATATTGACCCGAGATATAACCTTTTGCCTGAAATAGTGCAACATAAAACAAAATGCTCAGAAGTGATATTACAAAAAAAAAAAAAAAAAATTTAGATGTCAATAGATATAACGAAAACACGAATTACTTTTATTAATATATTGAAATGAAATTAAGTTTTATTCACACAGATTGACTAAGTTAATCACACAATAAATCATCGCGTTTCAATTATTATTCAATATTAACCAATACAAGAAAAATATTCCAGAATATAGTATATAATAAAAATTAATATTGCATTTAATTGAGTATCTTTCATTCTCTCATATATCAGTTTAATCATTTTCTCTGATTTTCTTTTTTACATTACCTTTTATAATTCCTTTCTTTTCTTCTTCCCTTCTTTCCATCCTTGTTTTCATCCTTTTTTCCTTCCTTCCTTTCTTCTTTCCTTCCTTCTTTCTTTCCTTCTTTCTTTCCTTCTTTCTTTCTTTCTTCCCTTTCTTCCGTTCCTTCTTTCCTTTCTTCTTAACTTTTCTCTTTCCTTTCCTTCGTTCCTTTCTTCTTAACTTTTCACTTTCCTTCCTTCTTTCGTTTCTTTTCTTTTTTCCTTTCTCCCTTCTTTCCTTTCTTTCCGACTTTCCTTTCTTTCTTCTTTCTTTCTCACCTTTTTTCTATTTCCTTTCTTTCTATCGTCCTTTTCTTGTTTTCCTTGCTGTACGCTTAAATAAATTCAGGGAAAATAATTATAATTTATTCACGGTAATTTCAAAAGAGTATCACTTTTATTCTTCACAAATACGGAATTCTTTTGATAAACATATAATAATAATTCATTATTCATTTAAAATGTTAGCATCGATATTGTAACAAAACGAAATGATAAATTTATAAGGGAACCAAAACAAAAAATGAACATGAGTTAAAGTGATGGTGTAATGGCTCACCCTCATTCACCTACGGCTAGTCATATCTTCTCTGGGTTCGTGCCTGTATTTTATTCAAAGGAAGGACACGTACTGGTGTTCCTACTAGGAAAACGCGTCATAAACAAATTAACTCAGTTATTTTATAGATAATCAAGTTCAATAGTTCACTGTTTGGGCTTTCATCATTTGTTAATAAGTCACTATTCTTCTCGCCACTGCGCCTATTATGTATAGTTGGATGTAACCAACTGTTACGCTCTACCTTATAAGTTGACAGCTGATTCAGTAGATGTGAAAAATTGAGAGCAGACTTCCAGGCGGTATTTCAGCAGGTCATCAATGGCGCTCCAGCAGGTGACGTCATCATTCTCGGAAAACCGCCGGCTCGTTTCGCGAAACAGGAATTTCATTAAGCTCCCGGGAGGCCCCGTGCGAAAAACCACGACCTAACAACCGCGGTTTTCGGACCGAATGAAGAGATCAACTCGGTGGAATGTTCAACAACTTAATGTTTTAGCGTTGGAACATCTTAGCGAACAACAGTAAAGTGCTTATAATTTAAAAGCACTAACAAAATGATGTATGATTCGAACGTGAGCCTCGACCGGAAAATATTCCGAGATGTGAGCTGCATCTCGAACGAAAAACTTTCTAAAATCTGAGCTGTCTGAATATGAGCTCGAACGAAAATGTGAGAAGTTTCTCGAAGTACAATGAAAGATGGTCTCCGAACTCGAACGAAAAATGTGAGATGTGAGCTGAAACGCTCTAAAATAATCTGACTAAACTTCCACGATGTGAGTGAGTGAGCTGAGTGAGCTGCTTGAGTTTGATGTTGCAGTCGCTTAAATGGGCCTTCTGCTACATTCTGCTGTCATTTACCATTTCCACCTACGTTCTAAAATTTTGAACAGTCATGAGACTTGATTCTCCCAATGGAATAGAAATCCCCACTTCGCGACGTTTCTAGTCAGTGGCTAGATTTGACTTGTTTCTGGACGCGTCGGGCCAATCCATGAGCGGGGTTTTCGACGCTTCTGGTTCTCAACGAACTTTTTGCAACCGTCATCTTCGCGGCAATTTTCATTGCGGCATTCGCCCTCAAAGATGTAATATTTATTTACGTTTCCCGCCCTTTAAAACATCCATCCTTTTAACATCTGGTGCTACGCACCCTAAACACTGGTCGCGGCGCACACCCTATAGACTCCCACGAGCGTTGTCTTCCTTTAAAACCATAAACCTATTGTGCTTTTGGGTTAGAGCATCGTCGCCGCGCCCTGGTGCGACCTTCTCGTCCTTCTAAAGACACGCGAATTCAGTTGTTCCCTTCTTATGAACTACGTGTTATTTTCCGTAAGATAAAATCTGTTTCTTCGACTCTTACTTAGATTGTTTATTTGAATGAGTAATTTTATTCCAAACGGTCAGAATGATTTTATCCTATTCCTTTTGTCGTTTACCGCCTGAGGTTGCGGCCACCGTTCGTTTGAAATACATTTTGTACTGAAAATAATCTATAAATTTTGATTATTTATCGTAAATTAATCAAATCTTACAATATTCAGTATTATTTATTGATTTCAACTGCAGGGAACGAACATGGTAACTTAGATGCATTCTTTACGAGTATATAACTTTTTACGCACCAACATGGATATTTATATTTGTAAAGATAAACGTATTAATTTGACATTAAGCATAATATTTACAGTAAATTAAATTAGCAGTGGCGCAGTTGACAAGATACATTCAAATTTAAATATGAAGTTATTATAATTAGTTGGTCTCAGCATTCCAGATTCAGTCATATTTTAAGA
This sequence comes from Laupala kohalensis, assembly GCA_002313205.1. Lineage (NCBI taxonomy): Eukaryota > Metazoa > Arthropoda > Insecta > Orthoptera > Trigonidiidae > Laupala > Laupala kohalensis. The sequence goes on from NNCF01127341.1 coordinate 480,302, forward strand.
ACTTGTTATTTTAAATCTATAAGATACAGTTGAGAATTTCGTGTTTTAAGAAGGCGTTCAACAAAAATATGAAATTATACGAATGAAATGTTTCATTGGAATATTTATGTGACTTATGCGGGGTATTTGAATGGCGTTCTTCTTTGTGCTGCCCTTTAAAATACAAATTTAGATCGCAGAAGTGTTCATCCCAAACATACTACGGACGCGCGAATGACACGTCACTTTTATTTAACAAATAGAACACAGAATTAAAGAAGCTTTTGTATTTGGTGGTCTAATTTTAGAGCAGAAATAACGAAGTGATTCGTAATAAAACTCGCGTAGATAAATGTTGAATTTTATTATTATTATTGGATTTTTTTTAGTATTTAGTCATACACATTTCAAAGTATTTATAGCAAGTAAAACTTACGAATAAAATTTTTTAAATTTCTCCTTGAAATTCAATCAATTCGCAATTACGTGGAAGACAAAAAACTTAATTTCGCCTTGAAATTTAATCAATTCGCAGTTATGTGGTATCATTACGACATGCCATGTAATGGAATATATTGGAAATTATAGTATTGTGTAACTGAATGATGAATAATGCAGAAAAATTGCTATTGTTCCACAATAGAATCTGGATTACATTGTAAGAATTCAATCACATAAATTTGCTAGTCGAGCCGTACGTTTACGAAATATTTTGATTTAAACTTATATCTTGATAATTCTCTTTATTCAAGTAAAACTGTCTCCTTGTAGGTCCCAAAGGTGCCCATGGCATAATGAAATAAAAGCATATTCGCATCAATTAAGATGTGTTTGTTGTAGGTCCTAGTATTTATCGAAGATTTTATATTATTCACACTTATTGCTTAAAAGCAAGATATGTAACAGAAATATTAGATTACGAACGAACAAGAATGGGAGAAAACAGGTATCAAAACACACTCACAATTTGGAAAGCACTGAAAATACATAAATATATCCATAGCAGGTATTGATTCAAACACGATATTTAGACGCATTTAACTTATAAAACCCTATTCTCAAACCCAATAATGTTACTAGTTTGATCTGAGCAAACAATTAAAAAACCACATTACTTTTTTTTCAATTTCAGAATTTTTTGCTAGTTTTATGTTGGTCACCAAAGATGAAACTTTCGACATTTAATTCAGTAGGATTTCCTATTCTATAACCTGAAATAACTCAACTTTAGAATGCATCGATCGAGAAGACAAACATAATTATGGAGAGAGATCGCAATGTCAAATTTACTCTCTGTCATTTGGTATATTCGTTTAGAATTATTGTGTTTCAACACGCTCATTATTAGATCCCACTCTAAACCATGTGCCTTATTGATTTTCGGTCAGAGAGTTAAAATACACTTTTTTAATTATAATTAGTTTGATATTAGTAAATGAGAGGGTTGGTTGTCCTTGTAGGTTTTATTCAAAGGCACACATGGCGACTAATGTCTGTATTGTAAAATCAGCCATATCAAATTTGAGTGTTTCTAAAGTGGGAATTGGAGGAGTGACATACAATGTGTGAATAAAGTACAGTTACGCGAGACTATCGTATACAACAAACTTAATACTTGATGAAGCTAGGTTGTATTAAAATAATAAAGATCATGTAAAACGGTGCCCAATTTCGATCTTTTTAGCATTGTAGGTTTCAAATTCTTTCTACACGTTAAACAAAAATAAAAGTAATGCGAAGATATTCGAATATATCAGATGATACGGAAATGAACTGCGAATGCTTGTTATCTGCTTAGATGCCAACAAAGTTGGTGCGATGACGCGTTATGTGATGCCCAATGGCATATTTAGATTTTCTTAGCATCGTGAGGGCTTTCTTAAAGATCGTTTCTTTAGCCTCTCGTACAGACATTCTCAGATGATTTATAATTGAATTCGCTTTCAAAAATCTTTTCTCGTATATCACCTGGGATTGAACCAGTGGCTTATAGATCGTATCATTCGTGGTAGGGATTCGTTCTCCTGAGCCACGTCACCTATGCAGTTGGGAAGACCAATCCTCCCCGTCGCACGGGAGTGGCGTTGCAAACCTAACAAATCGAATTTGCTAAGAGCGCGGGACTTATAATTTGGCCCTCAAAAATATTGTTTCCAGTAGTGTACAAATATCTGAGACTACAACAAACTGGATGCATATGCCATACATGCATAAAAAAGCAACTAACTGAGGAATTTGAAGATCGAGCCGAGAAATTAAAGCATGCAGATTTAAATGGGCAAAATTCAACAAAGCAATTAATTCATTTGCCATTCCTATCCTAACGTTTTCATTTGGAGTAGTTTCATGGACACTAACATATATAAAAAACCTCCAGCGAAAAGTCAGGACCATCATGACAAAGAATAGGTCAAACCACAGATGCTCTAATGTAGAATGGCACAGTCTGCCTCGCGAGGAAGGAGGAAGGGGCATAATCCATTAGAGGAACCTACACAGTTCACAATTAAAGAAACTCGGAGTTTTCTTTCACCAGAGGAAGGAAGAATCTAACTTTTACAAGACCATATGTGCAACTGACATGAAATATACTCATTTAAATTTAGCAGACCACTCTTCACAACCAAATAAAATTAACGTTGAAATCAGTCATAGAATTAGGCAATGGAAATCTAAACCACTTCATGGTACACATCCTCATGATCTAGATGAGCCTCATGTCGACAAAGCTGCGTCGAACGCCTGGCTTACAAAAGGGGATCTATACTGGGAAACGGAGTGATTTCTCATGGCAATTCAAGACCAAGTAATAAACACAAAAAAACTATAAAAAAATTATATTGCTAGACACTGACAAAGCAGATGACAAATGTAGGAGATGCAAAATTAAACCAGAAACTATACAACACATCACAGGAGGATGCTCCCTATTAGCACAGACAGATTACACCCACAGACACAATCAGGTTGCTAATACTATCCATCAGAAACTGTTCGGGGACTATGGACTAATAGAACGCACTGTCCCGTACTACAATTACTTCCTGAAATCCATTTCAGAGAACAGCAGGTACAAAATTTATTTTGATAGATCAATCCTCACCGAGGAGACAATCCATCATAAGAGACGAGGTATCATTCTAATAAACAAACTCAAGAAAATCACACACATCATATATATTGCAGTAACCAACGCCTACAACCTACAAACTACGTACAATGAGAAAATAAAAAAATATGAAGATTTGAAAATAGAAATTCTTCGCTTATGGAACATGGAGTGTGTATATATAGTTCCTATAGTCCTTTCCACCACTGGAATCATTCCTCACGGTCTGCATCTGAGCATCAATCGGTTTCTTCTTCCAAAAAACATATTTCTTACTTTACAAAAAGCAGCCATCCTTAACACCTTTAGAATAGTTAAGAGATTTTTATATTGTGACGTTGTTTGAGGTGAGAATCCCGCATTTCACCTGAATCCAACTACGAGTTGTGAAAAAAAGTTCATGAAAATAATAATAATAAAATATATGAAATGTTAAGAAAAAATGTATTTGATGGACTCGACCTTAACGATTAGTGCCAATCATAAAAATGTGCCAGCTTCTTCAGGAAACTTCTGAAGATACCAAAACAGATATCAGAAACAAAGTTAATTCCATGCTTCTAAATTATGTTTTCTCTGTAATATTAATTTATTCTATTGACCCTATTCACTATCTCTACCCGTGCTATTTCCATTAATTTTTAATACATTATTTATTTCTTCATAGCTAACCAATTATTGGAACACGTTGTTTACTAGAATAATCTCCAGAATGTTCTAATTTTTGATTGAGCTTAGCATTGTGATTCTTTGTAGAGTAGTTTCGTAAGTTTTTCTTTTAATGTCTCTATTGACAATCCCGTTTCTTTAGCTCTCTTTCATGTTCATTCTTGCCAATTTACGTTGGGGCAATATCTGTTCTGTAGCGTTTTAATTGGTGATAGCAATAAAACTCTGATTCGGTCCTTAATTCGACCTATTGTATTCGAGCTTGTCGTTAAGTCTGGTTGTCTTCGGGTACTCCTGGCGTTATCACCCTAAGTACTAATCAACAAGGAGAACAAATGGGGAAATAGTGAAACGTAATGTCTTGGTGTCACGGTCAACACCCCTTCGATAAATGTTGTAACCCCTTGTTCGATTCCGGTCTCGTGGCCATTTTGATCTGGCAGCAATTATCGCAAACTAAGATGGAGCTAGAATGTTGGGACCACACTTCTGTAATTCTCGGAGGACAATTTCGTCGTTCTTCCACACAAATATAGCGATAAAAATTCGTTCGGAAAGATATTTCGTATTAAAGTGTTTCTTGCGATTAAGGTTTTAAAAAGTTATGAAACGTACACAAGGATATATTCTCTTGCCCCCCCCCCAAAAAAAAAAAATCCGAGATANCCCTCTGTCCATCCCGACACGTTTCCACGTTCCTTGATGTGTATCCTCCCCTCGTCTCACAATCACCTTCCCTTTTCATATCCTCTTTCCCATTTCAGACACATTCTTTTCGTCCGTTCACAGTCTCCCTTCTGCGTCCTGGCAGCTGCCTGCCATCTTGCGATCCCCTTTTACCTGTCGCCTCAAGCGTGTGTAGATGCTCGCTTGTTCTGTACGCTCCCTCCCCCCTCTTATCATCTCACTCCCTCCCAAACCCCCCCCCCCACCACTTCACAGCTTCTGCGGTTCCTTATCCGACGGGTGCTCGTCTTTTTTTTATAGTTCTTTTCTTTGAGAAACGCTTCTGCTCACAAACCCCACTGACGTGCATCTCCGCCACCGCAGCGCTGCAGTCGCCGCGATCCTCTTCTGTCTTGTACGCACGAAAACCGCTCGTCTCGACTAGATTCTCTCTCTCTCCCTGGATTTTGAGACGACTTCTTATTGAGAATTTTTAATAAAACTTGCGGTCCAAATTCAATTTTGATGAAAATTCGTCGGATGAAGAACAGAGCGATATTTTCTTACGGGCGGAGGTTCATTTGAACGACTGGAATACAAAGTACAATTTTGAGAGAAACCACAATGTGTGCAACGGATTATTAATTTGCTGAGGAGACAGAGACAAGTTGTGACGTCTTGGGGTACAAGTTGAGGGAATTTTATTTAGGAATGTGTGCTCCGGAAATGTGGATTCGTTTTCTTTCTGTATTTCTACGTGGGAGAGAAATTGTTCAACAGAGTTTTATCACGAGCCTCTAATATGTAAATTCACGGGAATTTCTGTTGGCGTTCGAAAATTTTATGATTTTTTTATTTTTTTTGTAAAACAAAGTCTGAAATAAGACATAGAAAATATGAAAATTTTAATTTTTTTCTTTCCTTAGTAGAAGAAATAAAGTACTGGATTTAGATTATTACCAAAAATTTTCTTAACAGATTTTATAATAGCTATGGTTTGTGCAACTTTTTCTCTCTTTGAAGTTATTCATTCGTAAATTTGAAATATTTTGAAGAATATACAACTCGAGAATAATCCAGAAAAATATGTAAATTGTGCTTCGACGGAACGTGTAACGTCCTTTAATTTGTTTTCTTCTGGGAACAAGAATCTTTTTTTATAACATTGTGACTACATCTTCTTCTTCTAATAATAGCAAGAATTTTTGCCAATGGATTTGATATTCATTTGATTTCTAGAAGTTAGTAAAAAATACTTCTGAGGTACATTAGGTACAAATTTTCATAACAACTCCGGGTAAAGTAATTAAAGCGTTTCTCTGTATAATAACAACTTGAGAGTGAACTAAAGTTATAGTTCCAACAATAAAACAATAAAATTGAAACAAACTTCCGTCTTAATCATTGTCAATAAATTGTAAAATATTTTAAACAAACAGTGATAATGCATATGTAACGAGTTTAAGTCAAAATAAACGTCAGTCAAATGGGGAAAGAAAAGTTCTTGACATGACATTCTCCTGTCAGACGAGAATATACGTCTTCTGCAGCATAGCTATCACCTAATGCCTGAGGAGATTTAACCAAGAGTTAAAAGGGAGTGCACAAATGTTTGTATGTATTGTTAGTATGTATTCACGGACATAGATAGGCTATGAACATTAAAATTATTGTTAAAACTGGAAGACTTGAGTGTCATTTACATTACTTCATTTTAAGTCTAGAAATCCTTAATAAATTTTAAAAAATATATAACCAAAATAAATAACGTGATTATTATTGTTGGAAAATACAAGTTGACGAGAACAAGCATTTTATTTTGTCTTGATGTTATCACATAGTACATTTTATTCTTGTGTGGGGTTCACTCCTTCCAGAAAGTCTCTACGGCTTTTTCTCAGCCAAATCCCAAGTGTGGATTTCATCAAAATACCGAAAATAATGTGTCGTTATTCGGAATCCATTGTTTTCTGATGGAGAAAACTTCGAGAGAATTTCAAATTTTTAGCACGATATAGTGAGTCGGGTGTCACTGCCACATTGGAAAATGTAATAATTTTATTATTTGAGTGGGTTAAAAACTCTAAAATTCTGCGTAGTGCAAGTTAGTTATCCAATGAGGCGTGCTAGGATTTGCTTCGTTCAAAATTGAATGAATTAATGATAACCTTTACTAGAGAAATGTTTTCAAAGAGAGGTCCTAAAGTTTTTAACCAACGAACATAATAGTTCAAACGAATTCTGACTTTTCGGTGAAAAATTTAAATTTAAGTCATATGATTTCCATCACTCGTTGATCAGGGTTCAGTTTAAAGAGTTAACGCATGGTATAATCGAAGAGATTACAATGTCCGTGTAGTTTTTTTCCGTAGCCGGTGTATTTACGACGTAATTAAATTACTGTATATTTAATGTAGAGTTGCTCCATCTCTGGGAACCCCTCGGTCTCCCACCATCCCCGGAAACTCTTCCATTTATATCAATACTATTTCATTTACCTATATTCACGGTTACCCCTTCATTTACCGACATCCCCGACTACTCTTCCATCCTCGACAACTCCATTTTCCTCCATCCCTGGGAACTCCTCCAACTGATTCCATACGGGTACCGCACACGCTTCCGTTGCCGCCACAGCCTCCATATTACGCCGGCGCCAGCGGGACTTCGCGCGGAGCTCCCAATGCGCACTCGATATCCGTTCTCGATATCTCGATACCTGCTCGGTGAGGGGATCCCCCCGAGGCGTCGCCAGTGCGGAAACAGCGGCAGCGGCCGCTATTGCGAGGTGGTGAAGGACACGAGACTGTCCCTGTACATAACACGAGTACTATCCAGGATACGATGGAGTAATTTTAACTCCAATACAAAAAAATGTGTCGTTGAGCACTTTTTTCTGGTGTCTCTCTTCGATCTAGAAGATAGCATGTGTTAATCTTGTGTTTTATTGACGTGGTTACGAAATACAATTTAGATTTTAAATTTTTTTATTCGTACTCTGTTTCGTGTTATTTTGCTCTGGTTACAGATCGTAATAAATATTACACAAAGAAAATATTTCATAAATATTTCATCCTCTGCTTGGTTTCCTATTTTATTAATATTTGAGTTTTATTTATGCACTTATACATATTATTCATAATGCGTATTATATCTGATAAAAATTAAAACTGAAAACAGTATAAATTTCTCTATTTTGTTGCACTAAATCGTGATTCAAACATAGCATTAAACCATGAGATTTTCATTGTATGATTTAATAATATTCTCTATTTCGTGTTGTACCAGAAATAAATGATTAATTACTTACGTTTTATACATGACAATATGAAAGAGGCACGAGTGAGATCTTTTTAAAAATTAATCTTCTTCTGGTGTGTTTTGCGTCGAAAAAAAAACAAACAATCATAATAAAGAGCAACGTAACCAAAAAAGTCATAAAAATCGCTCAAAAATGAGTTTTGAATTTTTAGGTAATCCGCCAGTCTTGGAGATGTGATTTCGAAAACATTTAGAATTGCAGTAAAACAACCTATGTCTATTATATATATATATATATATATATATATATATATATATATATATATATATATATATATATATANATTTTTTCTTGGACTATAAACCATATGGTCAACTTGAAAACATTTTCTTATAGATTAAAGGGTCCTTAAAATAGAGGCTAGCCTCGGTAGTCAATTTTGGTTCAATTTTATGAAAAATATAAAAGCGGAAATTTTTAAGGGTAACGCTTGATGGTATTAAAAATGTAATGAAAGGTAACTTTTTATGGGTATCTATAGAAAAGAAGGAACAATGTCATTTGGTTCATGGGTACTTTTAGATCCGTGGGTACCCTATGAATAGTTGGTTCCCAACCGACCGAAAATAAATCCGTATGAGAAACTTTTCCCTTCTCACTATCGTTCTCCAAAGGCACTGCGTCAGCAGTTAACCGCGGAATTTAATATTCCACAGAAGTTGTAAGTGGCATTCATTTGAACTCTCACTTCGCCAGACCCCAAAGCTGCATGAAAAGGGTGTAGAATAATTTCATTAGGTGTTTATTACAAAAAAATTTGAGAACTAAGAAAATAATTTTGACACACAACATACATTTGTTTTTTTCAATCTAAAGAGATGGATGGTTGTTAAAATATGTGACAAAAGAAGAATTTTTGGGGAGAATCTTGTGTGTTATAAAATGAGATGGACGTCAAGATCTCTCTTGATCGGTCTGATTGGTTACGAGACCATGACCAGTTATCTGTTGCCTGTTAATTCAAGGTTCCCGTGAAAAATCGATTTTCGTTCAAAGAGAACCTACAATTTCTTAAGGTTATCACGAATAAACAAGCTAGTGAGACGTCATTGCAATTCCATTCTACAGTATGTTTTTTACATAAACGAACATGGAAAAAATGATTCATACAAAAATAGCCATATATACACGTGTATTCAAAGAAAAATATACCCTGAAGCAAAAGGGGAATCAAACTGTCGAGCACCGTCTCCTCTACCCGTTTCTGCCCACCACAATACGGACACACACTGCACACCTAACGTTTTACTATCCGGGAACGTCCCGTCAATCAATCAATGTATGAGGCCATCTCTGCCAGTTATTTTATGTTGAAAGAGAAAAGAAAAATTGTTCTACGTAATAGATTGGTTAATCCACTTATCGATTGTTCCAAGACCGGTTGAGAGGGGCTCTACTATACTAACAAGATGGATTCGAAATGAAGAGAGAGAAAAAATTATTATGAACATATTATGTCAATTTCATATAATATAAATATATCGGTCATATTATTTGTTTAGTTTACTACATTTAAGACCTACATGACTGTTTATCTAATTTTCAAAATAAAAATATTTATTATATAATTAAACGTCCTTATTTCACAGACTGGGTATTTTATCTATTAAAGACAACGTCTTTAATATCTACACGTATTTTATCTATTATACACAACGTTTAATATTTCTCTTATTTATCTAACAGGATTAAATAATAAGTGTTTTTAATATTTCTTTTGTTTTCGTGCATACAAAAAATTATTTTATATATTATTCTGTTATTTTTTATATTCGAGTTGTCAAAAATATTTGGAGTTCGACGTAAATGATTGTGAACAGTTCTTTAACTTTGTGGGAAAAAATTGATAAGTATTCCAACGTTCAATAAGTAAATAAACTTTATTGGCAAAAAGCAGTTGCGTATGACCACGTGGGGGATAATACACTAAGTTACTCTGCGGAAACAAGTAAGGGACCCCATCTCATCAAAATCCAAAGGTAGTGGAGAATTTAATACTCATAAATTATTTTTATCAAATACGTAGTTATCCATTTTTTATGGCGTGACAAATACTAAGAACAAAATGTGCATTCTCATTAAATATATTTTAAATTTGAGCGAAGCATTAATAGAATTACGTCAACACTCGTGGTGATTTGGTTTAAAGATCGATGGATTGTTGAAGAGCTAAAATGTCGTTGAGAACATTCGAGAAGACGTAGTTGGTCTCCGTAATGAGATTTTCCCCAAGCACGAGACATGAGCTATTCCAAGTGAGCGTAGCAGAAGAGGAATGGACTGGAATGCGTTTGGCCTCTCCGCCCTCCTCCTCGTCGTCGTCGTTTGCGATACGAGTACTCGAAGAAAGCAGAGTCGACTTTGCGGAAAAAGAGTCGAGATGAATTCGAGCAGGGCTCAAGCTCCGGAATGAATTGGAAATGTTGGAACCGAATATGTGCTTTTACTGGAATTAATGTCTTTTTCCTGACTCTGTTCATTTGCTAAAGGCTTTCCGCTTCTGCAAACAGACATCCATCGTGTCAGTAAGGATTTGCATACATTCGAATTTCCAATGATTGCGACGAGAACTACACGACGACTCAATGCGGGGGGGAGGGGGGGAGAAGAAGAAGAGAGGGATACATTTGGAAGTTGTGGCGTTGGGACTTCAATGGTTCTCTGTTATACGTCTTAAAATCACGTTGGAATCAAATAGCTCTCTCAGGGGAGAATAATAGCCCGGGTTCTTCTCCAGTTTACCTTCGCGTAGTGGCTGATTTTCCGTGGGTAGGAATAGGCAATTTGCAACTGGTTTATTAACAAGTTCATTTTATTTTGTAATTTATTCAGGATTTAAAAATCATAAAAAACGTACATGTAAAAATACATTAATCTGGGACCGTAATGAGTAGATTAGTAAGTCCTAATAAATCACACTTCAAAAATTCATGAAGTACTAATACAGCTAATATATTTGTAATATGTTGAATTCTAAAATTGTAGAAGAAATTTATTTATGATTTAAACTCTTTTATGTGTAAGAAGACTCGAATTAATACTAAGTCGTTTTTGTAAATATTTTCTATCACAGACTTTAATTTTATGAAGAGTATCTAAAGAAACATAAAATCTTTCATTCATTTTTGTGTATAAATACGCTCGAAAATTATTATCTTTAATATGTTAAATTTAATGACCTCTGAAAAATGTAATAATTTTAGTCACAGTACGTACAATTCTCATGAAAATAACACGCGGATGTGAAAAAATATCAAAGCATTGCTAGTCCAAATCCTACAAGAGTAATTACAAGTTTTATTAAAAGTTTTTAAAGAATTTTTTTACTGAACAAATATTTTTGATCATATTGAAAAGTAAGTTATATTGGATTAGAAAAAAAATCAATTTTAAATATTAAGAATCATAGCAATATTAGATGTATATTTAATTTTATAAAGAACGTCCCAATACCACAGAATATTAATGTCATTATATCACCTTTTTATAATAATTTTTATATTTTCTTGTCTTTTTTAATGTCTCATTTTCCTCGTTAAACAACTGACATAGAATAATGATCACCCATATATCCTTCCAAAATAATTCTTAGGTCATATTACACTTGATCGTAGGCACCGTTTTGACGCAGCTTTTATTGTAGGAAATGCGTTCTGTGCTATTTACACATTTTCTCACTACTTTCCTAAAAATATTTTTAAAATCTTTATCACCTATTCATAAAAGTTCGAAATTTTGCACGCACATATTTTCATTAGACTATCGAATCATATTTTAGATTTCTAAGAGAGCTTTGTGAGAGAATTATTTGTAAGTTAGTTAAAATAGGAAACGTTGTGTAACTCTTAAAACATTATAATCATGTAATAGCAAAAATTTTGATTTGAAAAATTACTGAGAGTAGAAAAGAGAATTTTACTAAAATGTGTTTAATGTTTAAGAGTATACCCTATTAAACATAAATGTCTGTTCAATTCACCGAAAAGTCGTAGCATGCATCCGTCTTTGTGTTTACTTTTATAATCTAAAAATATTAAATTTTTTGCCATCTGCTTTGAGACATTGCTTGTTAGATGTGATCTACTGAGTGCTGATTCGTGTACCTGCGTGCTTTCCGCACCTTAATTAGTTGTTCGCGTAGGACGCGCCTTGTCACCTGTCTATAGTTGATCAGTACCACTTCTACTATTCCCTAGCGACTCATAGAGATGACACATTACTACATCTGAGCCCACCCAAATGCTTACCTAGTAATAGCAATATATACATATGTGTTTGACCTTTTGGCCTAATTCGGTATCTTGTGATGTCGACTAATGTAAACGTTATAATTAGACAATGGTGTTGTATTCGGCTTTTAATTTAAACAAGTAACAAATTATAGTCATCCGAAAATTATTTTACGGTTGACTATGACTTTGTTTCTCATTTAATATATACGTATTTTTATAACTATTTTTAACATTTTCTGTTCCTATAGTGTCTTCTTCATTTTTGTGGTTTGGAATAAGAAATAAGTTTAAAATATTCCACTTCACATTAGAGACTGAAAATCCCGCGGAAAGGTTAACTTCATGCACAAGATAATTATATTTCATACACATCTCACCACAAAAGCGGAAATACCTGCCCTACAAATTACGTGTCCTTATATGTGACACTAAAGGGGTTGTCCAAAATTCATTGCTACCTATTACGTACACAAAATCCGTCCATAATTCTACCCAATTTCAAAGATATGCTTTAGTTTCATTAAGATGACTAAATTTGTTCACCTGTTGTTTCTACATTTTTTCTAACATCTGTAATTTTTTAAGACTTGTTTTGAACTGTGCATAGCTTTCGGCATCTTCTCTGTTGTATATCCTCTTGATTGAACAATTGTTTTCAAAGTCGTGGATTTCTAAGTTTATCACGGTAGCTTTATTAATATTCAATTTTTTTATTCGACGTGTTTCTGGTCAAACTTTCTGGTTTAACATAACCAAAATATTATAAGGGAAAAAATAATTAAAAAGTTTGATAACACATTGTAGCATTTGATTGTCATTCCACAGCTGCACTGTACCGTTTGCACCGTAGAGACACGTGTGTCACATCACGGGGTATGCCATGGTGTGGGTTAATTACATTACCATATTGTATTAGCGGGCTGTCTACGCGAGATATGTGTCGGACCTAGAACGTACGAGCAGGACTCCGGCTACACCTCCCTACGTCGTTCTCACAGTCACCAGTCTCTTTCACCAATAGGAATCAAAATTTGCATTAAAAAATCATGTAATTGAAGAAAACTATTTCCAAACATTTTAAGTCTCGCTTTCAGTCACGAATTAGGACACGCCTCCACTTATGAGGTCTGTCACCATCAACAGTTAGGTCCATCTCCAGTGCAGTTCATCTCCAGTGAGGTCCGTCTCCAGTGAGGTCCGTCGTCCAGTGAGGTCCGTCGTCCAGTGAGGTCCGTCGTCCAGTGAGGTCCGTCGTCCAGTGAGGTCCGTCGTCCATTAAGGTTCGTCGTCCATTAAGGTTCGTCGTCCATTAAGGTTCGTCGTCCATTAAGGTTCGTCGTCCATTAAGGTTCGTCGTCCATTAAGGTTCGTCGTCCATTAAGGTTCGTCGTCCATTAAGGTTCGTCGTCCATTAAGGTTCGTCGTCCATTAAGGTTCGTCGTCCATTAAGGTTCGTCGTCCATTAAGGTTCGTCGTCCATTAAGGTTCGTCGTCCATTAAGGTTCGTCGTCCATTAAGGTTCGTCGTCCATTAAGGTTCGTCGTCCATTAAGGTTCGTCGTCCATTAAGGTTCGTCGTCCATTAAGGTTCGTCGTCCATTAAGGTTCGTCGTCCATTAAGGTTCGTCGTCCATTAAGGTTCGTCGTCCATTAAGGTTCGTCGTCCATTAAGGTTCGTCGTCCATTAAGGTTCGTCGTCCATTAAGGTTCGTCGTCCATTAAGGTTCGTCGTCCATTAAGGTTCGTCGTCCATTAAGGTTCGTCGTCCATTAAGGTTCGTCGTCCATTAAGGTTCGTCGTCCATTAAGGTTCGTCGTCCATTAAGGTTCGTCGTCCATTAAGGTTCGTCGTCCATTAAGGTTCGTCGTCCATTAAGGTTCGTCGTCCATTAAGGTTCGTCGTCCATTAAGGTTCGTCGTCCATTAAGGTTCGTCGTCCATTAAGGTTCGTCGTCCATTAAGGTTCGTCGTCCATTAAGGTTCGTCGTCCATTAAGGTTCGTCGTCCATTAAGGTTCGTCGTCCATTAAGGTTCGTCGTCCATTAAGGTTCGTCGTCCATTAAGGTTCGTCGTCCATTAAGGTTCGTCGTCCATTAAGGTTCGTCGTCCATTAAGGTTCGTCGTCCATTAAGGTTCGTCGTCCATTAAGGTTCNNCAGTTTTGTCATAAATTTCAAAACCCTTTATACCCACCATATAAAATATCTTAACATCATGATGTTACATTAAAAGACGTATTCAAGTATTTCGTATAAATGCGTTGAACTGTATTTTTTAAATAATTTCTGTATTTTCTGTTTCCTTCCTCTACCAAATCGATCTCTCGTCCCTTCCTCTCCACGTCAATGTGAGTGAATCAGTACGATGTATTCAATGTACAACGACAGGGAAAACATTGATACGGAGGAATTAGATGTGAGCGACAGGGTAAGTGAATTGTAATGTATTCTTGTTCGGAAATTAGACCTCACTGCGTTTCCACCACGATGTACTCCGCTTTGCAAACACTCAATAACGGCATCATTGATTTTATACGAAAAAAATCAAAAAGTTTCGTGAGACAATGAGATTGTTTTACGCATATTATTGAATATAGGAACATATTTTTGTATACCAATGTGCTCACACAATTATCGTCCAATTCATCATGAAACCAAATTTTAAATTAGCAAAAAGGATTATTTCACACGTTCCCTCTGTTGAAAATGTTAAATTTGAAACATCAAATTCATGAACATTATTTTAGTTTAGCAAATGAATAAGTCTTTGCGTATAAATGTGATATATTTTTTTTCTCTCTTAGAGAATTGAACATTCTATGCTGAAAACCTGGTTATTTAATTAATCTGACCATAATAAAATATTTTAACTTTTCTTATACCTTTATTATATTTATACAAATAAGATACAATGCTTTTCCTTGGCATAAATAAATGCTTCTTTTTTTCATCCAACATTATATTGTTCGTATACATAAATCATGTGATAATGTAAACTGAATTGTGATTAAAAGTATTTTTTGAATGAAGATTTGACAACTATGGTATTTAACAGAAAATGAACTGTCGGGAGGGAAATTAGTATCATCCGATCCTCTATTAAAGCAGAATAAGTGGATATACTGAAAAAAAAATGCCCGGTTTTCAAAATGAATGGATAACAATTACTGGTTTGCGACTAAGTTTGACAATATGATTGTTATTGCCCTGTCATTCTGAGTGCTTTAATTGTCTCGTGGATTGGTTTTTTTTACCTCTTTTCGTTCTATTTTCAGTAGCTCTTTATTTTTTTGTTCTAATCTCACTCACCGGTAATTTACATTCATGTTCCATACGTCGAAGAATTTTATGCGAAATTTTGAAATACTATCTTCTAATGATGAATTGTAGTTTTAATTAAAATTTGAACGATATTTGATGTGTCTGTACTCTGTAGGTTGGGTATTTGAAAATCGTGCTACTTAGTGTCGAGATATATCATTTACCAATATAAACTCTCAAAATATCAAATATCTTTTTTGACAAAAAATTTATTTATTTATTTAAAAAGTAGGGATTTCAAACCAGATATTTTGGTATACATTTTAATATACGAAACAAAACTGATAAAGGAATTATGTTACAAATTATCTTAATTGAATAAATGTGCTATTTACATTTATATCAAAGTGTAGAGGAGTATTTAAGAACGAGATTCTTGAAAAAAATGTCACCTGAACAATGAATACAATTCGTAGAAAATTAAGATTACTAAAAATTTCTATACGACGTTTGTTAGAGAAAATACTGGGACGTATTTTGTTATTCACCTATTTTATGGTATACAGACTATGAATGTTTTGTTTGATGATATACAAGAGTTTGTTCTGTTACATTTTATGTTAATAATAATAATACAGCTATAGAGAAATAATTAAAGGGCCTATGTAGGTCTCGGTGTTTCCCCGGTTTTTTCTGCGGGTAGAGGCGGATTTTATACACAGGCTCTCTGGGTTCTTGCCTTGGGGTGGCGATCTATTGTAAAAATTACTCTCAAATTTATTTTATTTTAATCGTTCCAATTTATAAGCAATATTTTCTGAGTAATATATAGTTTGATAATACGTACTTGTATTTATTTTTGATTTTTATTAATTACAAATTTATTGTTTTTTTATTTATTTATTTTCATTGTGGCTTTAGGATTCGCAAACGTCTGGGTCAATAGATCCCGAATTTGTTATGTTAATTTTATGACACGTTCCGCATTATTTTTTTCTTATCTAGGAGTGCGTTGGAATGTTTAATCCGCCTCTGCCTTAGAGGTCTTGATCGGAATTGATGACATAGACACTCGCTTGCTTCAGNGTGGTCATACGAAGTTTGTATCTGGTATTTTGAAAATACATTAATTAATTAATTTAAAGAACAAATAAATTTCTAAAGGATTTGGGTGAGTTGTGTTGCAAGTGATACCATAATAGGTCTCTAAGCAAAAGACTTATTTCGAAGAAAAATACGTCCTTAGTGTCCTACTTGGAGTCTTGAGTCTCCGGTGAATAATTAGTCATAAAAAATTGGGATCGCTCTCATGACCCAGAAATCGCTGAAGCAGAAGTCAACACTTTTATGAGCAATTCCTTGTAAGTTCCCAGAACAACACTGAAAACATCTCTAATTAATTGGAAGATGTGTGGAGAGGAACACATTATGGTACGGGTACAATCCTCCGCGCTCCTTCACATACGCGACGTATCCTTTGTAATTTTCGTGTTAATATTCAATCACGCATGACATTTAGCGGAATGTAATTAAATATCTGTTTGGTGAATTATAGGGTGTCTTCCCTATTAATACAAGTACGAATCTATGGTGATTTTTTTTTATCCTTTCGTTACCTACAATCGTATTTTTTGACAATTATTTAATTAATTTAATATTCATTGCGCAAATAAAAGGACGGATATGGATTTTTTTTCTATTTTTCTTCACACCACGACACGATGATTACTGGATAGTCAAGTTATACTTATGGCCAATATGTACTTATAACCAAGATATAATTATAACCAAGACACACATTTAACCAATACTTACTCTTATACTTACTTTTAGTTATACTTAAAGTAATATCGAAACTCGGTTAACACAAAAAAATAAAAACGTAAATGGAATTAATAAAAAAGTGTTTTCCATTACGCGATTAAAATGTTATTTTTGTTTCCCTGGTTTTTTCAAGTACCGTGGTACAAATATCATAAAAAATCGTTCATCTCAAATTATTATTCCCAGCGAAAAACAAAAAGTATCCAGTTAATGGTTGATTTAGGATGAAATTCAGAATTGACTTCAAATTTACTGTGCAACTTTAATTACGTATAAATTCTTCTGCAAATTTTTAATTAAACAGAAATATGTATTCTTTTCTTTCAATGTTAAGAATGCATTATATGACGCCAATCTGTCATACGCACTATAGTGGTAGAAGATGATGAGACTAAAATGAAATTGTTAAAAAAAACGGTCTATGATAATAATTCAGGTAATTTGTTTCCTAACTTAATAAGCTAAATAAATATCTGGCATGAAAAAGAATAATTGTATTTTTATTATAAAATTATAATTTACGATTATAAAATCTATGATTAGTGTTTAAAATAGTCCTCCTATTCTGATCATTGTTAATGAATCTAGATGAATAGCGCATTGCCGAATGACAAAAGAAAACCAATTTATTATTAAACCAATAATCTCTTTCTTGCGACATTGTGACGTTATTACAATAATATCCACAACTATTTCATATCATTATATGCCAGTAAATTTTGTAATTTTAACTAATTTTATTTAAGTGAATTAGATTTAATTTCACAGCAACCTTTAAATACTGCGCTAATTCACATTAATTTATAGTTTAAATAATTCCTCTAAATTCACTATATTTTTATAATACCTATGTGTTTTTGAAAATATTTTCTCCTTAATAAATTTGTCAGAAGTTTTTACGAATAATTGACTGGACCCCTTGATGTTGTATTTCTCGGTTTCTGACTGCGGTCTAAATTACACTCATAAATTTAGTTTTCAGTGAAACTAATATTATTTAATTCACAATTTTCTGTAGAAGGGCAATTCAAACGTAATAGCAGTCAACCTGCAGACATTCAAATCAACCTTTCTTGTGACACAACATTATTATCTCAGTGTTCATGAGATATTAATGAAATAGGGTGTCGGGAAAAAACACGAGATGCTCAGAAGTACATAGCACTGTAAATTACATCGAAAATCTTTACTAGAAGGAATTATCACTTACTAGTAAATTAACAATGTTTAGAAATTTATTTGATTTGTTTGGCATTAAGTAGAGAATTTTAAAGTATGGAGACCGAGTCCAACTGTTTCTTGATTCATTTGTTGTACCTCGGAAAAAGTTGAATATCTTTTTATATTTTCGTGAAATATATATTCCGTTTTAAAAAATACTACGGAAAAATTGTTAAAAAGTGAAGTAATCTTCCGACGAATTTGCAATTTAAAATTTTTGAAAAAAAGAAAGAAAAATAGTTTCTTCACAATCTGTTATGTATTTCATCACCTATAATAATGACAATTCTTATATTTAAATGGGTTGTTGATAATGATTTTTGATGCTTAAAATCGGTTTATATAATTCTATTTATTTAGAACTATCAATTTCAGACATCTCAGATTCCTTTTTGTCAGTACTGTCTGAAAAAGGTCACGTGCTTGGCTATTGTGATAGGGACCTAAGTTTAATCAAATGCATGAAACGTTCGTGCTATCGAGAACACCTGACATATTTTCCATAATAACAGCTGGAATTGTGTTCTTAAATTCCTTGTTCCAAGAAATTTATTTCTGAAAAGAGGAGGAAATGAAGCCGAGAGTCACAGGAAATTAGACTTTAGTTGCTTTCATCTCCTTGAGTAATTTCTCCCAGGTTCCACAGAACTGCCGGTTCTATGTTCACTTTATGTAATATTTTACGTTCTATTTGTCTTGAAATTGGAGGGAGATTTGTATCATTTCCAAACTGTAGCACTCTCTCAGTCCTAGTGACTTAAGAATAGTAAATACACATTTATTAGCTTTTTCAAATAAAGTATAGAATTATTAAATACTAAAACGGTTTACTTTTTATTTAATAAACCTTACATTTCAAAATTGAATTGTTTGCATTACAACGTTTCGATATCATAACTCCAAAACGAAATAAATTTACATTGACCTGTAAAACGGTCAAAATGTAATGCAAATTATTTAATTATGAAATATGTAATGACTGTTAAAAAAGTGGGTCGTATTATTATTTAAAAATTATGTAAGTGGATTAACAAGAAAAAGTAGAGAAAAGTGAATACAAGGTGAATAAACCTTAAATATAATATTGGTCTTAATTTTGTATATTTTTTAAGTATTGATAAACTGGATGATAGAGAATATCATACAAATTTCTTTGAATGTGTTATCTTTTTTATATTGGTTTTACTTTGATTTTTTATGAAATATTGTATTACTTCACATAATTTGGAAATGAGACGTGACTAAAGTTAGATTATTCTTAATCAAATAGAAGAAAGACTAAAATTCCCACGTTATCCCTTTCCGTTCAAATTTTTTTTTGCATAGTGTGTGTTTATTGCTTTTTCTCTTATGAATGCTATGAGAAAATAAATTGTTGTTCAGACATTTTTGATAAGTTCTCATTAAACAAGTGAGTCGAATCTTTTAAGGATGAGTCGTCACTCCTAATCGACTTCGCAGAACGTCACGTCGATTCATCGAATCAAATTGGCAACAGCGCA
>NNCF01127341.1:500357-517655 GCA_002313205.1 Laupala kohalensis
CATCAACCGTCCGGATCAACTCTACCACAGCTTCTACCAACTGGTTTCCAGGATTTTCTCTCAATATCACCATGTCAGCTCTAGGAAATCAGTATTGTATTATTATTTCTCATCATATCTTAACATGTCATTAAATCATTTTATTATTGTTAACAATTAACTTCATCTCACTCCCGCCCCCATCATCACTTTGCTTTTTTTCCAATCACATGTTCTTGTGCAGGTAAGACCAAACTTGTCTGTACAAATGTTATGGGGAGGATAAAGGTTCAAAGGGTGAATGAAGGCAAAATTGTGAATATACAAGGAAAATCTTCCACTGAACTGTTTTGTCCCCACCTTCAATTCTATTCATGGCACCCCTCTTGAACTACCTTCTCCTAATGGTTTAGGTAGGTTTAACAGCTGCACTATGGATCGTCTTCGAATTCCCTTCCAAATTTGTGAATTTTTTCTTCTTCACTGTACTTGTAATATATTTTACGTCGTAATACAACGATCGTAAGTATCCTACATATATAATATAATGGTAACTGTCTCTTTTCGGTATTTTTCTTCATATTGATATTCCGCACTGTAAATATTGATATTTCTAAACTAAGGCTTAAATTACCTATAGGACTATTGGGACAATCTGTTTGCACTAGAACTGAAGTTACGCCAGCAACGTTTTGAAAACCGCGTGGAAGTTGGGAACTGAAAGGAGTTGAAAGTCATTAGGAGTATTTTGATGAATTCTCGATTATGATAAATTCAATTTATTAGTTTTGTTTTTATAGCAGAAACACTTCTTTATTTTATCAAGGGTTTAAAGATACTATTGAGCAATACAGAGTAATGCCATCAAACTACCAAGATTACCTAATAACATTTTCAACAGATATCAGTAACGATATAGGAAACATATTTGTTACAAAATTTAACGGTAAAAAGTGGATGTTCAGCTAGTACATCAGTAATGAATGATAAACATACCTGTATCTGAGATCCTATGCCGTAGAACTTTGATACCTTCTGAGCCAAGAGACTTGAAGTTGAAATCCAGGGAGAGCTGTAGAGTTGTTGCCTCGTGGATTTTCTTTTCTTTTCCTCAGGTCAATGCTTCTGTGTGTTTAGATTTTCGAAGAAACGAAGAGACAAACATTGCTTCTTTTTCCTTCGACACGAACAATCGATCGTCGAAGCTCAGAGAGTAAATATGGAAGATTTGAACGACGAGTCAGAGTGACGAGTAATTGTTTCGACTACATTCGCAGATATGTAACATTAGGCAAAGTAATGCACTATGGCTGCCTAACGCGAATTCTCAACTTCTAAGAATTTAAGTAATATCCGAAAAAAATAATAATAGCACAAGAAACTAAGAAAACAGATATCGTTCCTCACGCTCGATGCAGTAAGAACACAATTGCGCCACAAGAGCAAGTGAATTGAACTGATGGCCTAAGTTCAACGCAGAATTATGTTTTAAGAAATCCGAAAGTACTACCAACTTAATATACAATACAATTGTTAATTGAAGGTTGTACGTTAGAGGTCGTTTAAAAATTACGTAATGAACAATCGTGGGGAGGAAAATTATACTGCGTTACGACGAGGTAGACAGGTGCGCCGACCTTGATGTTACGCAACCCTAAGTTTTAAAGTATACTTTTATTGTACGCTTTTTAGCATTATAGTCTGTCACTGTAATCCATGTACTCAACCGCTCAGTGAGAACGCCAAGCAAAGAAGAATGAACTATTAATCGTGTATCAAAATTTCCTCACGTTTTCTGAAAAGGAAAGATAACCATATTCGGGAGAAGGAAGAAGGATTATCGTTACAATATTTTTTCGGGGGGGGGAAGGGTTTGTAAGAAGTATTGTGACTACTGCATGATTGATAGGTATTAAAAAGGATACTTTTTTTGCGTTACGTAGTATACGGACAGTCCCGATATTTTAAAATATAAAGAAGACTTTTTAATGAATATTTCTTAGTTGTGATAAAAAGGTAATTGTGTTTTATTTTGACTGTTCACAATATTTCTCGCAGTACATATTTGCAGTATGTGCATTTGTGTATTTATTGTATTAGTCTTAGATCCTGAGAAATAAATCGGAAAAGCTTAGAAGGATGATAACCATCGCGACCTGACTAATTGAGTTTTCTTTTATTAAGGGTTTACGACTCGCCGACACCGAGGTCATCAGAACCCTCCGAACTAAGTGAGGTTTTCTACTGAGTTTTTCTACTGAGTTTTTCTACTGAGTTTTTCTACTGAGTTTTTCGTCACCTACTCCTGACAAATGTGGGAAAATGATCGGTACCATACGTTCCCTGGCAACCCAACATCTCTCCTTCCCATTTCCCCCACGGTTAGGTGGAAGAGTGGCACAAATGGTCTGAACCTCACCATAAGTCGTGAAATTAAATAAATAAAATGGTGAAGATTATTATGGCGGTATTTAATATGTTTGAGATGTTTCAGTATTTTTCCGACTGATCTCAAGCTTCTGTTAAATAATTAAAGCGACGAACACGACTTTTACTGAGACTATCTTAAAATTCAGTTTCACATACATGTACCTATCTAACCGGTATTGTACATCCCACAAATCATGAATAAATCGATAGGACAAAATAACTCTGGCTAATCGATTCGATTGTGCATTAAACAGATACTTCTTAAGATCTTTATGCGTCATAAATTATTTCAATGGACCAGACATGTTTAAGATGTGCAATTTGAGATGTTCAAACATGTTTTTATATGTTGTTCATGAATATGAGCCAATTAATCGATTTCTTTTACTTTTTACAGGTGAGTGTAACTAAAGGAAATACATCAAACGTGGGAGAGTACATCCAAGTTTCCTCTTAAAACAGGTATTTCTAAGATGATGGAATATCCGTAACTATGCTTAATTATTTAGAGAATAAGTAATGTTAAAAACAACATAAAATTGAGTATGATGAACAATGAAGGAATCTGTGGCAAATTTTTCTTTATTTGCCGCCTGAAAATGTATTGTTAATGAAATATAATCGTTTAAAGAAATTCTCAAAGATCATAAATCCAGGAAAAAATATTCCGTAGGTTTTACAATGTTCACTTTCTATTTCTATACTTTTTTGAAGAGTTGGGTTCCATCATACACAACTTGTCGGATGAGCAGTATTACATACACTCTATTACTTACATTTAAATTACTTACATATACATAAAGAACTAGTTATAAACTCATTAAATCATAAATCATAGAAGAGAATATTAACATAGATTGTTATAGTTGTGTAGATTATACATTAATAATTATAGATAGGGGATAATGTTTTCTAAAATTCAGTACGTAAAAAGAGTAAATCGTACGTTAAATATATGTACTGATAGAGGTCGTCGTAACATTGAACGATTTATATTGATGACACGGATTTGTATTTCTGTTCATAAATATTTCATAACTTCATTTTTTCTGCTATCATTATTATTATTATTATTATAAAAACCCTTGAAGATCAAAATAGTGGTCGAAATATCGTGTAGCGACGTAGGCAACTTCCGATGTCCGATACAAAATTATGCATCCGTATTACATATGTTGTACTGATATATTTTAAAGTTCATATTCCTCTTTGGAGGCATTTATACTGTTACAATATATTATGTATTCTAATCGTATATAATTAAAGAGACCTATTATCTATTTACCCATATTTTATTATTTGACCCAAAAACCTACTCTAGAACTTTAGTTAGGTATACAGGTTGATTCAGAATTCATGGTTCAAACGTAAAGGGTTGGTAGACGACACTGTAAATTATATATTGTACAGCAAGTGACGCGGTGAGGCTCAAAGACACAAAATATATGAAAGAAAAATGTAGTTAGTGCTGCACTTGTGCATGAAATAACATACATTTTTGAATCGCTCCACCCTCGCTGTCAAGCATGTATTACTTTTTTTTATGAACAGTTGTTGTAAACATTGCACTTGTCAATAAACACTTTGTCTTTCCTTTCATCTCTTATTTCTTGTGTATGCGCCTCACCGCGTCACTTGCACTCATACATTCAATACGATAAATAATTGTTACAGTGTCCTGAACCAACCCTTAAAGTTTGTACAATGAATGCGGGATCATTTTGAAGAAATAATAGTTTACAATCTCTAAATTATTTGGGGATAACTGTAGGACTTGAATATGATTTTGTGTCACTTAATAGAGTGGTCATTGGATAAGGTGTTGTCATTGCGAAATCGACTCGTTCTTGAACATCGTCTGCACTCCCTTTTCTGGAAAAAATCGCCCTCTTCACAGCTTCCAACACTTTCCCAGGCGCTCGGGCTTCTTCCTCCGAGAACGATGTTCCCACTTTGGCCCTTACGTGTTCGTCTATGATATTATTCAACATCTGCAACAAGATTCAAAATAAAATAATGAATTAATCGTGTTATTGTCGCGTTTTCGGGTCCCTGTCTAACTAATTGGCCGAGAGTGACCTTCAGACGCGGAGAACGTCTGGCTGAGGAGAGGGAGCACATTAAGGGAGGGGGTTTGCTAAGTGGAGAGGAGGGGTAGATAGGGATGAACCCAGTGAGACTCAGCCTGAGATGAAAACCCTTTTAATGTTTACTCATACTTGACGGCTTGGGAGACGCAGCATGGGTCAGGTCAGAGTGTCTCCAGCAGTTATCATCCTTCGTCGGCTCCGGGCAACAGAGTGACGGAGACGAGGGTTGAACCCACAGCAGTTGTGGCCGTAATAGTTAAGGAACCTATGGGGAAAATGTGGGAGTGACTCCGGCGTACCCTGTGGGAGTTAAATCCGGATGCTCGGGTAGCGTGCACTTTCTCGATAGACGGTCTACTGTACTCTACTCTCGCCCTGCATCTGCGAGTCGTCTCTTTAAACGTGTTTTTATGTGGTGTCTCAACATTGTCACCCGGTCTCACGATCCAGTTCCTGCGCAACGAGCCACTTCGTCTCTACGACATTATGTTGAATGACAATGGGAGGCGGGACCGAGATACGAACTCGGTGCCTTCAGCTTAACGCACTGCTGCGCGTCAGTGCGTTAAGCTGAAGCTCCTGGGTTCGAAATTTGGCCCGTCTCCCATTTTCACTAAACATAACATAATTTATCTGTTACCTGGCGTTGAGGTTCAACGAAATTAATGAGATTTCTGTATAAGTAATGAATTTTATTCCAACTATTTTATACAATCAAGATATTGATTGAATTTCTAGGAATAAAAACTAACCACAATTTCCAGTAGCTTGGTTTGTTAAGTTAATTTTCTTTTATCATGATATTTACCATCAGTCAAGTCCGTCACTGCACTGACATAGTGAGCTAGCAATGTGCAGCTTGTACATAGATAGCATAGAACTTAGAAGGAAAAAAAACTTAACAATTTTAGCTACTTGTTTTATTGCCAAATAATACCACAATCACAATTCACGTTGTATTTATAATTTATAGTTTAATCTTAGCATATATAAATAGTAATGTAAGATGAAATCAAATAAATCTAGGTCAATGAGTTATAAGAGTTATAGACGGTACACATAAGGGTCTATTATGTTTTAGCAAAGCTCGTTGATGTTAACTCTCATCTTAATTTCTATTGGCAGTTGATTTAAATAATGGAGGTAAGAAAAGGGATGTTTAAAGAGTAATTTATTGACTATGGGCTTATTAAACTGGCGTTGGACATTACTACGAGCCCCATAATTTATTGGGATGGATCCTCTATTGCCACTTGTAACAGAACAAACGAAGTGTTTTAAAATGAGATGTTGTAATGGTAAGATCTTTAATTCTAAAAATAGTTGGAAAGAGGGTTCACGATATTATTTTTGTAAAATTATTAGTATACATTTATTTGAGGATTTTAAAATACTATTAATAATTCTTTAACCTTTCTCCAACATATTATCCATGTGATAAAATATATTCACGTATTCTCTCTCTAATCACATAACAAAGATATTTGTATTATGAAACGTAGTTTGAACTGGAGGGTATAGAACAAACAAAATAACTATAAGTACATATTTCTTCCGTGTACCCTACACGTGGAGAATATATGTGATAACTTTCGGTCAAGTGATATAGGTCTGGGTGGAAATGGTGTACAGTTGTGGAAGGCGAACCGGTGGTGTAGCGGTTAACATCCTTGCGATCAAAGGAAAGGCACCCGGGTTCGAGTCCCGGCTAGTCGCCATTGTCACCTGACCTCTCCTCCTCTTTCATCCCAGTGACCTCACTTCGGTTCTGTAGCGTAGCAGCCCTGAGTGTTGAAATTCAGAAATTCGTCTTTCCCACTCAGCAGCAGCCCCGTTTTTTGAAAGGAAGAAAAATCATTTGTGACTCTTTTTTTAACCCTAATAAAATTGTTTGTCTCCAGCATTTCTTCAAATATTTTCAAATTAGCGTTCAAAATTTTGAAAATCAAATGAGAGAAGAATTCACGACATTTAGTGGAATCGTCGTTTTTGTGGAAGAGCACTTTTTTTCGTGAGATTAACGAATTCCAAAATACTAAAATAAAACACCTATTGGTATAACAATTAGTCGATTGCATATTAAAAACTCTGGGTTGACCTAGATTACAGCTTGAGTAGTGAATATAATACGAGGAATACGACATCTAGTATTTGGTACGCAACGTGTTTATATTGAGAATATGTAAGTTCCCCTACATACTAGATAACTGTACTCTTATTTACCCCCCCCCCACACACACAAATCTCAAGTGTGCCCCACTCAGCTTTCCAATTACAATTAATGACCGAAACTCATGGCACTAAACATCTTATATAACAGTAAAATTTTAATCCACATAATACTCTTATGCAGTAGCCTTATAGGTTGATTTAAGAAGGACGCTTCCAAGTTTCGATGCATCAATTTGTTCGTGAGTTATCGGGGGAACAATGTTCTTAACATACACACACATACGACATTGGACGTCATAGTCTCTCTGGAGACAATTCGCAATGATCCGAAGAGATCTCAAAAAAAAAAAATTTTTTCGACGGATTACAATGCTTTTCTTACACACTGTATAAAAAGTATTACGTAAACGTCCCAGAGAAATGTTCGTTTCGTTTTTTCAAAAATCGCAAGCTGTGTAAAGAAAGTGAAGTAGGTAAACGAAGCAGGGGTCAAAAGGACTGGATCTCTGGATCTCTGGATCTCTGGATGCGCAGAATAAGTTTGCAATTCAGTGTGAGTGAGTCTGTTTCCTGGAAAAAGATACAACGTCGCGAGGCAAAAGCATTACCCTACATTCAGTTCTCTAAGCATTTCAAATGAGCTTCTGGGAATTTAAGCTCCAGAGTACTTATACCTCACTAAAACTAGACAGATTGCGGCTGTGCTACACGAGACCAAGGGATATATTTTCTCTTTCGATTTTGGTTCGGGGTACTGTCTCGGTGTAATGGTTAACTAAGAACCTGTTTTATCCCGCTTTCCACTCACTTCGTTTGCTTCTTCCGCCATAAAAATAATGTATTATAACAACAATAAAATAAAATAACAATAACAGTGAAGGCTTGACACTCCTATATACTGCTCCAAAAGTCAATACATACAAGTCAGTTTCATAGAGTCATTATATATAGAACCTAAGATGTGAGTAGCGGAATACCTAATTCTCGTAATACTTAGGTTTCCAGTCTATGTACGTCCAGTAAATTTCTTTCCTGTTGTGGGGTACTTACCCATTTCAGGGTTCATATCATACAAGATCAAATTATTCATTTAGGAAGGTTTGCAAAGATAATAATGTTTGTTTAAATTTTATCTCGATGTTAAGAATTTTTTTAAAAATTTAACTGGCGAATCAAAATTAATTATATTTTTTGATAATGAACGAGTATTTAACTCGGAAATACAAAAATATGTAGTCTTTTGAATTAGAAAAAAATTATTTTATATTTAGTTAAATTTTTGGTGCCTCAAGTTCTTGAGATCCAACTCATAATATAGATGAAATATATATATATATATATANTAAATTAGTTTATTATCCTCCACGTGGTCATACGCAGTTTGTAATTGTTTTTTGGCAACAAAGTTTATTTATTTATTTATTTAAACTCGGCGATTTTTGATGGAGAGATACCTCTCATGAGCAATGAAAACAATTCAATTTTCTAACTGCATACAAGTGTTCTAGAGAACCATTGCCATAAATGTCAGTTCAATACCACACCAGCCGCTGTTGAGTTAAAACATGTTTTTAAGTTTTCCTGATGTCCACAAATAACAACAATGATTTAAGTGGATATTTTGCTTGCTCAGGGAACCCATTATTTATCAAAATCGTTATATGGTAATACTTCGACAGTAAAGGCAGTTAACAATTTGTTTAATAAATGTCCTAAAACATTCGACTCAGTTGAAAAAATGGACTATTTTTAATAAATAAATGATAACATTGTGTACATACCAGCAAACTTAATACCCTCTTTCTATGCTGTTAACCATGGATTATTATTAAAGAGTACTAAGGCGATGTTCGACAAAATCGACTTTAAATCTGGGAAAACTGTTTTGTTTTTCTTTATATGACTCTCCTTGACACTTATTCCTTGTAGTATTACTTTTTTATAGCATTAAAATACATAATAGTGACAGTATTTATCAGTGACAAGTGATAGTATGCACTCTATTTGCCAGTTCTGGCACCATAAGATTGTTTTCTATTCTGTAAATTGTAAATGGCATCGAACCATGAAAATAGTAAATAAGTTACATAATAACAAATATGTCTTTTTCAATGTTTTGTTAATGTTTTCTAAAGTTATATGGAAAAAAGAATACAGTAATATTTTATGAATCCACAACTCATACCGGATAAAGTGTCCAAGTGTACATCACAAGTGTGATTGAAAACAGCATCTTATCGCTGTCTGAATATGGCACGTGTACTCAAAGTTATGTAATTTTACCGAAAATAATGCATTATGACTGCTTAATACGAATTACCAGCTAGTACAAATTAAAGTAATATCCGAATAAGGTGCAGTGTTGCGAGATACTCTTATCATTACCCTTATAGTCGATAGCAAAGTAAAAGCGTTGGCTACATTATTTACAAGCTCTGTACCAACATCAAGCCAGTTAGGCTGACAATAAATAAGTTAATTAATAGTTACAAACTGCATATGACTACTTTTAACTCACAACTTCCGAGTACGTACCCGAGGAGTAGCTACTCGAGCAGGAGGTCCCGGGTTCGTCCCAGTCCTTGATCGATGACGATGCTTATGACAACATTGAGGAGGACAAACGAACTAATATATAGTGCGTTGAGTAAAGTTACTTGACTTTGAGTATAACCGCGATCACATGTTACCATTGTGGGATTCATGTCCGCGATCTACTTCGAGTGCCATCCTTCACTTTTCCATTTTGTGTCTGATCACTCTCTCTTCTTTCGGCGCATACCTTCCCTTCTCGAGTCTCAGAAGCACCGCCATTCCCCCTTCCGCCTTCGGTTCGTTAGAGGCCGCAGTGAGGGATTGACGTAATGCTCACTCTGAAAGACTTCCGCTTTCCACAGTCGACGCGGAGATGTTAGAAGAAGAGGAGAGAGAAGGGGGGTGAAGAAGTGGAAACAGAGGAAGAAAAAGAAGAAGTGGAAACAGAGGAAGAAAAAGAAGAAGTGGAAACAGAGGAAGAAAAGGAAGAAGTGGAAACAGNNGTGGAAACAGAGGAAGAAAAAGAAGTCTTGTAATGGACGCTTTTTAGGAATGTATGACAAAATTTTTCTCAACGCCCATTTACTTTTATTCTTATTGTAGTAGTTGTTAATGGGAAATGTAGCTTGCTATTAAAGCTAATCTATATGGGGCAAAGGGAGGAAGGTATTTATAATTTAATTCCGCGTGAAATAAACTCGCTAATGCGGGAATCGAAATTTCGTTCTCATGTTTTTGCTTGATTGTGCGTTGTTGCGTTGCTGTGGAGATGATAAAACGAAAAGCGACGGAGAGAAAGCTTCAGAGAACTGAAGTGTGCCACTCAGATTTTAATATTCTCAAGTTCTTTAATAAAACGGCGTGGAAGCTGCCCAGGTGTGCACACGTCAAGAACTGCAGCGGTCGTGTCATCCTGAGAGCTACGGCCTGTAATATAGCGGTCTCTTATACACATCTAGATGTGTATAAGAGACAGNTCGTTAAAATATATGTTTGAGTTTTATGAATACAAATAAAAAGTTATACACTTTTGAAATATTAAATTTTTCTTCTTGTAGACATTTTGGGCGATGAAGATCTCACGGTGAAAAATAATATAATTTCCCAAAATATATTAAAATGTTTCACTGTAATTTTTTCAATTGTTATTTCGTATTCACGTAATTTTTGTAGATATATTTCAAGAACAAAGATGAAAGGATAAGTAATTATTGCAAGTGAAATGTTATCTACAATGTATGTTTGAAGTAATAAAGAGTAAATATTGGAAATAAGAAATGGAAAGTAATAGTAAATATACACTTAAAATGTTTGTAATCTGTAGGAGTTGGATACGATGTGTCACTCGGAGTATACTGTTTAAAATACATGCATGCAATGTTCACAATAATGTAAATTATTTTCTTGTTATTACGAGTGCCCATACACATTTTGTTTTTATTGTATCAATATGTTTTTCTTGCAATAAAAATTTGCACAGACCATGCACAATTATACTGGATGTCATGTTTCTTTACTTCGGGATATTTAACTTAACGAATGGAACATGAAGCAAAACGCATTGCTTATTAGTTCATGGTCGCGGTAATTCTTGTCCTCAACGTGGATATACGCAGTTTGTAACAGCTCTCTTGACAATAAATTATTTTTATATTTCTGTATTTATTGTCAGTTTTAATTGGCGTGATGTTGGTATAGCGCTTGTGCACAGTGTAGCCAACACTTTTACTTCGCCATCGTTTATAAGAGTAACGATATTTGTACCGCGTTATGTTGGCAAGACATTCAAATTTCTGAAAACTTAAATGTATCAATTCAATGCGCTTGCTCTTGTGACGCTATTCCGTTCTTTCTGCATCGAGCGTGTGGAACGAATACAATTTGATAACGCAACAAACTAAGACACAAAGTAATGTCTTCGTTTGTTGTGTTATCAAATTGTATTTCTTTACAGCAAAAAGTCGCGTTACGTTTTAAAGTTGAGTCCTTTCTCGTTGTGATCACCTCTGATTTGAACTCTCTTGGTATTGTTATCCCTCCTTTCTTCTAATATACTGTTTGCGGTACCCCATCTCTCGTGTGACGTCACTCAATTACTACCGCATCTCCATCACTGCAATTCTCTTGCTTTCTACCTCATATTCTTCTTCGCTTTCCTCAATTTTCTCCACGTCTTCTTATCTTTCTTCTATTTCTCTCTCTCTCTAGTAGTAGGCCTCGTGGCCGGAACCTCGCCAAAAGACATGAAATAAATTTTAATAAATAAACTACGTATTTATATAGCTGGAAATGACGTGAAACATTTCTGAGTAAGAAGTATACAATCCGATCAGACTTAAGAACAGTTCTCTCTCTTCTACACACTAAAAAGAAGTATAAAAAATTTACACGCGTCTTCAAACATCCAGGAAGAAAGTTTTGTTAACTGTGATTTTGAGTTTAGAGTAATATATCTATTCATTGGGTTTTGAATATAGAGCAAGTCATGGTGTCATGAAAAGTCAAGTAACCTTTCCCAGCCCAAAGAATTCTTATGTTATTCGTAAATGAATTCGTTGTGTATTAGCAACAAAAATGTCTTTGTGATTATCAGATCCTTATAAGCCTTCCAGTTCAGAATTAATTACTCGATAGGGAATGTTTTGTCATGCGCACGATTTTTTGAGCTGACGTAGAAAATGGTGCTGTTGTTCTTTGCCACGAACTGATGATTTTGGAAATTGCAATTCTGATACAACAGTTTTTTAAGTTATAATGAGTTTTTTTTGGTGAAGATGACTACCAAGTCAAAAGTGAACCTGACTGTTTTCTTAATCTGAAAGCACAAAATATTCATTCAGGAATTCGAATCAGAACGAGACTCGATGTACAACTTCGATCCGCAGGTATCAAAATCCAAGTCGTCGGGTGAACTTTCGTAGATCTTCTACTACAATTAACGTCCCAATAAATAATAAAATTTATAGGCAAAAAAGCAGCAGTACAAAGTGCGTATGACCACGTGGAGGACAATAAACTAATTTACTCTCCGGAAGCAAGCAAGGGACCATACCATCAATTCCGATCAAATTTTGTGAATTAAATTTTCTACAGACAACTAACAATAATAATTGTCGGTACGTGTTATAATAATAATATAACGCTAACAAATTTGTATTTAATAAAACAAAGTAATTTCACAAATATGTATTATTATCAAACTATATATTATTCAGAAAACATTGTTCGTATATCGTAACTATTAAATAAAGCTAAATTCCAGATTTGTTATTTAAATAGATACCACCCCTAGGCGTCCATTATAATATATAATTAAATAAATAATGGAAGACTTACGACCTTCCACGGACGAACGGTGTATATTGTATGATAAAAACTTACGAAATATATTCTGTTTGTCCATTAAAGGTCGTAAGTCATTATTTATTTTCGTAGACCTTATTTTTTTCGACACATGTTAATAACAGAACAGAAATTGCAGTAACCAATTCTATACTATTTAATATTTCTGAACTACCTCGCTATCATAATCAACAATATACTTGATTTCGAGTAAATTAATTTTATTCATTGTAGGCGATGTGATGAGTGAATTTTCCATTTTCATGTAAATAGCATGTTTGTGTTTTCGTCATTTTCTCCTCTCTCTATCAAAATCCTGATTTCTTTCCTTCCTCTTTCGAAGATTCTTTCTCTCTATATCGTCCTTTCCCGAGGGAACGCTTATCAAACACGCGTTGCGCGAAGGTGAGGGGAAGAAAATGAGGTGCGTTTTAGGTCTGTCTCGTGATGGTTTTGAAGGGGGTGGGGGGTAGGTTCTTGAAGGGTGGTGGAAGGGGGAGGAGACCGCATGCATTGGCTGCCTCCCTTCCTCCTCATTTCCGCTGGTACTACTATCGTACTCGCTCCCGCTTTGACTGCTGCCTTTGAGAGTTAAACCTCCTCTATTTCGGCTTTTCCAACATACGAGATTCACTAGCGAAGATTTTATTAACTGTTCCTTTTATGTGCTACTGTCTTTGACTGCGTCGGGGAAAAAATTGCAAATTTTTTTTTTGGTGCAATGTCCTACACATATTCTTAAAAAACGTCTATCTCGAACACATTTTGTACTACAGTCAAATGGGAATGTAATACACGGTGTAGTGGATTTCTGTTCGCAAAATCCCAATCTTAGGGAGTAATAAAGGATCACTAGGTATTGATTGACTTCTCATTCGAAAATATAAATCTCCATTACGTACAGATTGACGACCATGGAATATCATTAGTTGGCATAAAAATGAGTTTATAAATATATCTCGTTATACTGTGTAATTGTGGATTACCAATGTGTGAATTTTAATGAAATGTTTAAATTGGTAGCAATTTATTAATATGAAAATATTGCTGAAATAATTTGGCATTTCTTGGAAGTGTATATTTACATAGAAAGTTCTTCAATTGCCTAAATTTTTTAAGTTAATTTTTTTATCATATTCTATTAATCGTGCAGTTATTGTATGTATTTTAATTTGTAATAAATGTATCTACGAATGTATATTTGTGGATTATTTTCTCAAGAACAGCTCAAACGATTTAGAGAAAAATCACCAAATAGAGATATAATATAAGTAAATAATACAAAAATAAATACATAATAAAAAAGAATATGAATAATATAGTGGGATGAGATAGCAGTCTAACACGGTGTGTTATTTTTTATTAAGACCTTTTAAGTACTTATTTTAATATTTAGTACATATAATAGGAATTGCTAACAAATGTTTGCTTTATTGTTTACATGGTCAATGCGTAAATAAAAAATGACCTTTATGCGAAAATAATTTTTTTAAATTTTTTGTCGTATTTTTCGTTTTTGTATCAACTACTATCTAAATACAAGGAGGCAAGCCGATAACACTATGAATTTTCTCTCGGATAGCCAAATACAATAGAACCCATCTTAACCGGCCTCTGATGAACCCGTATCAGATTAACCGACCCGTGAACTCTGCAGAGGAGCAGTTTATTCTCCCTCTTTCAGCGTGTAATGACTTCTTCTTACGTGCGACTGAAGAAAGACTATTTTGTAAATACATTTTTCTTATACATTCTACTTGCAAATACTAATTTTGTAATAATTCTTATAGACTCTTGTCTTATGTAAATACGTTTGTAAATGTCTTTTGCAAAAATTCTCTCTTGTAAATATCTTTTCCATGTACTGTCTTTATGACCTGGCCGTTGGTTTTTCGTGGTTCCCAATGAATTAGTTGCACCTATTTCAGATTTAAGAAAATATTACAATATGCCGAAAGTTTATAATAATAATAATTAATTTTCTAAATTTAATATTATGACTGCAGGAAATAAAAATATCAATCTTTCGATGTAAAATGTAGACGCAACTGAACAATTCATCGAGAGTAAATTGTAGGGAATGTAACGCACAGCCCACGGCATTAAAGGGCTTAAGAAGGCAAAGAGGCTAAGGCCTCACCAGATGTAATTTTAAAATGCAAATATTTTAAATAAAATGCCTTATTGAATTGAATATAATTGTATAATAGCTAGCAGGTAGTGACTCAAACATTAATCCTTGTCGGATTTTCGTGAGAAATTGATTTCTGACGGATTAACCGGTCAAACGGATAACTGTTCAGGGTATCTGTCCTGACAAGATCGGTTAAGAGGAGTGCTACTGTACCAGCGAAGGCATTATTGGTTATGTGGCAACCGCATTATAGGATAGTTACGTTTGTAATTCTCGGCTGCCAAAATTTGGTCACTTAAAGAGCTTAATTAAAATATATATTGTGTGAAGTGAAACTTTCGTTAACTATTGGGTTTCTGTAGCCCTTTTCCTGCCTCGATTTCCCATTTCTTTTGTCAATTTTATTTAAGTTCCTGTTACTACTAAATTATCTTGATTCAACCACGAGTTTTTAAAGAAACGCTTTCTTACGTATCTCTCTGAATCTACTTCTACTCGCTAGAACACGGAATACGGTTCAGACCGTGTAGAGTGAGCCATTTGCACATTGAGATATGTAAATTACACATTATATCGGCCATTTAACTTTTCTGATGTAATAAATTTTAAAAAGTATGCTACCTATTAAACGAATGAAACGCTATCTCTTGTCACGTATACATCGGGAAACTACTAAAAACGGTAAACACTCGGGAGAGGTAAACGATAAAGAAGGCAGTCAGCAGCAAAAGTTAATCAAATAAACATTCGTTTGAGTAATTATAGGGGGAGGAGGGTCTCAATTATGAATCCATTGATTTTTTCAAAATTATTCATTTTGAAGAATATGTAAAATTTTTGGAAAAGATTAGCAATAAGAATAAGAGAGATTAAAGTAAATCTTTCTATAAAGGGTGAAAAGAGAAGGGAAATGTGTGTGTGTGTGGGGNATTTTTAGAGAAAAATAGATTTATAATTTAATTTCATTCAATACAATTGAATTTTGAAGAGAAACTCTTTTCGATGATCTTACACGAAGAAAAGCAACTTACATTAAGTCCTATTTTTTCACTAGATGTATATTTATTGCCTATTTCTTACAAGTATCTGCAAAAAGGTGATAAATTGTTTGTATTAAAAAATCAATACTTTGGATTTTACCCATAAATTTTGTCGCACCCTGTGCTTACCGGACCGACGATGAACATATTATTTTAACCTGCAAGTTCGTTTTAAGCTTATTTAATTTGAAATGTAATGCGAGTGAGGTAAATAATATGTTGACTCATCTTTGCTCAACTTAAGTTGTTTTACATAGTGCCAGACTAATCTTGTTCAATGGTTTTATTTTGCATGTAATGTATTGCACATCTCGAGAAATGCCGAAAAAAATTGCGTTTCACTGAAGAAACGACTCACATTATCGGGTGTGAATACAATTCCGAAGAAAAAATCTATTACACATTTTTACTTTCCTCGAATATATCATATGCTTTGAGGATAGTTTAAATATAGTTCAAAAATTTCCAATACTTTTATTGGAATTATCATGGTTCCCACTGATAATTATTGGTTGTATAATTTTTCAAAAGATTAAAAAATTTCGATGGAATATCGAAGCACGTTGAAACCTTTTTGGATCGTAGTACAAAGCCGTAGATTTTTGTTCATTAGGTTTTTCAAAAGAAATTCTGACAATATTTTGCAGTGTTGATCTTGGCAAGTCATCTTGGAAATACGTCGTACGTTGCTGCGCAGATTAAGTTTTCTTGGGAACATGGCGTGCTACCTTTGTGATTCTAACTTCTTCTTTTTCTTTCTTCTGAGAATATACGTATTGATAATGAGTTAAATGTTGCTTTTGATTAAGTAACGTTCTTTTGTTGTCAATATCACTGTGTTATTTAACAACTTATCAGACCAACTGGTCACAATTTACGTTTTGTAGCAGTTGATGACTTGATTTGTTACGTTACTCTTGTATTTCTTGTGAGGATTCCTCATAAAATTGTGATTATTAGATTTCCAGTATTTTCACTATTTCTTTCTTAGAATTTATAAAATTAAATAACGACGTTGCAGTTGCAAAAATACCATTTTTATATTAAACTGCTTATTATTTTATATGAAGTACTTACAGTATTTTCAAGACCATAAACACTTCATTTTTATATTAAGTAGATTTTTACTCCTGGACACTTCCAGAATGCAACCATTCGTACTTGTACGTATTGCGGACCAACAAGACAGCGATGAGTATGTAAAGGCTTGTTATAATTTTTATTTGAAAATTTTCTATTGAAATATTTTTTATGAGTAGTTAAGGTTACCGACTGTCGTCTTCAACTGTCGATGAATGGAAACCGAAATAGTTCCCACTCGCGTATCCCCCCCCCCCCCCCNTATTGATTCGATCATCCCCCTTGCTTTTCCCGAAACTACCCCTTGTCTCCACCCCTGAGCGAGAATCTTTTCTCCGCCCTTCTTTCAACTCCCCTCGCCAACCAACCAACAACAAAAAGGAGAGTGCAGCGAGAAAACTCCAAGACTCGGCAGCTGCCTCCAACCGAGAGACCAGCGCGCTTTTTGTTGCCTATTGGAATGACGGCGGCGGCGGAGGCGGCGGTAGCGGCTGTT
>NNCF01127341.1:518032-542091 GCA_002313205.1 Laupala kohalensis
TACCGAACCGACATTTGTCTGGAGTAGGTGAGGGAAATCCCAGATGAAAACATCACCTAGTGCGGCCGAGCAGGGTTTGAACCCACGCTCTACGGGATCGTGGAGGCGAAGACGCTTCCACCACACCACCGCTTTTGAAACATAAACCATATTAATATGCATCGTCTATGGTCGAGTAAAAATTGCGACGAACTGAGTCTCGAACCTGGGATTTCTGCTTTTTCCGCAGGTGGGCTGTCACTGTACCACCCGCCTCGACTCCCGAAGACCATACACAACATCCACCAGGTGTTGCATTAGTCACGTAGGTTTGTGGAACCACTTCTAGACACTTCTCCTCTATTGGTTTGTGACGTACGTTTACCAGAACAGGTCAGGTGGATGTTGTGTGTGGTCTTCGGGAGTCGAGGCGGGTGGTACAGTGACAGCCCACCTGCGGAAATTGCAGAGATCCCAGGTTCGAATCGCAGTCGGTCGCAATTTTCACTTGTCCGTAGACGTTTTAACCTTCCGCCCCTGATCAGATACTCACGAGGTTATAACGTTATAAACCATATTAATATTATATTGAAAGCAAACGGGTCCTCAGGTCGATCCTGGGATTCCAGCTTTATGTGTTGGCGTCACTATCCCGTTCGTTCCCAGATCCCGTCTACCATAGTCATTCTTGTGATAACTCACATACCTCAAAGGAGATCTCATAGAGTTACTGTCCTCATTTGAGGTCATCCTCATTGGTAATACTTGGTTGTGGTTTTTCCAATTTGAAGCTTCATAAACTCGCATTACGAGTGCGTAACTACACTAGAAGGTAACAGATTATGTGTGTTTATAAATTATATTATGTGTGATATTAATGACGCATTGTGACTTAATATTTTTATTCCAGAATTTGTCCATTTTGAAAAACGAACTAAATTGTAAAAAAAAAAAATACTAGAATTAATCGTATTGAAAATCGTCAAAAAATACTAAGCTTCGACTTAATTCTACAAAAATTAATTTTAAAATTATTATTAAGAACCAGTATCACTGGTTGATAAAATATCTAAACCACATTTTCTCTCAAACCTACCAGTCAAGTTTATTAATGTATTTGAAGTTTCGACCCCTCAAATGGGTGGGGTTCTTGACCGGAATGTTCGTGAGGAAATGTGGTTTAAAATATTATTTACGTTTATTGAGATCTATTTACGTCTATTAATTTCGTTCACATTAGTTGCACACACACACACACATTATTTTGGTGCGTCTCTGTTCATCACACCCAACAAGTGTTTCGGTGTCGTCTGAAATGACATTTGTGATTGTTTCGGCGGCGTTGAGTTGGCAGCACCGGTGGGGAAGCACAGTTCCTGGAAGCTCAAAGGAATTGGTTTAATGGAGGTGCAAGTGATTAATGGATGATACGAAGGTGTGCGGCTCTTGTGCGTGTCTGTTGTCCGAGGTAACTTCCACTCCCACTTATGTGTTCGTTAGCGCAACGTGTGGTTCTCTCCACCGAGTTCGCACGTAAGCAAATAAGGCTGCCAACATGCTAAGGCTAAGTGATCGTTTCTCCCTTGGGAGAACTGTTTCTGATTGCATCACTCCCTCCACCTGTAACATGTCCTGGACAAACACCCACGATAATAATAAAGTACAGAGACTCGAACGCGAAATAACCACTCGAGATCCCGATGTACAGAACACAAACTCTTCTTTTCTCTCTTCAAAGATACCTAACCATATTTGTTCAAAAAGGAATATTCTAGCCTTCTGAACATATAAATAATGATTGATACATTAATTTAAAATTATTTTTTTTTATATGTATATACATCTTTTTTTTCTTCAAATGTTCAAGACACCCGCTGACAGACACAGAAGCAGTTAAAGTGCCCAGAAGTATGTTTCGTTGCTCAGATTACTATGTATTTACTGGAGATGTGAAAGTTATAACGGGTTGGATCATGACCAAACTGAACTGATGAAAATATAAATTAAGTTATTGTAAATTGTATTTTTCGAAATAATTATTCGTACAAACGGAGTGTATACATCAACATTTTCAATATTTGTTAGCCAAGACGTGATGGTATTGTGGTATATTCGTGAGAATGAACAATAACTTGATTCTTCAATTATAGGAAATGAATGAATAAATTAAAAATTATAGAGGATGAGGTGAAGGAAGGCGTTACTGAGAAGGGGAGAGAGGAAGAGAAATAGAGAGGGGAAGAATAGTGAGAGAGAAGAGAAAAAAAGGAGGGGAATGGAGAGTACGAAACGGAAAGAACGTGAGGAACAGAAATTGTAAGAGAAAGAAGGAAAATTATAAAACTGAATGAGTGGAAGTTAAACGAATAGTAATGGAGGAAAATATTGTATACTACTATTAACGTCCATAATATAATCAAATTAAATATATAATTCAAGACTTACAAGCTTTAACGCAAGAACAGTATATATTTAGTGATTTAAATGCTCACTGCATTTCGACTTTCTGTTGAAGTCGTCGTGGATTATAACAAATAATAACAACAATTTTATGTCAAATTAAACATTAATATAACTCAGAATATGTTTACAAAAAAGCATAAACTACACAAACAAGTCATAATATTGCATTGTAAATACAAAATATTCGCTGTTCGTCCGTTAAAGGTCGCGAGTCTCGAATTATTTATTTAATTTCAAAATATTGTATGTTTGCATTTTTATGGTCAACGAAATTTGGAGTGCACGGAAGCGAATTGTAGGAAATGCGGAACGATATATCGAGATGGGTTATACTCATCTCCGGTGAGTAGAAATTTGTAGTTCGGTCTCCTTGTCAGGTTGAGTGCTGAGGGAAGTGGCAACTGTTGACAAGCGACGTCAACGCCGTAGCCCGGAAACACAAACCATACCTCCGCTCTTTCGGTCGATATCCGACGTGGAGCCCATTTGCAAATGAACGATCAATAATTCCAGATTGAATCAAGCATTATCAAATATTACCGCCTTGCTTTAGAAGGCTCTGCGTATATGGGCCTCGCTGCGTGGGAGCACTCGGATAGCTTTCACGTAATGGGTTCAGATACTTCTCAGTTGTTTCGTGAAAGCGTTCTTTGTCTGTCGCCTAATTTATAAACGTTCATTTGATTTTGATTTTACTCTCTACTTCTTCTTGTTCTGGTCCTTTTCCATATTTCTGATTCTCTTATATTGTTTATCTCTAGTTTGTTTCTTCCTTCTATTTTTCTTGTCTTTCTTGACACTCTTCTGGATTGTTGCGACACATGATGCTGTCTCTTTTTTTTAAACAATCGAGGGTTTGCACCATGCTAAATTATAGCAGTGGTGAATTAACCAGGAATTGGACTTGACTTTGTAAAAGGAGCACATTCAACTCATGAAATATTTTTTTCATTTGATTTTCAATATCTAGGCCCCTATTGTTATTTAATATCGCCGGTTTTTAAATTACTTGTCACTATCCTTTCTTTTGCATTTCGTCCCATCTGGTAAAGGATTTTTATATGCAGCGCGATGACATTGTACACAATGGCATTTCAAAAGAACCAAGCAAATGCAAGTACAAGAGTGAAAACCAAATAAATACTACCGCTCTCATAAATGTATTTTATTTTCACTATTAATAAAACAGGCGATTCCGTAGAAGACGGAACTATCGAGGCAGGGGTGGAGGGCGCAAAATTGACAATTTCAAAGGTCACTTGTTGAGTCCATCCCTGAATAATATATAATTTAGTTATATTTTATCTTGTTCATATTTCTTTTGTTTGTGAAGCGGTTATGGGTTAATCTCACTAATTAATTAATTTACTTAAAAATTTAATAGTGTAGTGAATAGCGGTGTGAAGATAGATTTTACTAACTAGTATTTCTAAGGTTATGTTTTTTATTTTCTCTTCCAGGATTCGGTAACACGCTATCGAGTGATGAAAGCGTTCACACATACATAAAGCAATGGGCACCTACGTGAAAGTTAGAGACTAGGTTCCTTCAGACCCTATTCACAAAGAGAATTGAAGAGTTCTGGAAACTTTTTATCTTCGGCGATTACTATAATTAAATAACTTTTGAGAGTACTTTCAAATATTGGAGAATATTTTCGAAAGCAATATTAGTCTGTATCAAGTGCTCTTAGCAGGGTCTGAGTCTTAGTGAAAGTGAGTAAAGTAACAAGTTTTGTGATCGGCTTCCTTCTTAACCTGAAAGTTGGTGGTAGATAGAAAAGATAGATATATAATAAAGATAAACATAATACAATAATAAGAGATTAAATAACAAATAATCGCCCAAATATCTATAAAATACACATGACATAAAATGGTTAGAAAATTAGTACACGAGGTAACACCGCGAAGGAACTTGCGTGTAAGAAGTTAATTTTTTTACATGAGACCCATATGTATGTATATTCACATACGTACACAAACGCATTTTTGCTTACAAACAGAAACATACACACACTCATACGTACAAGCATGCCTCATTACACTCGCCTACTCTTAATGTGAAAGTAGTTGCTATACTATAATTAAAAGAAATTAATAACAAAAAATCAAAAAAAACAAAGTAGGATTGCTGTGAACAGTCACTACACTACTGTTTATTACGCCCTTAGACGTTATTCACCTCACTACATTGCACTTCACATGTGTTCCTATGTCGATGTACTAGAAGCATTGTATGAAGTCGTAATTTACCTTGTAGAACTGAGGTGATTGTGACGTACGGATAGTCTTTCGCTTGTTCTTTACCGCTAGTGATTTTTTTCCGTTTCGTTTGATTTTGCTATTCCCAAAGATATACTGTGATCACCTACATCTTTCCTTAATATTTGTTTAATTTTCCCTTCAACTAGACATATTTTAATGTTTTGTTCGATAACCCTTTGTTGACATTGTTAATGGGAAACGTTTGGTTTGTCTGTGGCGTGAAGGTCATGACTCCAAGATCTAAGTTACGTGCGTGCAAAATATTGCGAATCTGTATTCATAAATAGTATCGCGTTGATCAAGTAGGGGTCAACATTTGAATAATTTTTTTTATACTGCATTCTTCCATGCAAGGGCAGAAATATCGGTTTAGAAGCAGGTGAATAAATCACCGTTATCCGTGCTGTAAAGTGAAGCATGGACTATGTTAAGTTGTTATATAAAGTCCCTCTACACACGATTAAAGCGTGAAATATGTCTCATAAACACACATTCGGCGAAGAAAGATAATGGTGAAATTAATGTGGATATTCAAAATATAGTAACATTACTTAATTTATCATTCTATTTTTTATAGTATTACCTTCATTTTTTCAAATGCCATTAAATTTACGTGAAGGGGTTAGTTACAATATGAGTTAAATAGTGGAACTCCAACATTGATTGAAGACAAATGTTGATCCGTTAAAAATGTTCCACACCAAGTGCTTTTATGCATGACGTTTTATGAACACGGAGAAATTAAAACAAGTTATTTTTACTTTGTTAGAACGCAGAATATTCGGAAGAAACAGTTGTATGATTTACTTTATAAAAATCGCATAAGAAGCAATTTAAAAATCCATGCTCTAGAGATTGCAATCCCGCAGCTCCTTCACTCCCGCGAGATCGATGTGCAGGATTGATCGATCCCGCGCGGATCCCGCACCCCTAATATATAATTTTATAGAATCATATTAAAACAACATGTTTTTGTTCAAAAAGCATCTTTTATTAGACATGTCATATATTCAACAATCAAAATTTGTTTTGTAACAAATAATAGTATGAAGTTAGAAAGTTTTTAGGAATAATTTAAGTATTTTTCGATAGAAAATAATTAGTCGAATAATCAGGTAAGTTACCTGATAATCTGAAGCTAAACTTAGCTAAGGTATTTTGAATAATTTTTAAATGCTTTTCTTGGTATAAAAAGTACTCTTGATTATTCTTATTCTAATCTTGCTTGTTCTTATTGTCTTGTACCTAACAGTATTACGAAACTGTTTAATGTGATGATTATTCAGTCTTATAATTACTAATAATCAAATCATAATTGTTAATCACTTTACTTAGGTGCTATGACTGAGTAATCTATGGTGCTAACTTTTGAAAATGTGCTCTTAAGAAGCAAATGGTGTTCATGATATCGTTTCCCAGCCTATTTATTAGAGAACTACAAATATATCCTGCTGCAGAAAGAGCTCTCTCGGCTTCTACACTAGTGGATATAATCATAGGCAAGCGTCAGGTACTGTACTCTAATTCCATCGGACTTAAAACACGCCATTTTTCTTCATAATCCTTTCGCTTCTTGTCTGGCTTTTTCTTGTTTAAGCTGTTTCTCTAATTCTTCCTTTAATGTGAGTGGCCTTTAGTGTTAGTGGCCTGGTGGCAGTTGTAGGTTTTGACAAACGTCGCTTTCCTACTCGTTGTCTCCAACTCCAAAATGACGCTTTCTATTATTCTTTTTATTTCTTGGCGTATTGCAACTTTTTGTGGAACGAAAAATGTATGATCTGTTTCT
This sequence comes from Laupala kohalensis, assembly GCA_002313205.1. Classification (NCBI taxonomy): domain Eukaryota; kingdom Metazoa; phylum Arthropoda; class Insecta; order Orthoptera; family Trigonidiidae; genus Laupala; species Laupala kohalensis. The sequence continues at coordinate 524,528 of NNCF01127341.1, forward strand.
TTTGGTCTCTTGGTCATATGTTTTTTCGGATTTTGTAAGTAAATCAAAACTCCAGTCAACTCGGCGCGGCGCTCTTGAATACGTTCACGAAGACTCTTTCACAGTTGATTGCTCAGTCTTTTTGTTGCAACTTATCCAAAATGAATCGAAATATTGTGTCCGCAGTGATAAGCGTTGACTCCCAATTTCAAAGACTGACTATGAGATCATTCATCATGAATCACTCTTCATCGCTGAATTTCACGTCAGATCCGATATCGATCAACGCTTTTTCGATGCAATTTTTCAAGTTGTTGAACCGTTCTACCGTATTTAACAAGCTGTTCCAGCGAGTACGACAGTCTAATATCAAAGCCACTTCTTTTCCAGGCCCTTCCTGTTCCTTTACATATTATTGTAAAAACACGTCATTCTTGGTTGGTGATCGTTTAAAAATCTTGATCACTTTCCACATTTCATCGTAGGTCTCGCGCCCTGTTCGGTCTCGTCCGTATGATCGTCGTCCTTGTCAGGTTCAGTCATAATTGCTGATATTGGTTCATTGCTTTTTATATACAGAGTATCGACGACTATTACCCGTAAACCGTATGTAAAACAAAGCTGCTGGGAACAACGCGAATCCCAGGTTCACCGGATCGGGTCAGGTGGAAGTTGCGTACGGACTAGGGAGTCGAAACGGGTGGTTCAGTGGATAGCACACCTGCCAGAGCAGGAAAGTCCCGGGTTCGAGTCCCGGTCCGACGCAATCGTCTCCTGAATGTTGAAGTTGCCAACAACGTAAAAGTCTGTCAACCTTTACCCTCACACTAGCGCTGTCCGTTGAACTAGCGATAATATCTGTGTCTCAGTCGAGACCAAAACTCGCGAGGCGTTCTTTCACCAAGCTGATGCTGTGTTCTGCGCTACCCGAGCCATGTATACGAATCAAACCAAAATTGAAATGGTTTTCTTTCTGGTGAACGTTCACATTTAAGTATCGATGATTCTTTTGGGATTTCCATTCATCGAAAGTCAACGAAAATCTCTGTCCTTGTTTCTTGAGATGTTCGAATTCTATTATCATGTAGACTCTAACTGTCTTGAAGATCTTATCGTGTTTGGTGAATTAGGAAGTTTGTGTCCACTTTTGGAAAACAATTCTCTTGGATCCGAAGATGTGCAAAACGACCTTAAGATGAACCCATCTTTGCAAACCATTCTGGAGATCATTTTGTCCATGGACTTCTGTTCAATGAACAAAGCTGTCCGTAGTGGTGAGTTTCGTCTTCGGTTTTTGGAATCTTCTCCCGTGTTTTCGGTACGAGAACTGATATCGATACTGTGTTTTTTCTTTAAATGTATTTTCAAACCTTTGGTGGAACGTTGACTAATTTTCAGTCGGTCTGAACTCAGGAGACATTTACTTGAAATAGCGCCACAAACCTTGACTGAGTTGACTGCCCTCACCATCGCCATCACTAGTTTTCCCTTCCTCGGGATTTGTTTCTATATCTTTGGACTGATACTCGTTTCATTTACTTCTTACATGCGATAATTTTGTATAGATATGAATCGGAGCAGCTTATGATTTGTGATATTAATTCACTGATTTGAACCTTTTAGGGAAAGCGCCCGTGAAAACTGATGAAATGTGTTGAAAAATTCAATTTTTGCTTTTCATCACTATAAATAGAATTTCACTTTTGTAGTTTTATGTCTCGGAGTCTTATTCACCTGTGACGCATTTAAATGTCCAAATGCAGAAGATGGCGATATTTTTACAACTTGCGGGATCCACGTTTGGAGGTGCGGGATCCCGCAGGCCAGTAAGTGGACCAATTTGTGATCAGTCTCAGAACATAGTTCTCAAAACCACCCACCCACACATCCAAGAACACTTTTCTCTTATTTTTTACACAAATGAATGCAAGAAGAATGATTGTCTTGTGTTCATGTCAACACTGACGTAGTAAGCTATAGAAAAATAAGAATCAATTTTTGTTTATATTGGTGCTTGTTAAAATATATTTCTCAATTGTCAAACTTCTTTTTTCATTATGCATGACAATACGTAATTTTTGAAGTGACTCTTAACATAAATTTAAACTAAATTGTCTAGAGTTTTCTGAGTGTCTAGTTCTTTATTTGTATATTTTGAGACGAATGGAAACGTACAACCTCTTTATGCTGTTAGTTGTTCATGTTCCTTTCGGATCTTCCATTTTTGCTTTCTCTCTCTCCTTTCTTTCTCCTTCCATGATTTTATCCTTGTTTTCTTTCTATCCTTTTATTATTCTTTCTTTTTTTCTTTCATTCTTTCTTTCGTTTTCTCTCTCTTTCTTTCTTTCGTTTTCTCTCTCTCTCTTTCTTTCTTTCTTCCTCTCCTTTCAATCGCGTCTCCTGTCGTCACTCCTCTTGAGTCCATGTACGTATGTACACTCTGTAGAAGCGATGACGACGACGGTGCTGGTGGGTTCTGTTGTGGCAACGCGTGTATATTTTATGCAATTTCGTGTGCAATTTGGGGCGCTCTCCGTGGAACGTGCCTCTGTTATCAGGTTTTCCCTCCGTCCTTTGTCTCTGGCTTTTCTTCTTCCTACCCCTCCCTCTTCTCCTCGCCGTCGTCACGTGGAACGTTGGCATTTAGTACTTCATTTAGATTCGATACTTTGTTTTGATTTTAGGCCTTATTTTTTTATACTTCCAGGAATATTATGTTGTAAAGAAATGTTAACGTTGACAATCGTAAAAAATTACGTTCAATATTGTGTTTCACCGGAACTTTAGATAATATTGAATAAGTCTAGGTAACATTCAGGCAAAACAACTAGAATTCTTCATTTTAGTTCAAGACAAGTTAATAGTACACGTCAATTATGCTTCATCTCAACCTTCCGAGATACTGTGGATCACGATGTTGGTTAGGATGGAGGAGCTTTCTTGCGAACATTGGTTTTGCTCAATCTGACACATAAATGAATTGTCTGTTTCTTGACTACATTCGTACATAAAACCCGATCTTTCACGCTATGTCCTGTATTGTCCTCTTGTTTCGGTTTGTGTCATTGAACTCTGTAACCCTTCAATGCACTAGTGAGGCCAGGGAGACCGCCTTACATTTATTTTATGTTAGAAATATGTTTTTCATTTGTGATTTTTATTTCACTTCTTGACATCTTTCAGTATTAAGTATTATTAGTGGTAATTCTCTAAGAGCAGGAAGAAACAAATAGTTTCCTAGAAATTTGGTGATTCTTTCAGGTAAGCGTACTTTCCACTGAAGGGGTCTCTAAGGCCCCTCTTATCCGGTGGACTAGCAGTGCTTTTTTATAGGAAGTTTTGCATAAGAGATGTTTGTGGTTTGACAATGCTTCATCCTATTTATTACTTTCATCGAACAGCATTGTAGTTTTGTAACATTATAGCAAAACGGATACATTTATTCACACAAGGGTTGAAATGGATTTCGCATTTGTGTCTTTCGTCCCTCGCAAAATGTGTGATAATTTGAATGAGGATGAGCGCGGAATCCGTCTGAAAGTGATCTACATGATATACCTGATGATAAGTTATAATGAATCGTGGGTGTCTGATTCTCAAGAAAGAGGACATTTTCTTACTAGCAGACATGTGAATACTAGAAACTAGTTTCAGCAGATGTGGCAGTGAAGAAGAACCTATGCATTCTCCTAACAGCTCAGTAAGAGATATACAGAATAATTTCCTTGATGTCACATTAAATCCTATTCCGAAGGGCAAAAATGGACAAGAATGGAACTGTCTTAATCCTCTACTTCACAGACAATGGTGCATACCGAAATTCTCCAACGCCTTGGGCCAGTGTCAGGTATTGCGCCTCTTCGCCTTGAGAAGCCTTTTATTTATTTATTGACGATGGAGGAAATCATTCACTCCATAAATTGCAAGGGCAAATATATTGCTGATAAACAAGAAAATGTATGGTGCAAATTGACAAAAGCAGAATTTGATGCATATCCCGGTGTCGTAATTTGAGTTGGGTGTTCGAAATAATGGGATGTTCAATAAGAGAATTATTTTTATCTGAAAGAATTGACCTGTTTTTCGCAGCAGCAATGCACGTTCCGATTTGAAGACGTCAGAAGATGTCTGCGCTTGGATGATAGAATCCGTGTGCGAGTACGTACGTGCTGAATAAGAGGAACCAGTGGCTCGCGAAAGATCTGAGTGTAAATACAGGGAAAGAGCTAACGCAACCTTTTTATAATGGTTTGATATAATGCGACAGTGAAAATTTTTTTAATTTCCATACCTTAGAATTCTGGGATCTTCGCGATCAAACGAGAAATACCCACTAAACTGAAAATTATAAACAACAGGGAATTATATTGTAGGGTTTTTGCTGACAACGACAACCAATGAGACTTTTACATTATAATAGATGTAGCAAAAGATGACGACCTAGCGCGACGGTTTCGTGATCCATGCATAACACCTCGGAAAAATTAAAACGTCCGGTGATATATTGATAAAAGTAATCCAAAAAACACTACGTTAAATTTAAACAAAATAAACTACATTTTTTCATACATTAATAATTTTTAAAAAGTCTATTTTGGAAAATATATGGTAATAAATAATTATGTATTTCACCAACAATTATTGCAATTATTTCATGGTCGGTGAAGTATGTTTTTTTAAAATTTGAAATATAAAAAATACGTATAATTATATTTATTTCTGTAAATTTCGAACATTTTAGTGATGTAATCTTACTTACGTTAGTTCTATCTTCAAAATTCCAGATTTATCAAGTATTTTAATGCTCGGTAGTTCCATTTTCGCTCTCGTATTTCTACGAGTAAGAAGAGCGCTGTTGTTCCACCTTGATACTCGTGTGTTCTAGTGCGTTCCTGAAAAGCCTCGTTGCTTGCCGACGTCACTCGTTGTTTGTCGCAGTGGTGGGGGGGTGGAGGATCCACTGTACGTGGAAGAGAGCAGAACTGTCTCNTGCGTTGTATGGGAGGGAAGGGGAAAGCTTGTAATATTTTTGAGAGCTTTCAGGTGCTGTTCGGCTCTGGAGAACGGAAGGGAATAGAGAATTTTGGGTGGGGTGGGGGTGGAATTGAAAACATGTGTTTGCTCGCGAGGGACATTGAGTACTGAGTGGTGTATTCCAACCATCAATTCGGTTGATAACTTTAATGGAACGAGTTGGTTTGGGAAGAATCACTATCACTCTTAATGAAATATCGATGTGGCTTCATTTAAATGTGAAAATATTATGAAGTGACATGCTAAAATAATTTCATTTTAATGAATTGGTATTTAACATTTAGTCAGAACCAAAAAAAGAGTATGTTTCTCTTTTAACATAGAAATACTTATTAATTTTGTAATGATCTATATAACATAATTTTTTTTCTCTATTCGCAACGTTAAGCTTCACCCGAGTGCATCTGACCACTGTTCGGACAGGAAACTGGAAATTTGCCTTATAGTTATTACGTATTTTACATGCCTATTTTTCTCAGAATGTAAGATGAATTCATACTAGATACGTTCATCTGATAATCTGGGTTGCTCAATATATTTTGTATGTACAGCAATATTTGTATTACTTTTAACGACGAAATAAGGGTAATGTGGAGGTACTGAGTCCCAATTTACTTGGGTTTCACTCATAGTGACTCGTGAATATGGTAATAAAAATTTTCATATTTCCAACTGTAATTTTTCTTTTCTATACTTGATTTCATACGTTCTATTCCTAAGCTTGGTGCCATTACCGGGGACAGAACATTTCGCCATTAATCCATCTCTCATATCTCTCGCTAATCATAGTGTTTCTCTCCTCTTTTTCCTTTCCTTCCACGTCCCTTCTTCGACACCGTGTCCTCCTCCATACAAATTACATACCACGGTTAAGGGTCATTTTTTTGGTCAATACAACCATACGAAGTGAGTAGATGACATGTATTTTCTTGCTCAACCGGTTATGGAATCCGGGATCTCTTCGTGGCAAGCGAGCGCACTAACCCTGTTCATTTTTAGCTTTAAATTGGAGAATTTGTAGTAGGGATCACTGTTCTAGAATGAATATACATCCGTTCAAAACAACACTGAAAAACCCTCACAATCCCAAGTCGGATTGAAGACATTTGTTGTGTTGTGAGACTCGGCCGTCCTCTCCCTCTCTGGTCCACGAGGCGAGACGAGGCCCTTGGAAGGGTGAAGCCCTGGCGGGTGTGGGCGGGTTTTTCCTCTCAATGCCAACACACCCACTGGCTGCGTGCTGCGCGCACGTCGTGTTTGCGTGGGTGAGCCCTGGGACCTTGCGAGGGTTCAACACAATGCACAAACTTGTTCCGTTCCCGATTAACATTTTATGCGACAGAATTCGGCTTCACAGGGTTTCAGTTAGGAGGATCGATGGCCTGTCTGTAGGGCTTGGGGGAGGTGGATAGGGGGTTGAAAAACATTTGGAAGGCGCGGAACGAAAGAGGGAGAGAAGAGGGGGGGCGGAGAATATGGGTACAGAGAGTGAATGGTTGATGGGTGGGGGGTTGAAAAATATTTTGAAGAACAGATGGGGGGCAAAGAGGGTACTGTTGTTGGCGAGGGGGGTTAAAAATACGGAACTAGAAAGGGGAGGAGAATACACCACAGCGAAGGATGGCAACCGTGCGGACCTAGGGGATACACTTTCTCTATTGAAACCTTACTCGGCTTAGGGAAGGTTAAACAGACGGAGAGAAATTAGCTATTTTATATTAAAGAGAGGATACAAAAATCTGTTTTTTCCCTAGTGGTCTGAGCTGTTTCCGTCGTTCTTGTTGATGAGAAGAGCTTAGAGGATGAGGGGGGTGGGGTGGACTAACCGGGACGAAATGGAAATAGCTTTGAAGCGGTAAGCGTGAGTACATTTCGGCGATTTACAGACTCGGTTCTGGATGGAGCACAGAGAAAGGAGCTTTTGGGTACTGGACGTGAATATGGAAGAAGAAAAATGTGATTTCAGATCTTAGAAATTGTTCAAAAAGACGCGCGCGCAATTACCTCCTCGCTTTAGTTAAAAAACACGCGGGGATTAAAAAAGAGTTGTAATGTACAGTTGGCTCCAGTTCACTGAAATGTGCTTTGAGGTATTATTGCGAAATGATTATTTTGCTGTGTAATAAGTATAATGAATACCCGTGGCATTGCTCGCGTGAGTTCTGAGTTTCTTGTTGAAGTATTCTTTCTTGAAATATCCATTAATATCGTTTTACAGCGTTCAGCACGCAAGAATACATTACTATTTCATCAAATTTGAATTGTCCGTAAAAATTACTGTGCATAAATATAAATTTCATGTGCAGAAATTAATACATTTTTAACACACACATGGTAATAAATAAAGCTATATATTCTGTGGAATCGATAATATGGAAAGAGTAATAGAGAAATAGTGTGAATATTATACTTGTCGTAAATGAGATTCTAGATTCTCGCATGAATAGGGGTGGTTGGAAACGAGATATACCCAGAAACACACACACACAAATTACTTTTCGTCTTTTCACCCATGTTTACGAATAATTAAAAAAAACAGAAATCCATTTATAGACAATAAATGAAATAAATCTGAAATACTTCGTTAGATATTAAAAAATTACTTTTCTCCCTGATGCACCCCGTATGCCATTCCAATTAGGATGCATTAAGAAGAGCAGTAGTATTCAATCACGTTTAAATAAATTATTTATTTTACTGAATTATGTAAAAAATATAGGTTTAATACTGGTTAAATGTGTTCATCAACGATGAATGTAGCGTCTGTCTTACGTACAAAATTTTTTATTCCAAATATATATTGGATGTATAGAAATTACATAACGGCCCAAACGAAGGAAGAGTTTTAAATCACAAGATTTTTTTACACAAAGAAAATATTTAATATATTTTTGATTATCATTATAAAATATTATATATCGTAACTGAATTTATATTTTACTCTTTGTATATTTGTCTTTGACTGTATGTATTTAATAATACTAATAATAATAATATTAATTTATTAATCTGCAAGTGAGCAATGCTCGATGGCAGATGGAAAACATAATAGACATAATAAGAATATACATAATACGATAATGTGAAAAAAATATCTTCGCCCAAATATCTATAAAATACACACACGCGGAATAAAATGCTTAAAAAATTAGTACACAATAAGCGAGTAGAATAATACACCAAAGAAATTAAAAAAATTAAATTAGGCCCATATGTGTGTATATTATACATACGTACAGAAACATATTTTCTCTTACAAACATATACAGACACACACTCATACGTACAAGTCCACTTCAATATACTTAATACAAAATGACTTAATAGAAAAAAACTTCATAGGTATGTGTAATTGTATTCGTTATTTATGATATTTAAAGCAACTATTGTGAGAGGTTTTTCGGTAGAGCCTATTATTAATTATAGATGTATTTTTATTTGTTTATTTTGTAATTTAGCTTGGAGGATGGATAGAATATATCCGACATCTTGGCAACTTATGTAGTTTTTTCCTTTTGTATTCTGACCTATTCCTCAAGATAGTTCTCCCGAACGAACTTGTTTTATTGAATCAAATATACAGTGAAGAAAATATTGTTATAGAATCTGTCGAGTGAGTGTGGCGCATCGGTTTTTTACGAAGTGCGTTTCGGTTGTAACGATGAATATAACCAAAGTGATTGATCGCTTTATTATGTATCTTGACACGTCATACCATGATTTGTTTTGCCATTCCGCCTTTTATGGTCGAGTTGCGACCCAAGCACCCCTCGACAATTTTCGTGAGTTGATGGGTTTTATCGATGATATATTGGACACAATGGCATTCATATGAAAAACCCTTAAAGGTCCCCGAAGAAAAAAGCTGATACCCTAGCAGAAAGATTTCTTTTGTGGGTGGGGATGGCGAATCTTAATATTCTGTGTTCCCCTCTCGATGTATGCTGCAAACCACAAAGGTCCGGAGAAGCGCTTGCTTGCACGGGACAATTCATGTTTGTAAACATGAAGGGGTCGGGCGGTTTTACGAGTCATCCGGGGGCTATTGTATAACTATCATGTATATGCAAGTCCATAATCTCAAGTGTTGTGTGGCGAGGTCGCCATATCTATAGCTCGCTGGATGCTGTGATGATAGACTCTCATGCACTGTGCTCGTGTTTGTGACTTATCTCGCGATCTAGATTCCCTCTACTACGTGGAGGGCAATTAGTTTGTACTCCCTTTTTGACAATAAATGTATTTATATATTTACTGAATAATATAATGTGTTTAATTCTGTTTGCGATGATGGCGATATGAAAATTGGATTCATGGCGTACGTCGATTGCTTTATTGGGTGGTGGCCATGTTTGATGTCTTTCAACGCCATTTATTCACACAAAAACACCTGAATTATTCACATCAAAACAACATTCTACGCCATAATTCAATACGCCATAAATCGTCCTGCGCTAGTACGCGAGCAATAATTATTTTCAATTTCACATTTAGAGAACTACTCTATTTTAATGGAATTCGCAAATGTGAGGTTTTCTGGGATGAAAGAATGATAAGAAACAATCTTATTTTGTTTTAGATGTTTTTTAATATTATAAAATAAGCGTTTCAAAGAATAGATATCCCGATTTATAACCCGCGCGAATGAAAAAGTCAACATCGGCTGAAGCAAAATTTTAGATATTTATTTTTTGTCTGATGTATATCCATGAGTTCACTATTGCATAAATGCAAAAAAAAATAATTATATCTATAAAATTTTCAATGATATTTTTGTATCTCGGTAACTAAAATAATACCACTAACAGTATGGACGGTATCAAAAATACAAAGTCACGAAACTTCTAAAATAAATTTTGTATGTAATTTTCATCCTCGAGATGCTAGTTCACACAGATTTTCAAGAGTTACGGATTGCTGAGAAGTACATCCCATTTAGTCATAGTAGAAAATGTCTTAAACATTTCTCCAAGTAGTATTGTTTTGGCATTGGAATTTGGATTCAAACTAGAATTAATCAGTTTAGACGAAAGAGTATTATAAAAATTTCAAATATTCTTCATGAAACCGTACCATTTTTGCAATGGATGATATCTCTACATCTTGCTTCCTAATCCGTCTTGTATGAAGTATTCTAAGAAGAACGTACCGTGAATTCTTCCTCCGGGATGTTTTTCTCCTTGTAGAAACGATTCATGGTAGCTACATAGCGTCTGAGTAATTGAGGCGTTCGTGCTGTCCCCAATATCCGCGTGTAGGACAGAAGTAGATTCACTGCGAGTGGAGTCAACGCCTCTCGGACCCGATCACCTTGGGACCCTGTCTCTTCAGCCAGACTTTTCAACACTTCTTCTGCATCAGGGTAGGCGGAGATACAGCTGTGAACAAGAATCAGTTATTACTAACATTTATGTGTTTTAACAAGAAATTTTTATACAGGCTCTCTCTGGTGTCTTATCTAGGGGCGGCGTCTATGGAAAGAATAAATATCGAATTTAGTGTTATTCTAATACTTTATAAACAATACTTTCCGAATATTCTGTAGTTTGATTTATACGGGTGTCGTATAAATTTATAACAGATGTGAAATACGTATGTAAGAGTAAGAAACGGTTCAAGCCAACATCAGATCTAAACTGGGAATGGGAAATTTGCAGAAAATCTATGTAAGAGAGGTCTGTTTCTAAACAAATGATGTGCATGTGATGAAAAGTTACACTCGACCACGTATTGCATAACTGTCAGTTATTGGATGCAGAAAGAGGAATCTGGATGGGTAAGTTAGAAAGACACGGTATATTTAGTGGAAAGTACAGGGGAAAGTAGATCGCCGTACAAGATTTTTGAGTATTATGTAAATGCGATAATGGAAATTCGAAATATGTATAGCAAGATAGTGAAAAGTTCCCCACCTTCTCGTGGTACAGACGGTGAACGCTCAAGCCGAAGAAGTATATGCGGCCGAATGGGACCGCCACCAAGATCAGTGGCAATTGCAGACAACAACCACGGAGGAAATTAGAGAAAAGAGAGCCATAAGAAATAGACCGAAAAGCATAAAGGATGACAAGAAGTAGGAAAAATTACAGAAAATTACATTCTAAATAAAGGGGAGATAAAAGAGAGAGAAAAAGGATATGCAACGAATATTGTGTAAGACAAAGAGGTAGAAGAAACCCAGGTAACCAGGACCGAGAGGTCGGCAGGCAGAATTAATGGAACAATTGAAAAATGAAAAAAATACGGTCTTATGGAATATTTTTGTGTGTTTTATTCGGTACAAATTTGTTGGTATTGTGTAAATATTATCACACGTACCGAACAATTTTTTTCTTATTTTAGGAGTGAGTTGAAATGTTAAATACGCCTCTGCCTTAAAGCTCTTGATCAGAATTGATGGGATGGTCCCTTACTTGCTTCCGGAGAGTAAAATAATTTATTGTCCTCCGCGGTGTCGTATTCAGTTTGTGGTTGCTTTTTTTACAATAATTTTTTTTTGTAAATATGCTGAGTGATATTGAATTAATAATACTCTGATTATGGAGAAAGTTAAATTATATGATTTTTTTTTTTTGGTGGGGCTTTAGGGCTCGTCAACATCGAGGTCATTAGAGCCCTTAAAACTTGTACAGGTAGGGAAAATGCAATTACGCATTAGGGAGAGCCAACATGACTCTCCCCGCGTGTGGGACTCGTCGAAAGACTCAACCATACCCACTAAAAACCCTCCTGAATTACAACTCTAAACACAAATTCCAACTTTACTAAAAATTTACTAAAAAACATTTTTAAAAAAAGAAGAGGAAAGAGGAAAATGAAAGATTCCTTAGCCCTAATGGCGTCGGGATCGAAAAGAACAAGAGGTGACCAAGGGAGGTCAGAAAAGAGAAAGGAAGGAGCCTCGCACAAGTAAGTGGAAGTAATGCCAGACTCAGCTCGCGGCCCCGTGTTCGCCATACACGTACTTACTAGAAAAATTATATGAAATAAAAGGGGCGAACTCTTGAAAGTGGCATCGCGTCGAAAGTCCAATTTCCTGTTAAGTTAACACGAAGCTCAGGACTACAATACACAATAGTGGCAATGTTTCATGTTGCCTCGGTTCTATTTTTAATGTACTTCGAAATAAGGTTATTATACTCAAAGTCATAAACACTTGACCAAAACTAATGTAATATGGCTGCCTTACACGAATTGCCAACTTCTATATTTTTTTCATTGTAGTGTTTGTAAATGGGAAATGAAGCATGCTATTAAAGCGTATCTGCATGGAGCGATAGGATGTAAAAAGTGGGTGGTAGGACTATTGTTAGTAGATGGGCAGTTAAGCTGGGTTTACCAACAACTTGGCCCACGTGGTGGTGTGAATAGGAGTAGTTAGTAATAGGGTAATTGATACTAGGAGCAGACGGAGGGTTCGCTTTTTAGAAGTCACAGCTATTTGAACTAGGACATTAATGTGAAAAGCTACAAATTTTTCTTGTCCCACCTGGAATTGAACCTGGGATGACTTGGTGAAGAGCAAAAGCGCTACCACCTGAGCACCAGAGGGGTTTCCTACGAATATTAATAGTAGTCACAAAAGCGATTATTTGATGTTTAAGAATACAAGTTAATAACTCAAACTAAGGTTCAAGGTCATAATCGTTCCACATGCTCGAAACAGAAAAGCGCCATAAGAACAAGTGAATTAAATTGATGATCAATATTGCCTACAGATTTATGTTTTAGAAAATCTGAAGGGTCTGCCAACCTCACGCGAGCTACGCTTATCATCACCCTTGTGAACCCTTGTGAGAAGAGGAAACGTTACCTGCTCTCTGTTCAAGCCCTGTAGCAAAATAAAGCAATATCGACTGGGAATAAATACATAAATTTATTAATAATTTATTGTCAGGAGAGCAGATAAAAACTGCGTACGACCACGTTGAAGACAATCTAATTTACTGCTACAACTTTACAATCAACTAAAAAACACTGTGCTTTACCGTTTATATTTTTTTCTCGGGTCACATTTTCTGTGAGTTACATGACTTAGGGTTGTAGTAAAAGGCTTTATTCATTCTTGAAGTCGTTTACCGTATCTTTGGCTAAATTGTCAAAAACGTTGGTAAAATATGGTTTCCTTTTGATGGTTTACTTGTATTTTCTATTCTGGAACTATAGTTTGTGATATTTAGTGCTTGAAGGTATGTAAAATACATCATATAATCACCTATGAGTGATCCTAGGGAAATGCCTTCTCTCCCATTGCATTGTTTTAATTAAAAGTTTTAAAAATTATGCACTCTAACCTACATATCATTGACATTTCACTCAGGTACATGAGGAAATATTTCTTGTGCTTAAAATTATTAATATTCTAGTCGTTACTTGAAAACACATTTTGTAATTTTTGATGAGGAATCGTGTGGTAGTTGGCGTTTACCTGCAAATGTAACTTCACAAATATTAATGTTTTGGTATTTCTTTGATCGTGTCATTTCCCGCTACCTATATCTGATAATCCATCACGGCTGAAATATTAAAGAAAAATAGTGAAAATTCAATTTTTGGTGAAAACAATAATTTCCATAAATGTAGTTGGATACCGGTGATGCGATACTATTGTTCGTTTTCAGAAATAAATGACATTTGCACTTTGATACTTCGCATTGTCAGACTGAAGGTGCCTGTTAAGCTGGCGAAAGTACTTTCTATTGAATAAATATTGTACTTGTATAACAACACCAAATCTCTTATTTATTTCTCTTTATTAATTTTGTTTTCCTGAGAAGATTTGGAATATTATATATTTAAAAGGAGAACATTGAAAATAAATTAAAGGCAATAAATTATTTCTTATTATAAAATCCATTCCCTAAAATATAGAGGTTTCGTTCGTCATAATTTTTTTGATTTTTTCCAAGTCTTTTTTTTCTTTATTTTTTTTTGGGGGGGGAGGGCATTAGGGTTCGTCAAGGTCATTAGAGTCCTACCTATTCTCCATTCACATTTTATTTATTCATCGAATTCATTAAATTCGATCTAAGTCTTTTATTTATTCATCGAATTTTGAAATAAATCTATTTATTGTTTTAAAATGGTTACACTTAAAAGGTTGCATTTTGATGCAGCGTTGACCTGCATTATAGGAAAAGTTGTTTGCTGCCATTAAAAATGCAAGTGATTCGCCAAAATCGATGAGTACTAATGGTCCATTAGTTCTCTGCAATATTTAGAAGTATACCATGTTACCAGTGCACTTAAACAAATGGAGCCCTAAATAAAAGTAAATGTAGTTTTTAGGGTTAGGATTTTTGGTGAATTTTAATACTAAAAAAAGAAAAAGATTCTAAAATAAGAAACATACTCATGCAAGGTTTTTTAAGTGCTTTTGTTCAAGAATAACACGAAAAAAAATTAACCCAATGCACTTTTTTAACTATCAGGGACGCTTTAAATTCGCGTCTGTATTGCAAATCCAATTCTAAAAACTGAAATATTTAAATCATTCAATATTATCTGAGTATTCTCTCCAAACATACAAAATACAAAGGAGTTAAGTTCCTCCGAAATACTAACAGTCTCATATTGTAAAATAAGATTCATTAGTACATTCACCTGGAATATCATTACCAGGGTCAGGGTACAAAATGGGAACAAAAATGTACTGTTCTACTCAACTAAAATCGTCTTGCACATACTCTGATTCGTAGAGTTACAAAGAAGTGCATCAACTCATCACTCATCAGAAGGAGCCCTCCCCAAGGGGACTTACATCTAGTAAGTACGTGTTTGGCGAACACGGGGCCCCGAGCTGAGTCTGGCATTACTTCCACTTACTTGTGCCATGCTCCTTCCTTTCTCTTTTCTGACCTCCCTTGGTCACCTCTTGTTCTTTTCGATCCCGACGCCATTAGGGCTAGGGTATCTTTCATTTTTCTCATCCCTCTCATTTTTTGTCCTACCCTTCATTTCTTGTCCCCCCTTATTCTTTGTCCCTCATGTTATACCACCCCTTTTTTCCCCCCCCCCTATTTGATGTTTTGATGTGTTTTGTGAGATATGTTTTGGTGTGTTGTAGATCAGGAGGGTTTTTAGTGGATAGGGTTGAATCATTTCGACGAGTCCCACACGCGGGGAGAGTCATGTTGGCTCTCCCTAGTGCGTAACAGCATTTTCCCTACCTGTACACGTTTTTAGGACTCCAATGACCTTTGATGTCGACATGAGCCGTAAAGCAACAACAGAAGGAGCGAATAGGAAATATACGTGCCTCACTTTTTCTTTGCGGAACTTTGTTCTTCCAGTCGTTTAATAGCTGGAGCCGCGTTACTCGCTGTTACTGAAAACGCGTAGGTTCACTGTCTGCAAACTCAGGAATTAATTAAATATTTGGTGTTGTTTCGTACGTAATGGAATGAAACTCGGCCGCCATATCTCTTAAAAATGATATACGGTTATTGAAAAGCTAAAGTACAAGGAGGGGGATTATGGGGCACGGTTGAAATAAATAAAATGAAGTTCCCTAAAAAAGGAGGGAATTTTTTTCTCGTTTCTCGTCTAGAGACAAGATTTCTCTGTGCGGTATCTTCTTTCCGAAGAGTTTCGATTTCCCCTAAGAAAAAAAGGTGCGCAAATAAGAATCCTAACCCTGGTATGATATTCCTAGTGAGTGTATTTATTAATATTATTTTAGGATAATAGACTGTTTTTATTTCGGAGTAGTTTACATCCTTTGTATTTTGTATGTTAGGAAATAATACTCGAACAACATAAATTGATTTTGATATTTTAGGTTTTTAGAATTGGAGTTGCAATGTTAAGACAAATGGAAGGCGTCCTTGAATCTTTGATGGGTGGGGGGGGGCTCCCAAATTTATACTAAAATATATATTGGAGTAATTTTATTTTCGTATAGTTTTTGAAGTACATTTACATACTGATCAACATTTTGTTCGTTTCTCGGGACATGCATTGTGCTATATTCTTTCAGTATTCTCTGTACACATTGTCCCACTATTCATGAACACTGCCGATCTACTCACCTTCAGAGCAACTAACAAAATTATTAATTTAACTAACAAACAATTAATTAAAACGTTTATATTAACTACACAAATTTCCTCTATGAGGTTTAATTATCCGTTCAATAACAGTAAATCTTCATTCAATATTTAAATGGTTTATCTTTTCTTTTTTTCGTACATTTTTCTCAAAATAGCAATATTTATTTAGCAGTGAAATAAATAAATAATCTATATGAATCAATGTTAACATGTACTAATGCTAAATAATTAACAGTTAGCATATTTTCGTCCAAACTCTCTAAAACTTAAGTCATATTTTTTCCCAGTGTACAACTCCGATTTTTTATACTTTCACAATAAAATTAATGTTACACGTGAACCCTTTCTTCAAGACCAGTTCATTCACTCGGCGTAAAATATGTAATTTTACTGAGATTACCCTCCGACTGAAACTCCATCAATACAACATATTTCGCAATATTTTTTGAAATAAATAACCAATACTTCTACGTAAAAGAAACCTTGAGCGGTAAAGAAATAAATTGTTCAATTTGAAGGTAATTCAATTCGTTCGTAAAGGATAATTTGGGTTCCTTCCTATACAGACTGATTTCTCCTCATTTTTTTTTGTACGTACTTGGGTGGCGGAGATTAAGTAATGGATTTAATATGAACGTTATAATGTAACGAGGATTTTCGGAGAATTTTCGTCTTTGATGTTACGTTACTCTCATTAAAGGACTTTTGAACTTTTGGATTGCAATTTCTATAACTTGATGAAGCTTTTCTTTTACTTCTGCTAAAAATCGTGATGTAAAAAGCTGTTCTGCTTATCTGAAAGGTATTACCGTAAAAGTGAATCAAATGCGAACGTAATATGAAGTTGATTCAGAATTTCAAAATGTAATTTAGACGAGTTTCGTTGAAATCTTTTATCAATAGATTCGATGTAGGGTTTTCAAATCATCGATGGATAATTTTTTGTACAAAGCGATGAAGGGTTAAAAGGGAGGAACGTATAATTAGTATAAAGGTATGCTATTTGCATGGATGTAAAATTTTTGTATTTTTTCTCTCTCTTTGATCACCTAGATACTCTCATAAAATTTGTTGAATGATTTTATTAGTTCACTCTTGAAGATTCATAAAAAATTGTGTAATATAAATTTAACTTTATCGTCCAGAAAGCTGCCTACAACAACACAATTGTCAATTTGCAGGTTTGTCCGGAGGTAAACAAAGTTATCTGTACATTGAAATAATTAAACCGACCTTATTTGTAGACTATTATTATAAGTCACAATGTTTCAGCAGTAGATCGCTACCATCGTCAGGTCAACGTAGGTGTTTGAACAAATAAACAAATGTGTTTGATTTATCTTCGTAAAAAGTAGAAAACAATATATACTAGTACAAATAAAGCAATTACATTATAAATAATTTGTAAAACAACAAACCATCAAAACAGAAAATCATAATAAACAACTATAAATTTTGGATAAGTCGTCAGTTTGTGAATTCAGTGTGTTTTTTTTTTTT
>NNCF01127341.1:551293-578498 GCA_002313205.1 Laupala kohalensis
ACCTCTCTGTCCCATAGCCTCCTCACCAACCATCACTACAACTAATTACACAAAACTAACACAATAAATAATCAAAACCAGTAAATCAAAATGATGCGCCTTGTGAAATGGTATATACACTATAGCAGAATATTGTGGCGTAAATGTTTGGTGGTGATGGTTGGTGTTGCGATGTATTGATTGTGATAAGCTATCGTGTATGTATAGATAAATGCGGTCAAGCGACTGGTAAAAAAAAAACGATCTTGGTAGTAAACAGCTAACATTGCAATAAAACTATAAAAAGTCAGAAAACTATTAAGATAGATTTAAGTAACACAATGACGTTTAAAATATTAAAAAAATGAATCGGGAGAGCGTTATACTGTTTCGACATTTTATCTGTGCGCATGGTCTCTGGGTGAGACGGGAAGCGGGGATAATTTTCTAAAAACCTCGACTCACTTGTAGAAAAAGTGGTAAACATGAAAGCTAGATGTACGACATTAAACTTGTTTTATCCTGTGAGCCAAAGCGACATGGGAAAGCCGGTTGTTAGACTAGTAGCAGCCTATGCAGGAAAAGCGTTGCCACTGTATTGCACTCCCAGCGGAAGATAGGAGAGGAGAAAGGTAGTAATGAGGGAAGAGAGTTAAACACGTAAAAGTGGAAAATTGCCGACTTACTGTAGACACGTTCGGATACTGCCGCCTTCCTCAGTATTAACCGCTGTGCCAACCATGGTCGACAGAGGGCTTGATCACTAACCTTTGGCATACATGGCACTGCTTGAAGTTAGCGTTTATCTGGATGCCACGTCATATCGTCTGGAATTGGTGGGAGGTACGCTAGATCATTCCTCCCTCGCAAATGACAACGCTGCACTATATCTCATTGGTTACCATTCGTTCGTCGCGAAGACTCTAGTACAACACGACTACCAAGCTGAGGTACCGTCCTCCGCACGCACGAGTCCAACCCTTTCGCCGCCCACTCCAACGCTTCCTGCCTTAGCGAGGCCGCGCTTAATTTATATTCCTTAATGGAGGTAGCAGAGTTCGGCGTAGGAGAAAGGTTACGTATTTATGTCGTTGGAGTTAGGCGATACTCGAGTTGAAAGCGAATATTGTGACGTCATGGCGCCGTGCTTGTATTTTACCGCCGTCGCAAAGCAGAAGAAAGGGAACGCCCAGACTCCGTTGGTGTGTGTACGAAGCAGTGCCTCGCACGTACCAGCCCTCTTCGCCATACCCAACTCCCTTTAACTTTCGTATCCTTCACCTTCGAACAAAAGTCATAAGAACGAGCGGAAACTTCTTGGTTTTGCTGACGCCACTGCTTTCTGCGTACTTATTGTTTTCCACCTGGAAAATCTGTGTTGCCGTATGTATGCAGTTCTTGATTCCGACTTAGCTGATTGTTAGAAAATTTCATAAAACTTTTCGTATATAGAGATATATTAAATTCAAAATTATTTCTCTGACTTCACATTAGATTTACGCTAGATTTATATTTGAGTAAATAGTCCGTACAGATTTTAAGGTTCCAACGTAACGCTTCAGAAATTTCAAAGAAAAATTCGTCTTTTCACAATTTTTTAAAAAATTAACTGAATTTTGTCGTATTTTTTTACAAATTTATGAGCGCGGTAGATGAATATTTTAGTTGTGTTGTCAACAAATTTAACCGGATATTTTCGAAAGAGTAATTATTTCCCACATATTTGCAATCCATTAAATACGAAGTTCTTGAATATGTATGTTTCCTATTGATCATATTTGGTTCAACTGTCACCTAAAGCAATTTACAAAAAAAAAAAAAAAAGTGATGCATTTCTCATAATATTCAAAATTATGTCAATGTCTCCTACCATTTCGATGTTCCTAAATTAATAAAGTCACAAGCTCCTTGACGAAAATAGTTTTTTATATTAAAAATAATTTTAAATTACGTAGATAGGTCTTATTTATGAAGCAAGTAAATATTCTGAGTTTAAATTAAAATATTTAAGCCTACAACTTTTTTTGGGGAAAGTTAACTCATTTATTGTTGCATTGAGCTCAACACCTAACTAATACACAGGAACATTTATTAAAATTTTAATTTTTAAACATTTTTATCATGAACTATAGTAATACCAGTATCATCATATTGACTCCACGGATACAGCGTACGTAACTGTTTCTGAAGTTCTCGAAAGGGTTTATTGCGAGTATATTCAGTTCAGTGAAAATAGTAATGTCGCTTCCCTCTGAACGCGTCGCTTCCGAGACAGCAGCCCTTCTTGGCCTTTGCATGTGACGCTGGGAGCGAACCAAAGATGAAAGTGGTTGTAAGTTGACACCCTCCCTCACTTTCTCTTGACGCGGCTGTCGTCGAGTCCTGCATTTGCCTCCACGGCTTCATAGCGACAATTCTGCGACTTCGCCTTCGTATTTTTCTTCACTTCTTCTTTTTTCCCTCATTCTTCTTTTGTTTCCGCCGCGTGACTTCGCTTCTACGGAGTTTGCTGCAATGTTCAGCGATTTTCTAATTTTGCGCCAAATTTCCAAGCGTTTCCTTTTGCTTCACTTATTAGAAAGTCTGCACAAGTATATTTGCTCCCAATTTGTTCAGCGGTGCGGATGTGTCACATAATTTTATGAGGTTTCTATGCCATTGTGAGTTGCTCTCATGAGTAGAAAAAAGCACCGAGGAATGAATTCCATTTGTAGTGAACGAATCAATTTTTTTTTCATTCTGAGGTTTAATATTCCACTAACATGTAAAGAAACTATTTGTAAAAATCGTAGATTTGTAATTGATCTTTTTTCTTGGCGGTCCCTTCGTTTTCTTTCTTCAAGTGTGAGGTTATGTGTACAGTAATCTGTGTACAATTCGTTACACATGATGTCAGTTCTGATTATTTTTTTTGTTTTCAAGGAAATGTTTTCGGGTGTATGTTAATTAGTTGGTAAATCTGAAGAAATTTTAATTTTTCTTTCATTTTTTTAACTCGTAAAAATTATTATTGTCACATCGCTAGTGTCGATGTTAGTAGTAATCATTTGTCGGAACAAATAAAGCAACTTATTCGTAAATGTGTAAATTTTGTAAAGAATAAGTATTTCTTTTTATGTTGTCTCCTCGGTATTTGTGTGTTTTTTTTGTGCATTAGTATACGTGCAAAAATACTCTCTCACATTAGATCAAACCCACTTTTCCGTGATTGAGAACCTTCAAAGCGTCGCTATACGTAAGTATTGTGGAGTTGACCTACCCTCGCCTCTAGACCATCTTTCCTTCCCACATCTTATCGAAAGGTAAAATTCCAAGAAGCAGATTACATAGGTACGCTTGAATATTTAAAAAAATGTTCTGTTTCAAAGACTAAATATATCTATCCTTATAATTTTTCCATCCGCCTCACCCGTTTTTTAAATCCTTATTTTCGTTATTTGATGGTGTTTTTTCACGATTTAAGGAGGAGGGTGAAGGATCTATTCTGGCGCCGGATTCGGATTCAACGCTTAAAAATACTTAAGGATACATTGGTTTGGTCTTTAGAACAGACATTTTTTTTACTTNATTCAACGCTTAAAAATACTTAAGGATACATTGGTTTGGTCTTTAGAACAGACATTTTTTTTACTTTCCAACTATACAGAATGTATGAGGAAAGTATTGTAATCGGTCGAAAACGATTCGAGATCTCTTCGGATCTTTAGGAATTTGCTCCGGGAGATGTTTTTCAGGAGTGTTCTATGTAAGGTTGTGAGAATAAATTTTTGAAGCGATAAATATGTAACTATTTTATACTATCAATTCGTTTCGGAAGTATTTTTCTGTTTCTTATAGCCTTATTGCAATAATTGGAAGGTTGGGTGGGATACACTCCAGATTTTTTTAAATTTTTGTGTACCTATGTTATTAGCAGTCATTGCAGACCACGTTATGAAATACGAAATGGTGATCTGTCTCTGATCACGCGGGTATGATACGAAGAAGGTAGAGCTTGTAACATCGATGTCTGTGGCATGCTAACTCATCGTAGCAATGTGAATCATTTCAAATAGTTGCGTGAAGAGCCCCAAGCGCCTCTGTTTCTCGCTGCGCTCACGTAGTTGGCCCATTATATCCATCCTGCTCTACACCCGAGCCTCCGGCGCGGACTTCAATTCGGATGAAAGTCTGTGATACCCATCTGATCCAATTACAGTTGTTCATCCTTCAGCTGTAAGAGGAGAGCGGTTTCTTTCTGAGTGATGATCCTGTGTAATTTCGTGGCATATTTCATGTTTCTCTAACATTTCGTCTCATTATTCGTACCTAAGGAGTGAGATAAGGAATTTATCGAGATGAAGATATGTCACTCCTTATCCCGCGAATGGCCTATTATCGATTGGTTGTGGAGAACATCCTATAATATATTTTGAGGAAAATAATTTAATTGAAATATATATTTCGCCCTTGTATGTAGACAATTTTTTATTAAATTTTCAGCTGGGGATTACCGCCATAGTCAGGTGAATGTAGTAAAAACAAATATGTTAATTTTATGTGGGTAACATAAAAGAAAACAAGTTAACTACATATATAAATAAAACAATTCCATAGAAAAATAAATAGTACGAAAGACAAACCAGAAAAGAATAGAATCAAAATATTGTAAATTTTGGATAACCTGTCTGGAATGAGTTGTAGACTTGTTTATATTTGTTGTTACCAAGATAAAATTAACATTTGTTTATACTACATTCACTTGACAAGAGCAGTAATCCACTGTTGAAACGATGTGAAATTTAATAAAAATTCAATGTCGCAATAAATATTTCAATTAAATTAAGATTGTGGACGTAAATAATGTTGAAAATACTTAATATTGAGTTCGTACTATTTTGTTATTTGTGCTTTGTCCACACGTTTTTATATTATATACGAGTACATAGATTTTGCGTCCTATTGTCACACATCACATTGAATAACTTGGACAAGAATTTATTCTCTAATATCCTACCAATTTTTGACGAATCATGTTGCACATAATGAAAATTGATAAAAAGCGTTCTTTCTGGACTAATTCACATGTGTTCTTTTAAAATCTCTTTTGGGACCAACTTAACTATATGATCCAATACCGTAGAAAAATATCCAGATGAGATATCGAAAAACGGCTTTTTTTGCCATGATTCTGGAAGGGGCTTTGTTCTCGGAAATTACAAATTGAATCATTTTATGTGAAAAAAATTCCCTTTTTCGATGGCAAATTTAACATTATGATCCTATCCTAACCTCATTCTTCGTATATCCTTCCGCGAGTGCTGCTACCACCACCATCGCCTCCATCTTCACACTGACAACAGATTTTCTTAAAACGGAATCGCAGGGGCTAACAAACCTAACATCGCCGACTGTGACCGAACAATCGTTTATAATTATCATACTCTAACATACTAACATAAACGGTAGCGGAGAGAAGAAAATAGTGCGGAACAATGTTTCTTTATAACTATCATAAATATAAAAAGCGAAGAATACGGCTTATATTTTCGGAACCGCAATAATATTTGTAGTATTATGACATAAATTATTTTTTCGAACCCTTGTGGGACCATATTCTTAAGTTTGGCCCTATTTTGGCATTTATTTTTTGTACTAATATACAAGCAATATAAATGCAATTATGTTGATGAACAGTTCTTTGATTTTACACGATGCATACATTGTCGTTCATAAAAAATCTTTTTTAGCATAAACACGATGGAATAAGAATAACTGTGGATACGTGGTTTTCTCGACGTTGCTTATCGCAGTTTTCTCAAGAAAAGTCGAGTTGTGGACATTTTTTCCGTTCCCCCGAATTAACCAAATGCTTAACAAAGTGTAAGTTATTGTAATGAGTATTAGTCTTCCCCCTTGATTTTTCCAATCTGCTCTGGAACACTCCAGGGAAGGGTCTTGGCTTCTTGTGATCGTATTGATCCTCTTAGGCCCCTATTGTGTTTCCAAAGACTTGGTTTTTTTCTTTATCAGAAGCTCCTTCCAACCCCTGCTTCCTTCAGGAGCGAAAACAATTTTTAGTTGAGTTTGTTTTCCACTTTCTCTCCGTGTTGGTGGCACCTGTTCTCGCCTGATGAGGTTTCGGCGAACCGTTCGGTGTCCGCCGTCGCCGCCTTCTCGGGGTTTCCCCCCCCCCCCCCCCCCTTGGCGTCGATATCTTATGCGAAGTTAATGATCCAGATACACATCGACGGGGGTGAGGGGCAGGAATCATTTCCAAGTTGCGTTGAGGCTAACAGCTAACGACGTTCTTTCTGCGGCACCTATCTACCCCACCCCCAGGCAATCGCGCGCGTTATCAGAACTCTGGCGTGAGGGCGTTCTCCTTACCATTTGCACCGTTCTCCTTCATTTCATCCCTCGTAGAACGTCCTCCGTTTTCCCGAGACAATTCTTCGGAACTTTGGGTGCGGCTGTTATATCTTTCGTTCCGTGTTTCACTTCGTTCGCAGCTTGCAACGTCCGTCAACTGTTTTACTCTTGGCACGGCCCTATTGAACAACTACACAAAATGAAAAGTTTAATGCTAGGAGTCACGTATTGTTAATTTTTTCTAAACATTTTTTTTGGGAAATTATATGGTTTATTTCCTTTAGTGGTTCTGTCACTAACTACATCTATTGTTCATCTTCTATTATTGTTTTTGTCGTTATATATATATATATATATATATATATATATATATATATATATATATATATAATATATGCANATATATGCTACTATTATCTCACATTACTTGTTTTACTTCTTTCGCAGCTTGCGATACTTCTCCTATACGTCTATCAATTATTTCACTCTCAACTTTTCCTATTGTACGATAACTGAGTGAAATAAAAGTTGAATGTGATATTTGCGTATTATTATGAAATTTACTAAGATGTCTCAGAGACACTCATTGTAAACTATGCTTTATCACTTTCATGGCCAATTGAATGATTATTTAAAGTAAATTAGAATTGATGCATCAATTATTGTTATTCATGAATGTTTGTTATGTGTTATATGAATGGATGATTTATTGTATATGTATGTTACATGTTTTGTAGTGTATGAACTGTCTCTTNCTGATGGTGGTCAGGCGGAAGAGCAGACCTGATGGCTTGAGCCTCGTTACGTAATAAAGGCGTTTTATTATTATTATTATTTATTCTAGTTTCATAACGTCTATTTCTCTAGTTCATTGTTTATTATCATTTTTTTCAGTCGTGTCATATTTTAGTTTTTCTTTTTATGTACACCGTTCTCAACTTTCTCGGACAGTTCTTTGGAAGTTAAGATGCTCCTGTTATATCTTTTTTCATGTCTCACTGATTTCGTTGTATGCGATGTTACTCCTTAGTGTCCATCAACTGTTGTACTCTTTGCACGGTCTCTTGAACAACTACAGGAAAAGAAAAGTTGAATGCAAGTTAACACACATATTGTCAGTTTTTTTAAAACATTTTCTTGGGTAAATATATGGTTATTCCCTATTGTAGTTCTGTCACAAACTGCGTGTATTGTTCATCGTCCATTGTTGTTTCTAGTTGCGTTATATCTTAGTTTAGCTTTCTCCTCCCATTTACAATCTTCTCCTCCATTTCATCCCCTTCGTATTCGTACAGCGTTCTCCGCTTTTCTCGGACAGTTGTTTGGAATTTTGGATGCCTCTGTTATACCTCATGTTTCCTGACTCACTACTTTCTTGCCTAGCGAAGCGTCTCCCAAATGTCTGTCAAATGTTTTACTCTTGGCATGGCCTCTTGAACAATTTAGGTGTAAGGGAAGTTCAATATAAGTTTTGCATATCTTTGTTAGATTTAATATGTTTTCTCGGGTACACGTTTTTTTGTTTGTTTTTTAATTTTATTTTGTAAATATATAGTTATTTTCTATTGTGGTTCCGTTACAAATTGCATCGATTTTCCTGTTCATCTTGCATTATAGTTTTGTTGTGTTATTTTTTAAAAACGTTTTTAATATTGTCTATAATTTTCTTATTATTGGATTCAATTGCTAGTATTTCTTCCGATCAACAATTGATTTTATTATCTTATATTTGTTACAGGTTAACTTCGTAACAATTATTCTATTGTCTGTCGTTGAAGTGTTTCCTGGGCAATAAGTTTCGATAAATACGATTTGTGCGAATTAATTTTTAAAAGAAGAAACCACCTTCAAATCTAACAATACCTTGCCTTGTTATAGAACTGTATTTAAATAATTAGTTTTATGAAGCCAATTATGAAACATATAATCACTTATACTTCAATGGAAACAGTATTTCCATTTACCCTTATTTATGGTTCCGTCTTTTAAATTTTGCCTTCTTTTGAATAATTGCAAATAAGATCGTTTTGTTTTTCAATTAAACATGTTTTTTACTCCCAAATATTCTATCATTTTAATCCATATCTAGTTCTCATTATTGGTGAACGGTATGTTTCCTATCCTGCAAAATCGTAAAAATGTAAGTGTACTACATCGACACCACTCAAAGTATTGGAGAATATTGGAAAACATTGGATTACTATTAATAAGTTTATTTTTTATTTTTCGATGGATAAACGTGAGAATTAGTTATTTTCTACGACGCTTTCTTGCTTCGTTGTTTAATTTATTAATTGCCATTTTCTTAAACATTAGAAACAGTGGATGATCTCTTCCGCTTGTAAAGCAAACCTATCTTATTGTCTTCTCTCTTTTATGTACGAGTTTTCATCTTCCCTCGGTGAATATAAGGACACCGAGAAACCGCAGAGAACGACCCGAGAGACCCCGCAAGACGAAACACTCCCATTTCACTACGCGTCAACCATTTCTCTAGCACGGGAGTAGCAGTAGCAACTTTCTAAACATGCCCCTTGTGGACCTCCAGGAATATCTGAACTCTCCCCATTTCATCTCCTCCCTTCGTTGTTGTCTTCAGGTAAACATGGCGGCCGATGAGGTTTTGAGCCCCTCTCCTACAATAGATTGTGACCCCAACATCTCGTTGGTGCGTGCGATGCACGTGAGAAAGGTGATGGGCTCCCGAGGATATTCTTGAAGGGGAGACGATGTTTGGTTGTCTGGGAAACGTTCATTTGTTAATCATGGCCACGTGCACTGTTATGTTGATTTTAGGCTGCTAGATCGTTGAGTGGGAGCTTATTTTTTTTATAAACTGATGTTCGAACCTTTACTGATCTAATTCGTTGGTGTTCAATTGGCAGATAAAAAATATATAATAAGTTTATGTTACAAGTAAAACCTATAAAAAGTAAAAATTATATAAAATACTAAGTTTGGAAATGCCAGTATTAGATTGCACTGTTTCTTTCTAATCTTACCGATAAATAAACAGTATATTGCTTATTGATTATTCAAATTTAATACTAACAAAACATGTAAGATATAAATATATTTTTCGTGATATATCTATATTCTAAGTTATGATAAATAAATAAAACAACCCCTGTATTTGAAATACAGTGAAACATATTTAAAAAAAAAAAAATTCTTTGAATTTGTCTGACATGTGCTCCATGAAAAAAAATTTCATGAAATTTCTCGATATTTTTCCTCCGCAATAATGAACAAATTAATCGGGTATTTACAAATTGAATACGGAGTGTGTAACAAAATTAGTAATAAAAAGCCTATGTCAAGAGAATTTATTATTGACTCGTTGAGGATGACAAATTCAGGACGAAGCGATTCATATTAATGGCAATTGCCCTTAAAAGACTTTTAAAAATTTATTATATTTTTATTTAAAACCTGAACTGATAAATAGTACAAAAGAGGTCTCTAGCAAACTGCTTATTTCGCTCCAAGCATTTATTCTTGAATACGCCACGAGGAAACGCGGTCGTAAAATTCCCTTGAAAATTTGTTGTAACTCAAATAAATTGTTTCCTATAGACATCTTGTTTTACTTTTATTTTGCATTCAACTAATATTTCATATTGATAATGTTATGTNTATTTCATCTTGATAATGTTATGTTCAATGAAAATGGGAGACGGGACCAATATTCGAACCCGGGACCTCCAGCTTCGCGCCCTGATGCTCTACCTCTGCGCCACCCTGTTCGTCTCTAGATCCAGTCTACCACAGACATTCAACTTTGCGCATGTTACCTGGTGGTGTGGTTCACGCAATTTGAGAGATTTCTGTATGTATGATATTCCAACCACTATATCACGAACTGCGAGATAATATAACGATGTTTACCTCGTTACTTTGATTCGTTCAGTACCGAGATTTGAGTTTAACGATTCGGAACTCATCATTGGAAAAGAGTTTGAAATATGCGTCGTATAAGAGCACACAGACAAGTCTCCTGAAAGCACTTTGTATCTGAGAGTACCACCCTAAGCCTTGCGCCCTAAGTGCATCCTTTCTCTCTGTAAACCCCTTTTTTCCTGAACGTGATTATGTAATATCTAACACTTTCCAGATTCTCTACCTCCGAGCATTTTCAGAGAACCTATTCTACAGGTTGAACCCGAATTCGTGGTACAAACTTTTAAGAGTTAGTACAGGACGCTGTATCAATCGTGTATTGTATAGGAATGTACGGGCACAAGTGACGCGTTGAGGCGCAAACACAAGAAATAAGAGATGAAAAGAAAAGACAAAGTGTTTATTGACTAGTGCAGTGTTTAGAATAACTGTTAAAAATTGCGTCCACAAACATATGCATACAGTGTCTGTGGAGCGATTGGCTTTGTACACATTCAAAGATGCCAGATATTTCGCCCAATCATGCTGTGCCTGCGTATATTCGAGGAACGATGTCCTCATTTGAGCCAAGTGAAGTCGCATAAACCAGACGTCTGATTGTGTCACTTGTGCCCATACATTCCTACACAATAAATTATTGTTACAGTGTTCTGTACCAACCCTTAAAAGTCAGTACAATGAATTTGGTATCACCCTGTAGTTTGTGAGAGGATTAATAATGCATAAATTTCAATAATTTGAATAGTTAACTCGAGGAAAACCATTGAGATGAAAAAACGTGGATGAATAAAGGAGGGTTCCAAGCTTTCAACGTAATCTATTCAAGAATATTTCTGAGGGATTGAATGTTACGTGCTTTTGACTTGACAGAAATCTGGAAAGTGTTCAGTCAATTTAATGATCACGGCGTGTGAGTTTTTTGCTCACGTAATTGGTGTTACCTGTTTCAGAAGATTTGCTGTTCGCTTTGTTTCGAACATTAACGAAACGTACAATCAGTGCTTGCTTGTTTCATGTAGTTTTTCATTTTTAACATTCCGCGAAACTAATTCAGTTATAAATTATTGAACTGAAAATACTGAAGAAAAATGTATATTTCTGTTGACAGAAAAGTTAAACAAACCAACTCATTAATCTTTTTTGTATACATTGAAATTTCACCTTAACAATTTTTAGAACGAAACCAGCAACAAATTTAATAATGGTAATTTCATAAATTTCTTCAGGTAAAAAACGTCTCAAAAAGTAAGTCGTATTAGGGATGAAAATTTAAATACTTGGCAATCCACACCCACGAATCAGGTGGTACAGAAAGCCAAACTGAATAGGCCCAAGATTCATTTCGCATTTCCCCATATAATGGCATTCAACTGAAGTAAATCTAGAACACACATAAATCTCTTAAATTGCGATTTACCACACTGCCAGAAACATTAATCATGTTGAATGAAAATGGGAGAGACGACCGGTGATGGAACCCGGGACCTCAAGTTCACGCGCTGTTCTGCTCACATACAATGGTAAACGAGGTTGGTGGAAGAATGGGATAGCTGAATGGTACCACATCCGCGCGTTATGCTGGATGTCCCGCCTCCCATTTTAATGCAACGTAACTTGATGAATCTACAAACGTAGACTTCCGCGGCCGGAGTCTGTATGAATTTGTTTGTCCGGGACAAACCGCGTTTTAGTAGATAAAACTACCAACGTTTCGGCCATCATGCTGTGGCCTTCTTCAGGGTAATGTCAGAGTCGTACAGACCTAAGTCACTGTGGTGCTCAGTTAAGTTCTCTGCAGAATCCCGGACAAACAAGTTCATGTTGATTAATGTAAAACATATGCTTGGTATTAATTTAAAAAAGTATGTTCGTTCTTAGTTCACACCCAATTTCCGAAATGTTCTCTCAATTTCCAGAACAGTGGTGATGTGTAGTATTTTATACTTAGTGAAACACTCAAGCATTATTCAAAATAGTTTTAGTTTCAAAATTTACGATAATTTCGCTCCGATAGCGATTTACTGAAATTAACGGAATTACTAACTTTAACTGTATCTATGACGTTATAGTTGTAATAGACAAATTGAATAATATTTTTTTACATTTTCTGTGCAGATATACATCAGACAAAAATAATCGTATTAAAAATATAGAAAAAAGTACGTTGCTGTTGTGAGAAGTTCATATTAATGACGTTGTTGACCTCTTGTTGATGTAACTGTAATTTCTTGGGATTTGGTCGCAAATTAAAAAAAAATTCAAATTCTCTTTGAACTTGCCAACGTTTTAATATATAAAATCGTCGTCTATGGTTACAACAAAAGCGTAACGTGAAAATACACAACCAAATAACACAAAATATACAAACAAAAAAGATTTTTCTTATTTTTACTAACAATTAGTTCTGAAATAACAAAACAAATATATCACCTACTCATAATACATAATTGTACATATACTCCAGGTCATGTTACTTTGCCTCGAGAAATTTAACTTTAAAAAATTATGAACGGAAACGTACTGTGTTTATTCGATTATTATATATTAGGCGCATTGATTTACTTTATTGTCCTCAACGTGGTCATGTGCAGTTTGTAACTGCTCTCTTGACAATAAATTGTTTATTTATTTCCGAATAATTTATTATCAGTCTAATTGCTTGATGTTGGTACAGAGCTTGTGCTCAATGTAGCCAACGCTTTTACTCATCGTCCATAAGAGTAATGATATTTGTACCTCGCGTTATGTTGGTAGGACATTCGAACTTCTCAAAACGTAAGTCCATTGCCAATATGTGCCATCAATATTCGCTTCACTTTTGCTCTCGTGGCGCTATTCTGTTCTTTCGGCATCGAGCGTGTGAAACGAATTTTACCTTGTCTTAGCTTTTTGTGTTATTAACTTGTATTTCGATATTACTTAAACTCATAGACATTAGTGATTTGTGTTGGGTAGCAATATTGCATAATTTTCGGCAAAGTTACAAGATTTTCAGTAGGACTACATCAACAATGCGTGCTTGAAGAATGGGCATCGAATTTTAATATTTGTAATTATGAACTAGGATTGTAGAATATGTTTTCTGAGTATGTAATTTTTAAAAATAATTGTTTGTAATTTTCGTTTCTTCCAAATTTTACTTTTTTTTGTTTATATATTTTTATATATTTTATTTGTGTTTTTACGTTATACAGTTAGCATTTATATGATTTATTATTTCCTTTGTATTGTAGTATAGACATGTTTTTCAACTAGTGAGGGGATCATATATAACAGCAAAAGAACGTATTAGGTAGTTCCCATGCTATTCCTTTTTTTTCAATTTTCGGCTGTGCGTTCGATGGGACCGGAAGATACGCACCTGGCGATTGCACGAGCCAAAGAGTCAGGTTCTGCAGAGAATAGAAGATTTGGAGAGCAGATGTGGAATTTCCGTTTGGGGAACCAAGGGATCGAATCCGAGGCTTGGACAAATCCTTCTCTCTCGCTTCACAGACGCCTCAGTCGAAGGCGCTCCTTGCTCTTCTTTTGTTTCTTGCCTTTCAGCCTCATCTTAGCTTTTCCACTCCGCAGCGAGGTGTCTGATAAGTTCACGCACTAACAAATACTTTCGTATAATAAATAGTACGTTCTTGACATCTTTTTAATTTAACTATTGATACAATTTCTTGGGATTGTGTCAAAAATTTCGGAAAGTAATAAAATAATAAATAAAACAATTATAATAAATTAAACAACAATAATAATAAAGGTCATAAAATAATAATAAATAAAAAATTTAACAAAATAACAATTTTAATAATTAAAACAATTAACGAGCATTTTAATTTTTTCAATTTTTTAATTATATTACCCAAATTTTGTTAATTATAATAAAATAATTTCAAGAGTTAAAACAATTAAAGGGATTTTGTTTAATTTGTGATCTAATGCCAAGAAATTGGAGTTACGTTCGTATTGTTCCAACGACACAATGCACGAACAAAATTCTAATTTGTAACTTGTAAGGAAGATTTAATAATAGTGATATAACTTTTATTAAATATTCGTGTAGAATGGAATTTTTAAATCTTTCTTTTTTTTCCATTTTAGTTTGTGTATAAACACATAACAATTCGACAACTAAAAGTACTGTGAATTCTGTGTTTCTGTGTCGTAATGGATTATTTCAATAAACATTTAAAAAACAATATGGCTGAAACTACAACTACTTCTGATTCGTTTTTTATATCCTAAAGGTAATTGTTGCATTCCCCCCTTTCTTTTACTGTTCTTCCCGGTTATTAGCAAATGCTGCATATTACTCTTTCAATGTAAGGAGCTACTCGCTTGGTTTAGTGGGTGCAACTCCCACCATTGTGAAAATACTGGATCGACCAGGATATGAAACTGAGCCACGATTAATTAGGAAGACAAACCAGGAACCCATCAGCCGAAATGAACTCTGTTTAATAATATTGGATAATTAGTCACAGCTGTGACCGACAAACAAAGCATTTCAAATGAAGGGACTAAAAGTATCGAAGTGATACTTAGAAATATACTTATACCAATCAGAAATATAGCACAGACGTAAAGAAGTTAAGGTTACAATAATAGTACCCAAGGAGTACAAATAAATGAATTGAATTTACAAGTACAATGAATAACCAATGAATCCACGTACACTGCCCGTACGCTCGCTCGTCGGCCGCCTGCATGATGGAGGGGGAAGGATCGTAACATAATAATATATTATTTTTGAGGTATCGCCATCATTAGTTAGATATTAAAACAATGCTTAAACGTTTTGCTATTGTTTTGTGTCTGGCAGTTGTTATGGAAACTACTTTATTTTGCATAAGTTAGTTATCCAATTTCCTAACAATGAATGGGTTAAGAATTATTTTAGCTATCTTAAGAAACAAGACATGTTAAAGTATTAATTTTTTGATAATTTTTTGAAATGTTTATAATTGAAAAACGAAAATAATTTAATATAAAACTGAAAAATGTATACGAATAATATAAACAAATAATAAATCATTTTTAAAGGTATTATCACTCTTTGTTTATTATCTTCATTTTTATTTGCAATATTTTTCTAAACGAAAAGTTTCGTTCGTTTCATCATAAAATTACTAGTGTTTGGATTGGTTAATCTTTTATTCGACACAGCCGTTTAAATGGTGTGGAATATAATTGTATACTTCGAGAGCTGTCTGCGATATCTTATTAAGTTATCCTTATTATTTTGTGTCAGCGTGGATGATTTTCTTAGCGGAACTTTTTGTCAGAAAATTATCTGAGAGATGTAAGCGCCAACAAGAAAATCTCCCGACAATCATTTAGTTTGTTTGTTTGAACACTTGCAAATTTTTATTATCCAGAAGTGCTTTAATCATCATCTCAAAAAAATAAGAATTTTCAGATTTCACTTAATCAAACTAATTGGCTATGTGATTAATAGGTGTAATAAGTGGGACGGATGTTGTTGACGTTTTAAGGTTAAATGTCATTAACCGTCAGCACTAAAGTATTCATTAGAGAGTTCGACGAGGATAATTTTTCTGTCTAGAAATACCGCATTGGAACACATTTTCTAATCAGTTTTCTCCTTTTGGATAATTTTCAATGGATGAGGTTCAGAAATTGGTTACGGGCGTGTTTCCGAAACATGGTAACATTAATTTTCGGCGATATCAATCAATTTGAGAGAGAACAATATTATTTGTAGGTGGGGTTATATTTATCTCTTTTAGATTCACATCTTGTATCAGTGCAGCGCAATAATATTCACGTGTAATTCTAGATCTACAATAAAGGACATGATTGATATTTTGATATTTGTTATTTTATCATTACAATGTAACTAATCGTTTTGAAATAACAATAACATTTCACTTTTCATTGAATGTCACAGGCTTTATGCAAAACGATTAGCGTGTCTTTTAATCTTTTATATATTTAATTATTTATAAATAAGAGAATCAATCGTAACAGGTACGGATTTATTTTATTAC
This sequence comes from Laupala kohalensis, assembly GCA_002313205.1. Classification (NCBI taxonomy): domain Eukaryota; kingdom Metazoa; phylum Arthropoda; class Insecta; order Orthoptera; family Trigonidiidae; genus Laupala; species Laupala kohalensis. The sequence goes on from NNCF01127341.1 coordinate 567,526, forward strand.
ACGAAATCGACTGATGATGGATTGAATACGTACATTTGCGCAGCGGCTTTATGTGTGGTGTACTCGTAATAAAATATATTGTGACACAAACTTTATTTAAAAAATAACATAATCGCTACTTTTAGTGGAAATAATACAATGCTTGATTATAATGAAGGACATGAGATTTATATTCTGTCATAAACAATAATCTATGCCCCAACAACCTCTTTCTAGAAATATTTCGGAAACTTGTAGCCTTTCAATGAAAAATTGTCAATTATAATATATAATCATTAAAATAAGTAACATAAATATGATTGTTTTTGTATAATATATTTTTTCTAGTCTATTCTAGAATCATATATTTTCAAATCCGTTAGAATCTAAATTTTTCCTTTGCTGACGAAATGAAGATTGATTGAACACCAGTTTATTATATTAAATGTAATTGTTCATCAGTAAAAAAATTGGGGTTAACCCCAGTTAATTTTCCAAATTTAGAATGCGTAGAAACCCAAAAAAAACGCACTTGAAGTAAGTTGTGATGGAATGAACAAATCCAAAAATAGGACTACATTTCAAACAAATCCAAATTCAATTATCTGGTTACAATTTATGTGTGTGAGGTTTTTTTTCGCACCTTGGGAGAAGATATTACCGGCAAGAAAACATGTTTGCGCGTATCGGCATCACCCGGGTACTTTACTGGTATCACATTGAGATACGGAAAAAGGTTTGATCTTTTAATCCACGTTAGTAAACCTTCTAAAGAAATATGATTTGATTTTTCAAATAGATGTGGGAATTAATTGCAGATATTTGTGCATTTGTAATAAAAATCAAATATAATTTAATTATATGTAGTAAATTATCATGAGTTTATAGAAGACATTGACACTAAAAACAAATTTTGTTGATATGTACACAATCACACTCTCCCTGATTGTGTAACCTATATATAAAAAAATACTTTTTTGTTGGTTTTAAAATTTAGAAATTCCAGCCACCCTTGGAATTACTTTTGTATACGATCTGGGTCTGTCTGTATTGGTGAAAAGACTCATAATTTATGTGAATCAGTATGCTCCGCCTGCTTTATATAGATAAGTTTATCTCACTCCGCGGGCCATTTCTCCATCATTCTGGCACGAGAAGGGGGTTTGGCAAAATGTTACCTGAGGAATGAAACAAATGACTTATATTTATTTATTTGTAACGTGATATTTTCTTCAACAAATTTATATTATTTCAGACCGGAAATATTCAATAAAAATAGTATATTTTCTTATTTTTGAAAATCTTCAATATTAAGTATTGTAAAATAATGTTTCCATGTCATAATGTATGACGGGGTAATTCCGAACACAATTGTATTATTTTCTCTCATTGGACATACTACGTTAAATATTAATTTTGACAACAAATATTTAAAACATAAATTTGAGCTCCTCGTTATTTGATGAACAATTTTGTGTCAAATGTACAGTAAGTCGCGGGCCGCATATGGCGCGATAGGAGGTAGATCGGTAGTAGACTGTTGATAGTAGGTGGGCCGGTTAGCTAAATTCTTCTCGTCCCACTGGGAATTGAACCCGGGATGATTTGTTGAGGAGCAAGAACGCTAACAACTGAGCCACCGATGGGGGGGGGGACTAGTTGAACAGCATTTGATTAGTTGTATCGGTAATACTCACTCATACAGTAAGTCAACTCCGTTCTTGGGATTTTTCACGAATTCTCTCCACACACGTACCGCAGTGCGGACGTGGTTCTTCTGCAGAGCTGGCAACGCGGGGAGAGGGGGGTCTTCTGATGGCTGCAAATGAACAAAAATTCAATGTAACCAGTAATTGGATGCGTGTAATTGTTGAAAAAGGTATCTGGACATAGGGTTACGTTATGAAGTTTGGCATTAATTACAAGCGTTTTCGAACAGGATTATCAGACATTTACGGTAAACACTTTGAAATGAAGATGTGGGGTAAACCATAGTTCCCACGGTGGCCATTATGAAGGAATTGCTACTGTACATCTCCCATTACAAGGTCTGTGTTCAAATTTAATACCCAGTTTTCCTTTAAAAGCAATGGAGTTGAATTATTCTTTTGGACATATGACAAATTTTTTTATAAATTTTTTGCTAGTCAGAACATTTTTTTATGTCAATGAAACATGAACGAAAATAAAATTGCTTTCTAAAGAATATGTCAATATACTATTTACTTTTCATTAATTGATCAATTGTTAATTTTGAAATAAAAAAATGTATTAATTTGTTCCAAATGATCTCGGAGGATATATTTTTTTAAATTAATATCTTTCTTCGAAACATTACGCAGGAACGAGTATCCCATGTTTCTTTCCTTTGTTGGTATTTGTTTTTGCTTCGTAAAAAATAATATCTGAGCTCGTCATGTGGGAGCGGCGCACCAAGTCAGTCAAATCACTTATGTTTGTCTTCTTTATTTTTATTCTAATTATTTTAAATATGAATAATAATGAAGAAAAATATGATTTAATTTGTATCTATCAGATAATAATGTAATAAAAACAGTATTCAGGAACTCGTTTGATTTGTTAGGAATGCACCAGAACATGTACAAACATGGCGGCCGATAACAAGTGTTTCGTGATTTATACATCTCATCTCAGACAAAGTGAAATATCGTTCTCAAATGTCCGGTGACCTATAGATAAAAGTGATGTAAAAAATACTACGGAAAATTTACTTCAAATCAAAGAAATGTTTCATCACTTTCGAGACTTCAAAATTGACCTTATTTTAAAATCAGTTTTTCCTCTATAGAAGCAATGTATTATACCATCAATTCAAATTGCAAGTATTTCATTAAAATGGCTGGTGAGGTACTATTTCAAGTTGAAATCACGATAAGGATAAGAAAATGAATCAAAATGGGCGGTGTCAGAGTTGTACAGACCTAAGTGGCTGTCGTACTCTGCCACAGCATGATGGCCGAAACGTTGGTAGTTTTATCTACTAAGACGCGGTTCGTCCCGGACAAGTTCATAAAATAAGAACATGTTTCTCTGTTTATTTTGGTCGATTTCATGTATTTTAGTGATTTATTCTACTTCGCTTGTACTATTCGAGTATATGACACTTAGATATTTGAAAAATTAACTCATTTTTTTTTACGATGTCTTATATCTAAAATGTTTCAAAAAGTGACTACTATGCTCATGTCAGTGACCGCACACGTAGATGATTGAAACAAAGCTGTTAATTATTATTTATTTTAAAGCAATATTTTAAAATGTCAAACGAGTTAATTTTTTAAATTGATGTTTGTTCGTCCAAAGTTAATCAATTTATCTCTCTCAGCATTAATTACTACGTTTAACCACTTTTGAACCTTTTCAAAGGAGTTAAAATATTTGTAAAAGAGGTGTGTTACTTAACAGGAAAGCCTTTCACAAAACTTTCAAAACTTTTCCCGAACTCGATTTGTTTGAAGTGTAGAGGACTTAAACTNTTGAAGTTTAGAGGACTTAAACTCAACGTGGCGCCTAAATTCTCAATAAATTGCCACATTCAATGTAATGTACTTTCACGGACGCATTTAAAGCAGCGATTGAATGTATTTATTAATCAGTACAAAGCAGTGCCGAGAACTAGCGGGGAAAGGAAATAGAAAAGTCTTTAGACAACTCAGCGTTTAGTACCACATCCAATTTACATTTCCTGTGGCTGTTACACTGTGTCCTAACCAGAGATAGACATAAATCTTAAAAAGAAGTGGCACTCGTCTTTTTACTAGGCACTCCCATCCTGGCCCCGGTTTTACTCCGGTTTTCCTTCGGGTGGTGGTGGTTTTTCCTTGGGCGGGAATATCATTAATAACTTTGATTTATTAATCTTGAATTTTTACTGCAGAAATATCTACAATTTCTTTTGAATAATAAATATTTTAAAAAAATTAATTTTATAAATATTTAATGCGCCACTGCCTATGGACCCTTAATCGGAATTGATGGGATGGTCCCTTGTTTGTTTCCGTAGAGTAAATTAGTTTAATGCCCCCGACGTGGTCCTACGCAGTTTGCAATTGCTTTTTTGACAAAGTTTATAAATTAGCAGACGAATAGTTCGTTCAAGTTATAAATCATTTTAAAAACATCCATTGGCGTTTGGGCTAATGAACTTTTTTTTCTCTTATCGAGTTTTTATTACCCATACTTCTAAGTCAACATATCGGCTTTCATCTCCTTTCATTTTGCTCCCACAATAGATCCATGCCTCTTTGCCATCCATCCCCACGAAGCGGGTGTCCATCACCACTTCGGGGGCTTAGGTGTGTTCTACTTTCGTCCCAGGTAAATCGAAATTTCCCGTATTAAACCATCCCATACTTAGTTATTTCTTATGTGACCTCCTTCACCACATCTCTCAATATCCTTATTATTTTAACGAAATTATGTTCTCATTGGTTTTAATTTATATACTTTAATTTTATGAAAATTATATATATACACTCAATCGAAACACGAGTAACTCATCATTTCACAGAGAAAATTTTTAAGGGAGATCTGTAGAGAAATACTCACAAAAAATTTCAAAAGTTTATATAATTTTTTGTTTAAATTTATATAAATAATGTAAAAAAATTTTTTTTGTATATTATATTTAATTTATACTGAATGTTACCTTAGTAATTCTAACTAGTAACCACAATATGATTTGTAACAGAAAGTTATTTATAACGAAGGAAATATAACCATTAAACTTGCATGACATATTTCTGCTATTAGCTTTGTATCTGTATGCCCATGATTTAGATGGCAATGTCGGACAGTTTTCCAAGACTCAAATGGCAAATAAAATACCACAAGGAACTTAATATCGCTTCTGAATGTACGATAACCTGCATGAGAACTTATTTTATAAATTAATCTAGATTATCAACCTAGGTTTTTGAAAAAAGGTAACCCATTTCAAAAATTCAAAAAAAATATTTTTTTTTAAACAAATATTTTCTCGTACGGTACAACGTATTTTATTCAAATATACATCTTACACGACACGTAAGGTGTGATTGTTAAGTAACACTCGATATAGCATTTATTCTTGCATATCATATTTGCTTCCTAACCTGTAAGTTACGTAGATGACGCTGAGCGCGTAATGCACAGTGAAAGAACTAGTGTTATCGATGTATTTTACATAGCGTACCTTTGACTCAAATCATACTAAAAATTGTAAACCCAAACTAACTACTCCCTATGCAAGAATACACCAGCACACACAACCAACAAATCTCTCGCATACCCTCTCGGATATCAACATAACCTCAAATTCAGACCAAAATCCACAAAGACCTCTCTCACTAACGTACCACTAACGTCACAATCGAACAGAGGCATTGTAACGTACTACTAACTTCTGAACATGCGCAGAACTAACTAGCACGAGAATAGCGCATGCGACAGCTATGCAAAAAGTCCCCAATAAGTGCATGAACATACCTCCGGAGTGGCTGAGTTCGTCATCATTAGAAGAATGTAGGTTAGAACGATGAAGTTGATCTTGATAAAAGCAAATATTGAAATGATACGAAACACGAACTGCATTATTTCTCTTGTGTAGGTCTCTTTATGTATCATGAGATTCACTTCTGCTTTTCGTCCTCGTGTGATTTTCTCGCGCACTTCACCAATCCACGGTACTTCAACCTCTTCGCAAATATTAATCTTTGTAACTTATAAAAAACCTTGAATATTCCGATAACAAATATGTATTAGTTGTGTTGAAATTGAAGATTTTTTTTCGACTAATTCATGTATCTAAAATCCATTCATCTAACTAAAGTGATCGGAGAGTATCAGAAGATATGGGAACAAATATCTGCAACTTCACACTATCACCTATCTTCTGTGTTTACTAAGCCTCTGCTTATATCTAAGTCCACCAATCACTTTTTTTTGTTCTCTTCAGTAGTAGGTAAATCCTGGGAGATTTTGTCTTCAACTAAAATCTCTTTCACCTATCGCTCCAGATTCCTTGTGCTATTAAAATCTCCTTGCAAACACCTGGAGTGATAAGATTACGCAAAGCTTGTTCAGACCGTGTTCCTCTCCCGAGTTGTCTTATAACGCTTATCTCCGTATTTTCCACGGGATCCGCCGTGCCAGTGTAAGCCGCAGTGCTGGCTGCCGACCGCCGCCGCTCTCCCGTTGATACCTCTGGCTGCCCGCAAGGCTCTCCAATCAGCTCTGGCTCACCTCTCCTAATTCTGTATTCCCAGCTATGACACGCAACGTACCTCAACGGATTCTCGTGTCGCCACCGGCTTTGTCCTCGAGGCGTAGCGTTGTGGTCACGACTGAGCGATGCTCGATTGTGTGCGGAGCGTGTCGGCGATGTGAACTCCGCGCGACGTAAGCTGCTCCCGTCATGATTGACGCATGACGTGATAAGGTTTACGTCTCTTTTCGTCTAATGAAGCGTGCGAAAGAACGTGCCCCCTGTTCGGTTTCTTCGTCTTCGGCCTTTGGTGGTGTCGTATAAAGATAAATGTTGCTTAAAGATAGGTTTATGTGTGTCAGTCTGGTATTGTTTGTAAAGTTCATACTTTTGTAACATTCCTTTGTTTACAAAACGATTTCCGAAGAAGAGCGTCCAGATAATAGAATTCCGCGGTCATTTCACGACACCGTCTAATGCCGGTATTACACAATCATATTTCTATGATCAAATATATGATCAAAAATATGCACAAGGTTTGATAATATTTAGACTATGATCTATAACTTAGGTTCTCGTTGAGAGATTGTTTTTATCTCCATGGCAACATATGCATTTAGTATGTTCTCACGCCGTAGTTCGCCGAAAATCCAACGGAATAAGCTGATGTCTTTTTCCACTAAACATGATACCGCCTATATCCACTAAATATAACTAAATGTAACTTAGTTTACATGCTTCTTTCTTTCTTTCTCTCTCTCTTTCTTTATTTCTTTCTTTTGTTCTCGTTTCTTATCCTCCAAGAGGTCATACGAAGTTTGCAACTGTTTTATTGACTATAAAGTTTGTTTATGTATTTATAATGATGAAACCGCTGACCTTCACAAAGATTTTCAGCTTTTCCGAAAAGTTCACATAGTCTGCGACGGTATGTGTCGGGGCACAATAAAAATTTTTCATGCAAATATTTCAATGATGTTTTTCGGACGTAATGAGAGGAGAGTGAACAGAATAAAAGTAATCATGGCGGTGCATTACCACTCTCGAATTTTAAATTATTAAAATCTACGCATTCGTTATTGAAGTTCGGTTCCGTACGGGAGATTCGAAGAGAAGGTGGCGCTTCCGTAATTAGAAGTGTAATTGAGTTGGAAGATAGCTTCTTCGAACGGAAGTGCTAGTGAAATGATACTTCCGCTAGAGGGCATATCGCCTGATGCATGCTACGCGGAGAAACAACTACACTTCGATCGCTATGGCCCTAATAACTGTTATTAATCCTTAATGAAGTATGATGGTGCCGCCGACCGCTTGCGAATAACTCCGTGTTTGATGGCTGGAAAACTGCACATTCTGGCATGTAAATTACGGTGTAAGTCATTTTTGTTTTATATGTGATCGGTATTACTAAATTCGAATATAATTGAAGTTATGGTACCATTGATGTTAGTGGTTGGTTGTTTGGTTTGCGGTTTACGAATGCTGTGAATATTCATTTCTGAAATCGTTGGAAAATACAGGTAATAAAAAGCACCGGATCATAAATTCGCAATGGAAATAATTTTAGTGCATTTCGAACGCGTTAATGCAAAAAACAAACAAAAAAAAANGATAATATGTTTGAAATAAAAAGAATACGACACTGTTGTCAATTGAAAGTTTGAATAGCTCTATGTCGTGTGGAAGTCGCCAAACTTGTTCCTCCAATTCAGATAATTAACTTTGTATGAAGATTAAATGTCAAGCGATAATTTAATTTTTCAGCTTCTTCAATATGAGTAGATAACCACGATTGGTTTCAGTTGATATTTTCTACAAAAATACCGTAAATTGAGAATGGTAAAATTAATGTCAGATGTTGAGAAAAATGTTTGAACTTCAGAATCATTAAAAAATATTAATGAAAATTTGGTAATTTAGGAAATTTGTAAAAGGTACTGGAAACATCTATTATCATTCAGAACAAAAGCTGACCGTATAACAATTGTTTTTGACAGCGTAATTTATGAACACTGAAATAAAGTACATAAAAATAATTATTTAAAACGGTACCAGGTAATAAAGAATAGAGAAATAAACACAAAAATATCACACATATGGGACAAAACTGTTATTAGCTTCCGCCTTCGTAAATCACATATATTATCTGTAAACGTTTTAATTGCAAGAAGACAGTAGTGTCACATTATTTTGAAGATTTCCGTAAAATATAATTTATGTTATTCAATAATATTTTAATGTTTGATATTTCAATAATTTTATGCAAATGAAATCATATATGCATGTAGTTGTCTCCCCTCATCAATCTTTTATAAATCTTCGTATTTGCTTTATTGGCTTATGTCGGGGAGTTATTCATCATAGTAAGTGCTTGATTGGTATTAATACTTAAATGTAGCAAGCGTGTTCGAGTATGAATTCCCCACAAAATATAATTAGATAAGAGAGGGTAAAACTAAATACACTATAAGAAATTATGTACACGTAGATTCAATTAAAATGGCACAGGTCATTTAATGTGCGCCGACAGAGAGCAAGAAACGTACATAACAAGATACATGAAATAATATACATGGTCATTCTGTCATAGGTCTCCTAGTGATGCTTGAAAGTGTTAAATGAGTTTAAAACAATTTCTGATAGAACATAAATCAATGTAGATTACTCACATACATAAAGTCCGTGGAAATCTGAGAATGTTACTGAATAATAATTGGCGAATATTAATTCGGCGAGTAAATAATTCTGACGCTAAGTTGAACTTAGAACTGATTTTTAACGTTCATAGTGTACGTGGGCATTGAGAACCCGTACTAGAACGCGATGTCATTCCCTTGAGGAAGAGCAGTAGACTGATGTCACTCGTAGGGAAGCGCGCAGTAGACTGATGTCACTCGTAGGGAAGCGCGCAGTAGACTGATATTCTCGTTTCTAAATCAACAATGCAGTTTCTAGGTTCTAACAGTCGACCAGGTCTCCTTGTAATGATGGAAGTCAAATTTGTTGGACTTCGCTTTGGTGACTATTAGTGAATGTCACTATGTAGCGTGTAGCTACACTTATGTGTGTTCTCTGTTCTTGCTATTCCGGAATCTGGTTGTCCTCTGTTCTTCCAACCCTTCCCCTACCGCTCTTATTACCGTCGTTTCCTCTTGTTCCTCCAATCGCGAGAATGTTCTCCTAGCATCTCTACCTGTGGATGGTAATGTCTTTACGACCACATACAGTGCTGACATCTTCTCCACACTTTTTCACCGCGCTATTTGTTTGTCGATGGTGATCATGAAGAGTACATTTCTCTAACGCTTTGGTGTCCAACTTACCTCAGCCCGCCGGAAGTTTTCCATACATTTTTGATTATTCGGGCCGACACAGGATGGAGTTTGGCAAAACGTTGCTCGATGAATAAAACTAATACCCCAGTTCCCCCCCAAAAAAAATTTTTGCAAAGAATACAGTAGAGCAAAGAAATTCAACTATTCTTCGTAATCCTAGAACTGCACTGATTTTGAGGTCAACAAAAACTCATTTCATGAAATATTTTTCATTTCTGGCCTCTGAAACTTTTAATCTTCTACCAACTAACATTAAACATTTCAGTAGCTTAAGTATTTTTTCCAAAGAATTAAAAAATTATCTGTTTAAAAACAGGCTAATATTGATCACATATTCAGAGTTCTCCAATTAAAATCAAAGACTCATATTCTGTATCTTGAATTCTCTTGACCGGCGCATCATGTTTATCATCTTAGTCAGTATTGAAAGCTATATTCAATAATATTTTATGTCGTACATCTTAGAATCAAGTAATTTAAATGTTGTAATTCTTAGAACGGATATCCCGACTCAGACTCTGTCTTTAAGGCGACCTATATTTCTCATAAGAAAGTTAATTATCTTTACCCTTGTTAAAAAGTAGTATATTTGTACCATATATTATAGCTGTTCGTACGATAAATAAATTGATTGATTGTTTTTTTTAAATGGGGCTTTAGGACTCGGCAACGGCAAGGTCATTAGAGCCCATGCAAGTAGGGAAAAATGCAGTTTCGCACCATAGAGAAGAGCCGTAGTGACTCTTCTCCGTGTGTGGGACTCGCCGGATATTTCGACCATACCCAATAAAAAAAACACTCCTGAATTCAAGAAATATCTAAATAGAAAGATGAAAGAAAAGAAAAGAAAACAGTATACCAATACATTATATCACAAAAAAGGAAAACAATTTCTGAATATTATATTTTCTAATTACAGAAACAAAGGATGAAAGGAAAGAAGACAGGAAAGATGAAAAAGGAATGCAAATTTTAAACCCTCCCGAGAACTTGTGGGAGGAGCCCCGTTCTACTCATAAAATTCAATAGTTTATTAACATTAACCTTTTCATTTCCGAGAATTGTTGGTAAATCTGCAGCCAAACCAATTTGTCTCCGTAAACTCGAGTATTTTCCGCAATCAGTTAGTACGTGACGCACTGTCAAAGAACAACTACACTCCTCACAAACGGGTTCATCATCAAGTAGTAAGAGATACCTATGAGTGAGAGGACAATGGCCTATGCGCAGGCGGGTCAGCAAGACCTCGTCTCGCCGGGCTGGCCTACAAGAACTGCTCCATGACTTAACAGAGGATTTGATAAGTCGGAGCTTATTCCTTTCAACACCTAACCATTCATTGCTCCAATCACTCAGAATCCTTAACTTGACGGAATTTAGGAGATCTCGTTTTGGAATCGTGGAGAAATCCACGCGATTCCTGAGGCATGCCGTCTTTGCGGAATCGTCTGCTT
>NNCF01127341.1:583070-593413 GCA_002313205.1 Laupala kohalensis
CCTGTCTAGCTATATTCTGTGACTTCCAGATGGTGTGGTGTTGCTGGTGTGTCCAATCGACAACCTCCAGCTCACCTTTCGTGGAGATATTCCAAAGAAAGGTTCCGGGCCAACAAAGTGTCCCTTAGACCCAACTTTGCCTGTTCGTCTGCCTTTTCCTTTCCTCTGATTCCCATATGCCCAGGAACCCACCAAAGGGTAACTGGGTTTCGTTCACAGAGTATGTCGAACATCCGTTGGCATTGCCACACAAGTCTGGATGTTGTTCTATAGGCAGACTCAAAGTCATAAGACTTTACTTAGAGAAAATATAACGTAACAAAAAATAATATATATGAATTGGAATGGACATTATTGGATTATTGCAATGGTGTACCAGAACGTGATCATAGACAGTTTGTAACTGCTCTTTTAATAATAAATTGTTGCCTTGATGTTGGTACAGTTGTACTTAGTACCAATGCCTTTACTTCGCAATCATCCGTAAGAGTAAAGATTAATGAACCTTGCGTTATTTTGGCAAGTCTTCCGAATTTCTTTAAACTTAAATCCATCGCCAACATCGGTCATCGATATAATTCACTTGCTCTTGTGGCGCTATTCTGTTCTTTCTGCATTGATCGTGTGAAACGAATATTCCATTGTGTAATTTACATGTAATCTATTGCAAAGTAGCCGCTTTTGTGACTAGTATTAAAATTTATTCGGATATGTCTGAAATTCGTGAAAGTATGCAGTTCGTGCTATGTTGCATTATTTTCGGTTAAGTTACATGACATTCATTGTCGGTGACAACTTCATCTTCTAAAAGATACGTAACATGACGCTATTTAATGAAAATTGGAGTTTGTTAAAAATTCATTTATTTAAATCGTAATTCGTTCCGTTTTGCTACACGTTTGAATTAAATGACCGTCCATAAATTATGTAAAGGAAAAATTAGCATTTTTTAACAACCGTCTCCTCTTTATCACACCTGTAACAATATCTCTTACCCCCTAAGGATTACTAACGCCAGCCATACCTCCCTCCTCCCGGTTCAGAAGAGTTTCTTTATTGGTTTTCGAAAAATGTCATCCTCAAAATTATGGACAGCCCGTCATCATACAAGTTCAATGAACGTTTAGTCAGTATTGTTTTTATTTTTCACGGGAATTCTAACTGCGACGTGTTTTCTTCCATTGAACTTCTGAATGGAACAGTCATCTCAACTGATTGAATTCCGAGTTCAGATGTTAATTTTAGAACTATTAGCGCCTTCAACTTTCGCGCCGGTGATCGCTCGAGACTGAGTGTAGAGGTTAACTCAAAGGGATGAACTTCTTTGTACGTCTCTCGTGTCTCTCCCTCGATCTCACCCTGAACACACTTTTCTCTTTCAATCCCTTGCCCTATTGAGTTCACTACTTGTGTCTTTGATGTATTCCTCGTTTATCTTCCTTCGCTCTTCGTTCCCTGTACGAAACACAGTGAAACTCGTGGTAGTATGAACGATGCCAGGTTCGCTGCACAGTTAAAAATAAATATTTGGAAACACTGTTAATATTTATAAACGTAGACATCCGCGGTCGGAGTCAGTACGATCTTGTTTGTCCGGGACAAACCGCGTCTTAGCGGTTAAAACTACCAACGTTTCGGCCATCATGCTGTGGCCCTCTTGAGGGTAATGTCAGAGTCGTGCAGACCTAAGTCGCGACAGCAGAGCACGACAGCGGCTTATGTCTGCACGACTACGACATTGCCCTTAAGAGGGCCACAGCATGATGGCCGAAACGTTGGTAGTTTTAACCGCTAAGACGCGGTTTGTCCCGGACAAACAAGTTCGTACCGTAAATATTTATCAGACTGAGGTCTGTTAAAACAATAATAGTAAATTGAAATACCATGGTACTTAAACAAATGTGCGTGTATTTTGTTCCGTGCGCTCTACGCGTGGAGAAGATCACAGGGGTGTCAACCACTACACCACCTAATCCTTCCACAACTCTTCACCATTTCCACTCAGATCAGGGGTTTAGGTGCACGTCGACATTTTTATCTGACCGAAAGTTGTCACTTAAACAAATGTGACATAAAAGGGAAGAGAACCATTGCCTAAGTATCACAAACAAAATGTAGTCTACAAAATTAATTGTTCGGAATCTGAATTTTGCTGTATTGGACACACAAAAAGATGTTCAACTACGAGAATTAAAGAACATAAAAACAATATCAGGAGTGAATATCAAAATGAGTTGTCCAAACATAGAACCATTAGCAACTATGTCAAACTTTTAGATACCGCAAGGATAATTTTTACGGAGTAAAATTATTTTATGCCTAGTATTTCAGTAATGGTATGCATTAAAAACGCAAAGTAGTTTTTAATTTACAAATTGACATGGAGAGATTACCTAAAGAATATAATTAATTTTTAAATTTTTATTGTATTTTTGATATATTAGAATTATTGTTTGCGTTGACTTGACTGGGTTAGGATAATTTAATTGGTTTAGTATTATATTAGAATGTAATTAATATTTTGATTGACACTAATTTGAATAAAAGCTCACTTTAAACCAGGATGGTACAGCTTCTCATTTACTTTTATTATTTCGATTAGTGAACATCTGCAGATGACCTGCAACTGAAGTCGAAACTTCGGGTCGTAATTTATTTTTATTTTTTTACCAAATACAGTGAATGAATTTTGGTCGTTTTATTTTTACTATTATTTCCGTAAATTCATATTTTCTCGTAACTCATAATGTTTTGAAATAAACCAACATACACGGTTAAAACGATCGTGCATGCAAACACCTGGAGCGGGCAGTCAACTCTAGCTTACAGATGTTTTTTGCGCCTGCGCAGATCTGCAAAATTGAGATTGCCGCTTAAAAGATATGTTATATTTAATCAGAATCCCGTGGGAACCTCACGAGGTGAGAGCGCGTCTAGTCCCCCCAAGAATAATTGAAGAGAATTAGTTCCCACTTATACTAACAGAGAGCGCTAATAACCGGAGTACTCTAGACCGCAGGGCCGACTGAACTTGAACAGTTGAAAATCGTCGTCAGCTGTCTTTTCTTTTTTTTTTGTTTGGCTTTACGGCTCATGTCGACATCAAAGGTCATTGGAGCCCGAAAAACTTGTACAGGTAGGGAAAATGCAGTTACGCACTAGGGAGAGCCAACATGACTCTCCCCGCGTGTGGGACTCGTCGAATGATTCAACCCTACCCACTAAAGACCCTCCTGATCTACAACACACCAAAAATGAAAGATTACCCTAGCCCTAATGGCGTCGGGATCGAAAAGAACAAGAGGTGACCAAGGAAGGTCAGGAAAGAGAAAGGAAGGATCCTAGCACAAGTAAGTGGAAGTAATGTCAGACTCAGCTCGGGGCCCCGTGTTCGCCAAACACGTACTTACTAGGTGTAAGTCCCCTGGGGGGTCGTCAGCTGTCGTTTACGAGGAGCCGGAGGAGTAAAAATACGTATTGTATGTTTATTAAATTCATTTTTTGGTCATTTTTCCATACTCAAACAACAAATAAGTATTCGCATTATTCGATAGCATTATTGATCAAACAAATAAAAAGTTATCTTGACAATGAAACTATTTTTTAAAGCACCCAATCTGATAATTTTTTTCTCAACAATAAGTTGTTTTTTATTGACTCTTCCATATTCTTGTTGGTGGATTGTTAGCTGAGGTTCGCTGTGTGCTGGAGAGGTGAACGTGTTTGGAGCTCTCATGTTTTGTGTAAACACATAACAATTGTCTCAAATGAGTTATCGTCACAAAGGTTATTTTTTGGACTGGAACCAAGTCGCAATCTTGCATTTTCATTATGTACTACTTCTTTTATAATTTGTTTTTAAGTACAAATTGAATTGGAATCATGATTCCCTAAGCTGTCTTTCAGATGACTTTATTTACCGCTCGATAATTCATTGACGACCACACATGATGTAGTTCGTCATAATGCTCTACACTTGCTCCTAATAGTTTGATAACTTTGACTAATTTTCGAAGCCCATGTTCATAATTAATTTAATTTTTTTTCCTCAAAAACGAAAAGATGGGTAACTGTTGAATATGTGTATTAATCTCACAGTTGCAGCCCCAAATGTACTGAATCAACCCGTGTGAAATAGCATCGAACCTAAATTCTGATTGGTTTACGTTTGTGTAGCAAGTTCATTTTATTTACCTGAGTAATATGACTACTTAGCCCCACATCTTTTAAGTTGTATGCAAGTTTACTTGGTTTCAAATTTAGCATTAACAATTTAAACAGGACATCAGAACAGTTATGAATATAACATAATATTATAGAATATATCATTAAGTAACTCATATACGAATTTTTTTATTGTAATTACTTCATAAACGCGTCAGTGATTTCATTTGTTTGAGTTCGAGAAGTCAACTGACATATTTTTTACATAAATAAGTCCAGTAGCGTCGTTTTNGATTTCATTTGTTTGAGTTCGAGAAGTCAACTGACATATTTTTTACATAAATAAGTCCAGTAGCGTCGTTTTGTATGTAATTTTTAAATACTATTATGTCGGGTAGGAATAGGTGAAAGATGAAATAATGGAGAAACGTAAACACTACTTTAATGCTCTATAATGTACGATACTTGATTTGTGTGATACGGTACTCCGACCGGTTTCGCAGAATAGGGACGAAAATTCAAGGGAACATTTGCGTATTTATGTACATGATTTTCACATCGTTTTATTTATGATTCTTTAAACATTCAATTTAATGTACATTCACAATGATTGTGTATCAGATTGTTGCACAGCAATATAATGTGGGTGGTAAATAGAGTGTTGGACAGTAAATTTTACTTATATGTTTAAAAATATTATACTTGCATCACTACCTAATACATATTAATATTGTGGTTTAAGTCATCTTTTAAATTATAGTGTACACCACATGGATTGTAAACAATCCATTATATTCATGATAATGCAACGACATCTTAATCACTCACAATTAGAGTCAATTGAAGAATTATCTTCTCATTAAAAGGAAGTTAAAACATTGGAATAAATACGAATAGTGTGTGAAGTCCTCAGTATTTTGCACTATTTGGATCTAATATGTGTAAATACACAGAAATGATTTAGTATACTATTTTGCTAAATAAGACCATGCTATCACGTTAGAAAACATGTTTCTAATAATAATAATAATAATAGACCAATTATTTCGAGCAAATTTAATCCTGATATTAATTACAAGATAATTGAAATGTGGTTATCATAATACTGAATGTAGTTAATTTTAGAGAGATTCATTCTCAATTGACTGTTAACATATATCAATCAACGCTCCAGTACCATCTTCCAGCGTTATGTCGAATTTATATTTAATCAAAAAACATTTATAAAAATTTGAACTATATAAGAATTATTTGTTCTGAATTTAATAAATACGTTGTATATCATCTGTAACAATTGATTATTACGTCATTTATCTGAAAGCATAGGTTTGAAGGAAATTTATTACAAAGATTAGAGAACATGAAAGAAAGTGTAAAAAATGTAAATAATGATACGAATGGCATTGTTTGGCATTGCAGATATAACCATAAAATGGACTACAATAACACTAAGGTTCTAGGAAAAGAGGAGAACCTTTTCAAAAGACAGATTTTAGAAACGTGTCCTATTAAACTGAATGTAAATGTGAATACATAGTTAGAAAGCAACATTTTTCCTAATGACTATGATAGTGTTTTCTGTATGATTAAATCATAAATGAAGTTCCAAAATTTTATGTGTTATATTGGTAAAGCTTGTTTTTTTAGAAATGCATCTTACAACAAGACAATGACGGAATAGGTTACGTCTGTAAAGAATCTTTCATAATTACAGTTAAGTATTTAAAAGTGTAAATAGAGTAATTATTTCCGAATTTCCAAATATCATTATTTGAATTGTGTATCTGCATCTAAGATATGTTATGTAAATATGTTTTTCATATCATATTATAATTTAAGACATGAATTATAATGTAAACCTGATATGTATATGACAAACTACCATTTCTGTTGTTATAGTAATAAGTCAAGTCCTGAAGAAGAGATAAAATTTAATCTCGAAACGTTGGATAGGTAAACAATATAATAGTGAAAGATGTTTTACTTATTTGAAATCTAATGAAGGTGAAGTGGTAAGGAATTGGTGAATGAAATTGATTGTGACACATACTCCACAAAGTTTAATAGTCTATCTTAATAATAATAATAAGACAATCAGAAAAACCTCAACTGTGTAATTTTAATTCTATTTGTCCATTTCATCCCGCAGCTGAATTTTTATTTGAGCTATTGCGGATTTAACTGGACGAATGAGGTTACTTATATATCCTCCATTGATATCTTACCAAAAATGGCAAGGAGAAATTAGAACGGAGAATATCGTTTATGAATCTAAAAATATTTATTTTTTATTTTTTGAAATTTATTTATTTATTATTTATTTATTGTATGTCTTTTAGCGAGGTTCAGGCCATGAGGTCTGCTCTTCCGCCTACCCGTGACTTGGGTGAGGGAATTGGGAAGGAGAGATGTTGGGTTGCCAAGGAACTTGGTACCGAATCAGCATTTGTCTGGAGTAGGTGAGGGAGACCCGAGCTGAAAACCTCATCTAGTTCACCCGCGGAGGGTTAGAACCTGCGCTCTCCCCGGTATCATAGAAGTGAAGACTCTACCACTAGTTGTGAATTTGTTTTCTCGTGTCGCGTTAACACGTAGGACACCGTATTCCGGTGTCGGATAACCCTCTAATTGGCTCAAGAGGCCCCGCCCATTGGCTCAGGTGGTAGTGTTGTCGCTTATCACCAAGCCATCACGGATTCCATTCCCGATGGGCCCAGAAAACTTGTAGCTTTTCCCATAAATGTCCCAGTTCATGTAGCTGTGACTACTGAAAACCAAACCTAACAAGTCCTACTAACCCCTCAACGTGGGCCAAATTGTTGGAAAACCCTGCAAAGCGACCCAGCTACTAACAATAGCACCTACCACCCTACTCCAAACTCCTATCGCTCCATGTAGATAAGCTTCAATAGCACTAAGCTACATTTCCCATTTACAAATACAATTAAAAATTAGCCTAAAGCAGACCCAATCCGAGAAAAACCTCTTCAACAAGCGACGGAGCTGCCAGTTCCAGTCTCCGCCATCGTCAGTCGCAGAAGCGACGTTCTAAAAACGACAGCGAGGGGATGAAGGAAGCATACTGACGTGCCCTTTGCGTCTGTCGCTGGGGCGGGGGGGTGGCAGGAGGAGACAAGCGCGTTTTAACGTCCCCCGCGACATCTGAAGGATTACTTTCCTGTTACCTCGATTGGGCTCTGATAAGCGTGAAGCTATCGCGAGGGAAAATGGAGTCTTTGGGTTTTCAAAAGGTCGTTCCAAACGTCTTTCTCGAGTTTTGTCAGAGATTCAGAAAGTACAGTTGTATGATTGAGTCTGAGGAAATACACAGTATGTATAGAAGGGTGGTTCTTAAAAATGAACTTTTGAAATTTGGGTGAGGTAGCCTCCCACTTTGTTTTTTCTCAAAATAAGCTTGTCATAAAATTTAAGATTAAAAAAGTATATTTTCGGAGCAGTTACCTATTTTCAAAATATTACAACTTTGAATTTTTAAAGCTCCATAGCGTTCTCTAAAATATATTTAACTGAAATTTTATGAAAGTCTTTTTCAGACAACACGAAATAGGAGGGTGCCCCGATCAAATTTCAAAAATTGGTATTTTAAGAACCATGGAAGTGTCATGAATATTTTTATTATTTATCTCGATTTTTTACTGATTTTGATTGCTACGATTCAATTTAGAAAAATCAAATAGATTACAGCACATATTTAATAAACAACATCTCTTATAAATATTAAATCCGCCTCAGTCTTTGGACACTTGGTCGGAATGGACGAGATTTTCCCTTGTTTTCGGAGAGCAAATTAGTTTATTGTCATAAGTTTCGGCGAGATGAAAATGACGAGCTAGGAATCGAACCTGGGATTACTGTTTTTATCGCAGGGGTGTTACACACTACACCACCCGTCCGCCTTCCACATCGGTAGTCCACTCCTACTTAGGTCTAACTCAGTATACATACCTAAACGGGAATTAGGTGAACCCAGGCGAATCGTTACATGTCGCCATTTTCACCTGGCCGAAAGTTATCACATATCTTCTGCACATGGAGGTCAAAGTCAAACTGTAGGTCTCGATTTGGTCCCCACAATAGGTCCCGAAAGTGCCCTAGGGGTTCGCGGAGGGTAGAGCTCCGCAATTACTAGGGTCTCGTCTCTAGGAAGAGGAGGAGATACTCATTTTACTGCAGGCTGAGTAGGCCTGGGAGTCAGTCTGGACGTTGAGGCGTGATGAAAAATCCCCTTCTCTCCAGAGATCGAACCCCGGTTATCCAGCCAGCAACTCAGCGCTGTACCCGTTGAACCACGTGGATGTACACGAAAGAAATATATGCATAGTTTACTACCCACCAGTGCGTAACTTCTCTATTCACAATTTTTTGTCATTAATTTATTATCTATGGAGGACGTATCATAGCGTTCGTCGTGGGTTTAATATCCGTAGAAAATTGATGAGATATAACGCAGAAGATACAAGAAATGTACATGTCTCTGGGAAGTCTTCTTCTGCCCCCGGATTACGAACTTAAAGAAAAGGGATAAATAAAGGAACGGAGTTTAATGTACCTTAGTGTTGCGTGATTCGCAATCTTTTCTGGAAGTTTAGTATTCACATTGAAGATACTAACTTTGCGTTTTACTACGTGACACGATAAACTTAATTTTCGTTCCAGGTTCCGATGCAGACATTTCAGATAATATAAATGCAAATGGCTAAATATAATCCGCTTATTTCTTGTAATGGAGTTTCCTTAATTTGTTTTGTGTACCTTTCTCTCAGTTGACATTTCCCTGGAATTTTAAACGCGATCTTTTTATAAGGTTTATGACTCAAGATACAATTTTCATGTACGTAATGTTTGTTATAAACTTCTGTTTGATTCAAGAAAGCTGATTTATGTTTCACTGTACTGTAAAATGATATGAGAAGAGTGAAGTAAAATTCTAAATTCTATCTTACTCCGGATGAAACTCCTTAGAACTAATAATTTTCTGGGTGGTGATGGAGTTTTCAGAATCCTGTCGAATATTTGGAGTGTCCCTTAAATTCTCGGAACACAGAACAAATTAATTACCTCATATTTTGAACCACACAATATGCTTGCATGTGACGCAATATTGGAGGTTCGTTGGAAATTTAATCCATTCGGGAATGCCGCTGTCGTGGGAGGAGTTGGTCCCTGTGGGTTTAGACGGGATGCAAGCAATCGGCCTCAGCGTACAACTGACCGTCCTCGCCAGCTCTTAGTCTACGTGGATAGCGATGGACCAGTCAGGACAGTGGGATGAATCATCATTCTCTTCGGTCATAAAAAATAAGACAACGCACATCTGTACAAAATAGAAGTCAATTTTATAGAATGTCTTTGGCAAAAATCAATGAAATAATGTAAAATTTGAATGCACTCTTACTAAGGATTATTGCAATTTAAGTGCAACGTATGGTTAATATTGACAAATTTCAAGAACAGAAAAAAGCAGCTGGTAATCAGTAGATGTGAATATTCACTCGCATGATTAAGAAGTTTACTAATATGTCCGCGAGAGATGAGATGCTTTACAAGAGATGGACAATCCACGGAACATATAATCTAAGTGAACGAATAGTGGATGCTTCAAAGAACAGTGTTCTCAAGCACATAACGTAAAAGTATAATGAAAACCAAAGAATTCAGAAGTCTGAACTATGCACTTTGGTTATTAAGCATTGTATTTGAAATGTATTTACCAACTGCCTGAACTTTAAAATAATTCATAATTACGTCTGTATTTGTGGCCAATACTAAAAACTGGACACTTTTGTATGTTTTCTTCGTGGTACTTAGTTTTTGAAATAGACGAAAGGGAAAATTTAATATCAGGAAAGTAAAGAGTTATAGAAACTAGCATATGAATTTATAACATTAAATAAGAATCTTGGGAACGCAAGGAAAAATGAGCTAGTTATACGAGAGTAGAACTCAAATTATCGAAACTGTAATACTCCAGATCCCCAATTCACCGGAATGATGCGAGAAAAAAAATTGTATTTTTAATTACTATAAACTAAATTATGGTTATCGTTTATACTTTAATGTAGGTCAGCCAGGCGCAAGGTGGTGTACATGTTCACAAGTAATACACAAGTGGTATTAGTCAATAATGTAATGTTGAATGAAAATGGGAGACGGGACCG
>NNCF01127341.1:594303-630805 GCA_002313205.1 Laupala kohalensis
TCTTTTTATTGTATGTGAACGACATGTCATCATCCACATCAGATTGCAAAATGGTTCTTTTTGCTGATGACACTAATTTACTATATAAACACGCCAATGCTCAAAAAGTTTTGTCTAACCTTTCGACTTGGTTCCATGAAAATCGTCTCATTGTAAACACTGACAGAACAGTGTCTATGCCATTTCACAATAGTATCACAAAATCTTGACCCCAGGTTTCTCCTTCTTTAAACTGAACACAATTAAAGTGTTAAGAAATACAAAATTCTTTGTTCTCCATATTCAAGACAACCTCAAATGGAATTGTCACATTGACAATCTTAATTCCCAATTAAGCAATTTGTGTTACGCATTTAGAATCTTAGTTAACGCAGTTAGTCCACGTATTTCCCGTTGCGTATATTTTGCAAACGTTTACTCCCATTTACGTTACGGCATTTCCTTCTGGGGTAATTCCGGTCAGAGTATTCAAACTTTCAGAATTCAGAAGAGGATAGTTCGGATAATTTGTAAATCTCACCCCCGAAACTCTTGTAAACCTTTATTCAAGGAATTAAATATCTTAACACTTCCCTGCATTTATATTTATGAAACGGTCGTGTTTGTTAAGACCGAATTACTGAAGTGCCACCCTTGCTTTATACGAAACAGTCTCGTTCACGAACACAATACTCGCAATAGTAATAATATTCATCGCCCTAGAGTGTCAACCACTCTTTGCCAAAAAGGACCTTATCATTCGGGAATCGTTCTATATAATTCCCTGCCCAAGAATATAAAAGACATTATGAAATTGAATATCTTCAAATCCGCGGTTAAAAACTACCTCCTGCACCAGTGCTTCTACACTGTAAAAGAATTTATTGATTTTAATAAAAGTTAAATTCGTCTTGTACTTTATCACGCCATTGCTGTAGCACTTTTTAAATAACTTATAACAATTTCAAAAACTATTTTCTTGCATGATTGTGTTGCCGTATGGCTCATATTAATTTAGTTTTATGTGTACTCAACTTTGGCACGGTTGTGTACATTAATTCTGTAGCCCCATCCTGGCCCGGGTTTTTCTCCGTTTTTCCTTCGGGTAGAGGCGGATTTCTTATACAGGTTCTCTAGGCTTTGTCTAGGGGCGTGTTTATTGTAACAATAAATCGTGAATTTAGTGTTTTTTCAACTCTTATGATTTTTAAACACTATACTCAGAATAATCTATAGTTCGATAATAACTTGTACATGTAAATTTACAAACATATTTGCGTTAAATTACAAACATATTGACATTATATATGTATTATAACTCGCAGCTAACTTTTTATCTTATCTAGGAACTTTTGCTGAAATTTTTGAATCCGCCTCTGCCTTAGGGCCCTTGATCGGAATTGATGGGATGGTCCCTTGCTTGCTTCCGGAGAGTAAATTAGTTGTTTTTTCCTCCACGTGGTCATACGCAGTTTGTACTGTTTTTTGACAATAAATTTATAAATTTATTATAAATTTAGTATTGGTCACTAATGAATGGAAAGTGACCGGTCGCACGGATGATGTTAGTCGTCGACTGTAAAAGTAAGAACTGAGATCAACAAATAAAGTAATTTAATCTTACTTTATAATAAAGCAACCAAGTAACACTTCATTCATTTGTCATACATTTGTTGATTGGACGGTTGAGCGGAACTGAGTGATGATCTGTCTTCCTAATTATATTTATTCGATCGTTCTCGTCCCCCGTGGCAAAAGCTTTCTTTTGAGTTTTTGCACTCTTTGGGTCTTGGCCGCGGCGAGCGAGAAGAGTGTGTTAGTATTCACCTTCGCATGGGGCAAACTCCTGGTAATTTCCTATTTTTAACGTAGTTTAATGTGTAGTGTTTAAAGACAAGTGTGATTGTGCAAACAATTGGGTTAAAAGCTACACGGGGCACCAATGTTTATTAATTAATTGTAAAGTGTGAGTGTGAAAGTCCGCCACAGAATGAAATACTTGCTGACTATTAATGGACCCAGTTCGCTCAGGAATTTTGGTTGTATAGATGCAGTTTATCCTTCACTATTATTTATATCTTTTTTTTAATGGTTCGAATGTATACAAAAATTATGATGATAATAATATCCACCCGTACCTGAAAGAAATCCGGAGAAAAACCCAGGTCAGGATGAACTTAGACATTGATTATAGATTATGAACTTGGACATTCGAAGTTATAAATATTTGTGATCCTGTCGAGAAATGAACCTGGGGTTTCTCCGTAGCAAGCGAGTGCACTAGGGATGGGAGACCGAGGGCTCCGTTAATTTTTGTATAGTTAGCTTAATTTTAGGATTAGGAGATTTTTTGTCCTAGCAGAACTGTTTGGCCCCACTGTTCGCGGGTCGTGTGGGTGGTGAAGTCGCCGATGACGTGGGTGGTGACGTAGGCGGTGGGCCACGCGTCGTGTTTGCGCCCCCGAGCAGGATAAACACGGTGCCTCCGCCTAAGAGAATTAGCGCAGTACGACTCTGACTGCCTGCCCGCCTTCCTTCGTTCGAGTACTCCGAAGGGATGATGCCGTTGAAGACGGAGCAGCTCCGGGGCCAAGAGGCGAGTGCGAGGGCTGCATGCTAATTCCGGAGACTCGTCTTGCGCGATGGGTAGTTGTTCCTCTCGCCGCTCGGTGTGAGACGTGTTGTAGGCGATGCCCTCCCGCTGTTTCTCGCAAACACCATTGCTACCATGCTCTCTTGCAATTAGTTACAAGATCCCGAGCTTATTGGAGAATGTTTACGAGAGACCATTCACGGGATAGAAATCCGGAAGTTACACCACTGGCCTTTCCATATGTGAAATTATATTAAAATTTATTAATGGAAACATTTTCATCAAGATTTTCAGTGTGCGATATTTATGATATCCTTAATCATCACTTTTCTTCACTAATCCATAATGCGAAACTATCACGACTAAACCACAAAGCGATCGTGGTGAAATTTAAGCAAGGAGTTACTGAAGTTGTCCAGTTTGAACATAGGCTAACTTTAATTTTTTTAAATGTGTGATAAGAAAGATAAAAAATGAAGTAGATAAATGTCTATGAAATCCGGGGAGAAAAATCAGCCCTATTGACTTACGCCGCCTAAACGGTTAGACATAGATGACAACTATGAGTGGCAATATTGTTCTTCTCGAAGAGTTCTACAAAAAAGGTCCGCGGCAGCATCTAATGTCTATCTATATTTAAAATATCGAAAAAAAAAACGTAATGAAAAGTAGAAGTTTTGAAATACTTCAAATTAAGCGAGGAATTTAAGTAGAGAAAATCAATCTTTATCAAATTTAATGGGTTCTTTGTTTTGTGCATTTAACAAACATTAAAAAATCTTTAAGTCGTAAAGTTTGGACGAATGGTTTCGATTTTACATGAATTTCAATGAAATGTGGACCCGCGGAAGCGAAAATTTGAGCGGCGCGGCTCCTGCCAGTTGGTGTATTGTAAAGTCGAGGATTAAATTTGTATTATTATAAATTTGAAAAATTATGATGCTTAACATATTTTAAAAACATGAAGTAAAAGTATTTTGATCTTACAGTACACACAGATTTTATTTTTCCCTGACTAAAAGAAGATTAGAGTAAAAGAAAAATCACAGGCATCGCCGTGTAGCCAAGTAGTACTACATAAAAAATGTTACTAATTTTTATAAAATCGAGATAGGCTATTTTCTCTGGCCATTTCTAAGATTCCTTATTGAAAAAGTGAGCTCTTACAACGAAAAGTGATGTTTGTTAAATATTATGCACTAAAATATTTTGGAAAATAAAGACCGACGGAAATAACTGATATATTTATTGTTTCATGTGCAAAATTAAAATGTGTACTATTACACAAAAACTAGCGGGAGGTAAAAAGTCAATAATATTATGGAACTATACACGATGAGGAAAGGCGAGAATACATTCTCTAGTAAAAGCGAAAAGTAACCTATGACTTGACAGAAAATATAAAAATAATACGTACGAAGGACGAATTCAATGACTTAGAAACTTATACCCTGAAGATATGTACGCTGCGGGATGTATTGAAGAATGTGATGTATTAGAGATAGGCGTCCCCCAGTAATGAAAGAGAGATCCACTAAGAGAGGAGAGACTTCGTCGTATATTCATTGTTAAAGAGGTGGAATTAAAAATGAAAAAAGTCAATAATGTAAATTCATTTGATTAGGTAGTATTACAGACATCCATTTAGTGACGGTTTCCATTAGTCGCAGTGTCCATGTCCTTCTGCAACTCGAAGCCTCCTATTTCACTTGTCTTGTAACTTCGAACTCCCACCACCGAATAAATAGTTCGTAGAGCTGTACCTGTCGGCAACGTGAGCCCTGAGGGCTTGACAGTATACGAGAATCGGATGCCGGACGCCTCTGTGAAAGGCCACAAGAAGAACGGACAGTAGCAGTAACAGTGTCCCCGAAGGCCAGAGGACATGTCATCGCATTGGAAGGGATTGAGGATGGCATTGGGTTTAATTCGGATGACGGAGTTCATACGGAGATGTTGAGGACTGAAACGACAGTGCAGAAATGGAACCAGGAAAAGGGGAGAGGGCAATGGGCACGGTACCCTTAAAATATTGTTTTGAAACAATTATATATCACCAAATAAAAAAAATTATATCTACTCTTTGTCACACTTCGTTTTCATTGCAACATTTGTAAATGGGAGATGTGACATGCTATTGAAGCTTATCTACATGCGAAGAAAAGAGGCAGGAGGAGGGTGGTGGCGCTATTTTTTTTTTGTGTGTGGGGCTTTAGGGCTCGTCAACATCGAGGTCATTAGAACCCTTAAAACTTGTACAGGTAGGGAAAATGCAGTTACGCACTAGGGAGAGCCAACATGACTCTCCCCACTAAAAACCCTCCTGCATTACAACTCAAAACACAAATTCCAACATATCGCAAGACTTTACTAAAAACATTAAAAAAAAGAAGAGGAAAGAGGAAAATGAAGGATACCCTAGCCCTAGTAGCGTCGGGTTCGAAAAGAACAAGAGGTGACCAAGGGAGGTCAGAAAAGAGAAAGGAAGGAGCATGGCACAAGTAAGTGGAAGTAATGCCAGACTCAGCTCGCGGCCCCGTGTTCGCCAAACACGTACTTACTAGATGTAAGTCCCCTGAGGGAAGAGGAAAATGAAAGATACCCTAGCCCTAATAGCGTCGGGATCGAAAAGAACAAGAGGTGACCAAGGGAGGTCAGAAAAGAGAAAGGAAGGAGCATGGCACAAGTAAGTGGAAGTAATGCCAGACTCAGCTCGGGGCCCCGTGTTCGCCAAACACGTACTTACCAGATGTAAGTCCCCTGTGGGATGGTGGGGCTATTATTATTAGTATGTGGGTCGGTTAGCTGGGTTTTACTAACAACTTGGCCCACCGGTGTTAATAAGTGTAGTTCGTATCAGTAATTCTTACTATAACTAAGAGTAGTAGTAGGGGTTGGTATTAGTTTAGTGTAGAAGACGGAGTTAATAGTTTTTTCCCTCCACGTGGTCATACGCAGTTTGTACTGTTTTTTGACTATAAATTTATTATTATTATTATTACGAAACCAGAATATGCGGTGCTTGTGAGCGTTGAAGGGGTAAAAGACAGTGCAGAACCAGATAAAAGGAAGACGGCAATATACTTGTTATTTAAAAAACTTAAAACATCATAGTCTCCATTAAGAAAGAAAAAAGACATTTATTAAAAATAAGAATCATTTTATTTTTCTGAATTTTTACATTTACATTTTACACAAATTTACTTTCACAATATAATACGCATTTTTAATCTAAAATAAAAATAAAATGTCCTTCCTGTCAGGTCTGATCAAGAAATAAAATTGTGTACATTTTACAGAGAATAAAAAGAACCTATCTCAATATAATAGCTATTTTCAGCGATCAGATAGATATAAAATTAAAAAGAATCGGATTCCAATAATGTGCCTATATTCTACTATTCATAATAAAGATAAGTAAATAAATATACAAAATGATTAGTAAAAAAATACCTTGTACTAATTTTTTAAAAATCTTTTCCTGTATTTAAAGTAAGAAATTAATATCCTCTCTTTCTAATCACTATTTTTTAGCCTAATGTGAAAACTCTGCTTGTTACAGGCAGACTTGATAAAATCAGACAATTTATTGAACATTCTTGGATCAATGAAATTATAGTTTGTGGTAAAATAAGCAAGATTAGGTTTTGGAACAAAAAAAAATCGTAAACATTTCTAGGTTTTTGTCTGTAAACATGTCATGTTGAGGGAAATTTCCAATTTTTGAATAAGATAGTTTCAAAACCTAAAAATCATAAATGTATTTAAGTGATAGAATTTTTTAAGTTAAGAAAAGAGGTGAATTTTCAAATTTACTTTTATTTAAAATTATCCCCACCACGTGTTTCTGTAAAAGAGAAATTGGATTTATAACAGCGCTAAAAGTATTCCCCCAAACTACTATACCATATTCAATCCTACTCTGTACCAAAGTATAATACAGTATACGTAAAATATCCCTCTCAGTTAGTCTTCTTAAAAAATAAAAATACCTTAATATACTATTTAGTTAATTTTTCAATTTCATCAAATGAATTTTCCATCAAATCACACTATCTAAAATGACACCAAAATACTTTTATCTCATTTGTTCTTCCTACTGAAGTGCATTTACTTGTTACACATACACCATTTTGTCCAGAACAATTGGCACATGTGTACTTAACTTGGTCATAATTATTCTGAATATTTTTAAAACTGAAAACAATAAATTTGGCCTTTTCTGCGCTCAACAGCATATGATTTGTAGTAAACCACCACTGAAGAGATTTGAAGTCTTTTGCCATTGTCGTACGTTTTTCATGGTAGTATTTGTAAATGGGAAATGTAACGTCGAATTGAAGCTTACAATAGAACGCTTTCAACCAATATGGAGAATAAATGGGAAAGGTTGATTTTAAACGGGTTACATAAGAATGATTGAACAATAATTTTTTCTTTCAGATAAGAACTTTTCGTTAGTGGAACGATGATGTATTTCTTATCAAATATTTTCAAAAATAGTTCAAATAAGAAAAGATTTTGTCGAGATTCCACAGGAAAGAAACTACATATATAGAAAAGGAGTACCGGAGAGTTAGTTTGTCTTTTGTACACATGTACAATTTTGTTTTGGTATTGAGAAACTTTGCACTCTTTATCTTCAAAAAAAAATCCGATACATAATATTTCGAGAATTCAGAAAAAAATGTTTTTTCTAACACGTAATGCAAAATTTTGAAGGAAATTTTTTGGACGTTTAAAATAAGAGAAAAATTGCAGTCTGCAATTCGGTTTTGGTTCAGATTCAAAGCGCTTTGCGTTAAGTGTGAGATAGTAATCGATAGGAGCGTCGAGTCCATTGTTTTCGTGTTCGTTGAGATTAATAGTGACACTTCTGTACAATTTATTCACTGGACAACGCCGGGTTCATTGAGTATTACAATAAAACATTTCAAATGTGTAGCTGGTGCTTTAGTAAAAAATTTAAAGAGTGCTGATTTGTCCCTGGCAGTAATCGAATCATCATCATGAACCGTAAAAATCAGTTTGTGAACATATTACTACAGTACCTCATAACATCATGTAATTCAGTAAAAGTGTTTAAAGAGAGCAAGAGTATTTTAAGTGAATATATTATATGCTCGAATATTTTTTCTTTGCTACTTCGGTGGAGTTTATTCTCATATCAAGTTTATTCTCATATCATATAATATACCAGATTGTGACATTACAGTTAGGGACAGACATACAGTTATCTCCGAGAGTCTTTGTTGCCTAGCGTGCAAGAAATGTTAAAATACAGGTCATTCAGGGAAGTATTGCACACATAAAAGTGTTTCCTAAATTATAATTGTAACTTTAATATAGTAAACATCACAATCTGCATATGCAGTCTTTGAGGTTCAATTGGGGTAGTTCATGACGCGACTTCTCATGCAGAAAGAATCCTCTTCTGTGACGTGCAAAATAAAAGACAAGACGCTGAGGATGAGCAGTGTGCAGATTTTTACTCACGTACTGTGGGACGATGTTAAGACTGTCGTGAAAGAATGGCTTGGATGAAGGATGTCAGCCACGACCCCTGTGTCCTTTCTCCTCTGGGTCCATGGGGACGTCACCATATGGAATGAAGAGACCGAGGAATGAGGTGACGCCTTGAAGAAATACTCGGAGGAAGGAAAATATTTGTCACAGATTCCTGTGGGTTGTCTTCTTTTGTTAACCCTAGAATACCCAAGCTCTCTAACAATCGTAGATACCCGAGATGAGCCTCCCAGACTCATTAATATTTTTTCTCCGAAATATTTTTTTTTCTAAAACAACAATGAAAGTACGAATACATACTATTGTTTTACTAGGACAACAATGAAGATACGTATAAATAATATTAAG
Organism: Laupala kohalensis; assembly: GCA_002313205.1. NCBI lineage: Eukaryota > Metazoa > Arthropoda > Insecta > Orthoptera > Trigonidiidae > Laupala > Laupala kohalensis. Next base: position 602,750 of record NNCF01127341.1, read on the forward strand.
AACACCACTGAAGATGAAAATTTCTTCACTTAAAATTGATTATAATGTAATGATGTATATTTATTAGGAGGTGATGTTAAAGCACATGCCTTCCCTTACCCTTAACTCAATTTACAATAATGTATGGGGTTAAAGGACGTCTACAAATAGCTTTTACAAGCTCTACACGGTAAATAGTACAACCTCAATTCTGTAACGAAATATTGATGGAAAAACAACAAAGAGGATAAAAAGTCATGAACATTACTTCTCCGGGATGGTGTTTGGGGTATTAATGCACCCTCGATTACGAAAACATAAATTTTGTTAAAAAAAAAATTACTTGGTGTAAGATTTTTGGCGGGCAGTAGATTTAGTATTCACTGACCACAATACCTCCACCTACCATTTCATATCGTGTCTTCAATATCTTCTGTCCGAACTAAATTTGAACGAACATAGCCATATTTCGCGTCAGGAACGAAACTTGTATTGTACTAATGACATCCATTTCTTCAATAAATTAAATACCTCGTGTTTCAAGCTCGAATCGATCTTCAGTCTTAACAAATTACGATTGTCAGTCTTTTGACTGCCGTGTCGTATGTATCGACATATTATCCCTCGCCGCCGCCTGTGTACCTTATCTCGTCTTTCGCCGTTACCGCTCTGCGTCTGGGAGAATGGAGGAAATTGCATTGGAGGCCAAGGGGAATGAGGTCGCCGCTGCTGTCGCTAGACGGGGTGGCGCGTCTCGTGCTGGGACGACGTCCCACAAGGCGCTGGAAATCGGCTGGCGTCACCCACGAGACATCCGAGCATCACCATATGGCGCAGAGACACGCGGCGCGATTGTTAAGCGGATTGTTTGAATCAGGTTTGAAGGCTGCTACGAGGGATTCGTAATTGGAACTTCGATGGAAATTCTGCCAGGGAAGAAACGACGTTGAAATATCAGTGTAGACGAGTCGACCTTTATTTTGGTCATCATCAGGGCTACAAGACAAACAAAACATGGCATCTCTGAAACCCTGAATTAAAAATAAGTGTAGAAAAACAAGTCATCACTCTAGTGAAACCATACAAAAACGAATTGTTTGTATGCAGTAAGAATAACCTTAGTAGTAACTGCAGTAGAAGTTCAGATTTAATTCTTTCCAGAATTGAAAGAAAAGATTGAAATGAACTTGAGTCAGAAAATTTAAATAGAAACGGACTGAGATAAAAGTTCAACTCAAAATTTTCGTGGGCACTTATATCTGGCACATATCGTTTTATACTTGGATGATGTGTGCCCTAATTCCATGCTCTGTTTTCTGCCATGTGTTTGAAACGGTTAAATTCTAGCTTCGTAATAATTTTGTACCCAATCAGGCACGTAGTTGAGAATAGAGTGGAGGATTGAGCTTCACGCGAATTATTTATGTTGTAATGTTAGTACTTGTAACCTGCAAAAAAAATTATCTATGTGATCAAGAAACCATAATGTTGATTTTGGTGGGGAGTTCGGGACCCCCTCAAAATAAATTTAGACTTCAGCCTTGCACCCATTCTATGACAAATTTACACATTTATTTTTCTCACCTTAGTTAAGTCATCCGTATTGTATGCAAAACCCATCTTTCACTTAGAGTAAACTTAGTCTCCTCTTTTCTCCTAAATCAGCTCTCACCGACTCTGCGGTTCGAAGGAGCAATGCGAAACTCGGGACAGCGAAGAATCCTCTTCCGGTACGGTTGCGGTTTGCGGTGAACGGAAACGATACTTAACGGTTCGGAGAAGTCTTACCACTCAACTTGTGTTCCTGTGGATGGATCGCAACAATGCGCAAGTTTCTAGAATGTTCCTAATGGATCGGAAGAGACGGAACGCTTTGGACGAGTGAACGTAACGTTCGAGAGGAAAGGAAACTGTACTTGAGCTGCATACACTCTACGATTTCAGAAAGACTTGGCCTTGTACTAGGTCAACCTTTAAAAAGAAAAAATTCTATTAATGAAACAGCAAAACTAGATAGGCGTCGTGGAATAATTTTAAAAAATCTTCAGAGTTTTATGAATCGGGGTAGGTAAGCATTATTTTAAATGGACTCGTTGAAATTAATGTGGAACAATTATCCAGGATGATTTTGTTTGTGTGTGTGGGCCAGATTTTTTTGGGGGGAGGGGCATCTCCCTAAGATCTACGGGGTGAGACAAGTTATGAAAAATAATCAATTACAAGTCACTTTAGTAAAATTCAACGTGTTTAACTAGCAGATCCACCCGGTGTTGGCCGGAATGTGAAAAGAAATTTAAAACAATCATTTTCTGGGCATTCTGGTATTAAAACACGTATCAACAGATCTGGATTTTTTTAGCTCATTTTGCCTCGCGTTACCCAATATTCTTATATAATGTTCTACTTCCATATCTTAGTTATATTTCTTTACTTTCGCAATATTAAATTTTCTCTTTAATTCTTTTCGAAAAATTAAATACCACGAAGAAACCCTATTAAAAAAGTAGTCAGGCAGGATTTAATTGATTCAATTAAACTATAAAAATACATTCATTTACTCAAACTACACGCGCGCCATCTATTGTAGAACAGTAATAGCCCATTGCTACGCTTGCATAAATTTTGGAATTTTTATATTTTCCAATGCGAGGAGTTGTGTTGGTGGACGCAACGTTCTGCTATTATTATTATTATTATTGTTATTATTATTATTGTTGTTATGGGGGACGTTTGTTTTTCGAAATCAGATGTTAAAAGTGGTTTTTCCATAAATTAACGCCAAGTGTACTTCATTAATTTCCCGAAGAAGTTGTAAAATAATGCATTGAGTGAAACAATATATGATCTGATTCTCGAAGTTCTCTTTCTCTAGTTTCGAAGGTCAGTTGTAAGAAATTCATCATTCACACACACACACAAAATTGTAGATTTAAGAAATTGAAGATCAGGAACTATCGAATTCGGGGATGAAGATTTGTAATTTATGGGGTACGCGCTTTTTAACATCAAATATGATGTCGATTTACTCCATCCACATTGGTGGAATTTACTTATGTATATATACTTATGTGTATACTTTTGTATATATGCGTTCCTTATGTAATATGGGAAACATATGGCGTTAAATAGTGTCTGTACGAGATTTAGCATGTTCGGATTTCCATAATTAAAATGCACTACAATAGAAAGTTATATTTACAAGTTTAGTGTGAAATAGTGAACAGAAAAAATATATATCATTAGTAACATAATTTGGATGTAAAAATAATGTTGTATTAAATACAGTATATGGGGAAACGTGTGAGTGTTTTGTTTGATTAAATTATTATCGAAATATGCTTGGTTTTCAAAGTTCCACATTTTCTATTTTAAACATCATTTCCAAATTTAATAAATAATTAAAGACTTGCGGCCTTTAACGGACGAATACTATATATTTGACTAAACGATTTTTGTGTAGTTTCTATTTTTTTTTGTTTTTTTTGTAAACATACTTTGTGTATATATTTATGTTTAATATCATGTTCGTTTGTTCTGTTGTTATGTTTCTTGTTTTAATTTGTATATAGCACCTGGCGACGACTGCAACATTAAGTCGAACCGTAGTGAACTTTAAATCACAGAAAGTATAGTATTATTCCGTTAAAGGTTATTATTTATTTAATTATTTATTTAATTCGATTATATAATGGACGTTAATTGTACAACAATTTCCTAATCCTTGACTGATACAGCTCTTCATTGGTAACAGCTATTTCAACTGATCTCAGTTAATCCTCTTCCTCTTTACACCATAATTATCACCATCCCATTTGAGTCCAACCTCCGGGGAGGGTGAACATTGCGCATCTAGTCCACTATATGAGCAAATCTTGGAACGTGACGTTCTTATCGTCTATTTAACCTCCCCCCACCCCACCGTCAGCACAAGTCACGAACCCCTATCCCACCCCCTGTCCTCAAAACCACCCTCCGCATATTTTGTATGGAAGCACCATCCAGCATTTAGAAACGAAGAGGTGGGGTATGCGACCGCTACGTTATTGCCTCGACGTGCTTTTATAAGAATTATAGTAGCGGCCATTAAATATGCGCAGCGGATATTAAAAATAAATTAACACCATGCGGCTGTACGTTCGAATGTAAGGCGCAGTCACTGGTGTGTGGCGAAGGGGGTGGTAAAAATAATTTAAGGAAGGATTCTTTCTTCTTTTTCCAATTTCACTGAAGGATACCACTCTAAAGAAGAATAAAAGAATGTGAAGAGAAAAGAATAATCAATACTATGAAGCGAAAATGGGAAAAAATGGAACTACGATTCATAACTCTCTGGCAAAGCACACTGTATGATATAATTTTCTTTGTTGTAATATAAAAATTTAGGTAGTGATTTTTTAATATGTTGGAACCATCAAATTTTACAGCAAATTTCATTAATGTTTGTTGTTTCAGAGAAATTAATGTATGTTATTCAAATTTTAACTTTTTGATTGCTTCCCTAACTGATCGGAGGTTATGTTCTGACTTGTTCAGTCCTAAAACCAATAATCAATAGATTTTTCCAAAAGCAACTAACCCTTGAATTTAAAAAGCAAAGGAGTTTTTGCATAGCGTACCTGCGAGCTATCGGATACGCTATCCACGTGCAATTTACTTCTGCGCATGCTCAGAAGTTAGTGGTACACTGACGTTCCTAGCGTAGAACGTTACAACGTCTCTGTTTGCGTGTCATGGCGGATTCTGGTCTGGATTTGAGGTTATGTTGACATTTGAGAAGGTATGCGAGAGATTTGTTGGGTTTGTGTGCCGTATGACAACGTGCTGGTGTCCTCACAGTACATTTTACTTGTGTACGCTTGCGTAGAAGTAGTTTGTTCGGGTTTACAATTATTAGAATGATTTGAGTCGAAAGTACACCATACAAAATGCATCGATTCTTTCCATACGCGTTATGCGTTTAGCGTCATCAATGTAACGTGGTAAGAAGCCTGTACGCTGGGAAGCCTGTACGTCATATAAAAACTTTATATTATTGTAGCAGGAAGCGAATATCCATAAATTACAAACAATTCATCCCTATGATATCTATTTCTTTTGGAAGTGAATTATGGAGCGAATAATAATAAAAATTATTTTTAGTTTATCAATTATATTAAACTCTAGCAGAGAAATTAAGCAATTACGACTTGACATTTTTATGAACAATTACGATGTATTTTTATGTGCTATCAATAACGCATCGACTCGTGGTTTGATAACAACACACAATAATATACCGTAATTGTCCATAAAAAGGTCTTTATAGTGTATAATCGTGACTCCATAATAAGCGTAAGTAGTCAAATCTAGTGATTGAGCCTCATATAAATTTATTTCAATTTATGCCACGGGCTTTTCGACGGAGGTGCAATTACGATTAGGATATTGATTAGGAATCTATTCATTTAGAGCCCTTAGAATCATCTTGGAACATTAGAAGAACACCTCATCGTGCATTTGCATTTCGCCACACATCTTTTAGAAAACTATCACACAGTCAATGATTTCCAAATTTTAGAAATAGAAAATAATTACTGGAAAATACTTGAATAAGAAAATATTCAAATTCACGATTCACTTAATTCAAACATTTTCACACTCGATCATCAAATTCCTGATATTTCCTTCCCCTGATAAAATCAGCCATTAAACAAGTGAAGCCCGTTACATGGAAAACCCGTGACGTCAATGGAAATTCCTGAAACTTTCCTATATAATCCGTCAAAAGACAACGGTGCTTTCAGCCACCGCTTGCCAAAAGAACCCAGGTATGCCAGCTTTCTCATTTCCTGTTATTATTTCATATTATATTGAAAATTATTAACTTTTTAAAGAAGAAGGGGGTAGATTGTTTTTAGAATGTTTCAATTTATATTTATTTTGTAATTTATATTTTGTTAAAAAAAACAAACATTTGTAGCATTGGAGATGGCCGCCATACGGCCGAAAAGGCGTTTTGCATCAATAAATAATTACAGAATGACATAATCTTTTACTGCTTCTATTGAACATCAATCTGCAACACCACACCAATTCCTCCAATAATTTTGGGGAATTGTTCAACTCGTTAACATTTGCAATCTACGACATCAATTGAGTAGAACTTCACTTCTAAGTACGGGCCTGGAGAATTCGCGTTCCATGAGGAAGCAGAACTATTCATCAGGATTGGCAGTTCCTAGAACTGCTGTATAGAAAGGAGTTTGTGGAGAAGTGCAAGTGTTTTTCTCAGCAAGTTGCCCGTAAGGAGCTCAGGTTTCAGAAATCGATCTGAACTTGGGTGGAGCTCTTTGATTGGTCCGTGGAATTGTATTCACTGTGACAATTTCAGCTTCGTAGTTGAGTTGAAGTGATGTAGGACGTATTCATTGATGACGCGTTGTATGTAAGACGTGTAAAGTTCTAACGTTGTACCATCGATAAAGGCGTGAAGTAGAATTTCCATACTACTTATATGCTCTTTACATTATTTTGTATTATTACGATAAAAAATGTAAAATAAATAAGAGATATGATATTGGTTTAACATGTGCTATGCATTCAATATATTAGAATTTTTAGTATTTTCGAAAACAATCACGATTTCGTAAGAAGTAAATATTTTTCTGTACGTTTGAAATATATCTCTATGAGGAAGATTGAATTGTCTTTTTGCAAGTGTGTAATGATTTATTTTTAGACTTTTATCTGAAATAAAAGAGGATACCCAAATGCTTCATAACCAATGTTTAAAAATTTGTCAAAACTGTTTGACGTAATTTATCATCGGTTCCTTAAATGTGTCTTCTTACTGATTTGTTTTCATCACATCTGCTTCGCGTTTGGACTCATTTTCGGTAGAATTTTATATAGATTTTAAAAAGCTTAAATTTTTTAAATTTAAACTGAAATAAAATAGTTCAGGTTCTGTGGGGTAGTGCGTAGTAGGTGAGTCATTGTTGGTCCCAAACTGACCCGGTGAGTGGGTCGAGAGGATGAGATGAGAAACCCCTTAATCCTCTGGGTATCACGTCTATAACATTTTTCTTACTGCCATGTTCGCCCAGCTGATCATGCGCCCGACCAGTGGCTCAGGTGGTAGTGTTGTCGCTCATCTCCAAGAAATCCCAGGTTCGATTCTCGATGGGGCCAGAAAATTTGTAGCTTTTCACGTTAATGTCCCAGTTCATGTAGCTGTGACTATTGAAAAGCCAACTTTTCTTCCTCTCTCCACCTCCTCCTAGTATCAATAACTTAAGTATTAGTAACCCCTCCACGTGGGTCAAGTTGTTGGTAAACCCAACTAAGCGCCCACCTACTAACAATGGCCTACCACCCAACTCCTATCGCTCCACATAGATAAGCTTCAATAGCACTAAGCTACATTCCCTATTTACAAATACAATAAAAAATGATTAATGATGTAATCAGTCGCTATCCCTTTACAGTGGTATATACCTCTATGCATTAACCTCCGCTAAATGGATACATTTATCTATAATTTTAATTCTTTGTACTATTTGTTACCCACTATGTCCTCTTGATGCACAAGAAACCAAATTTCACAATATTTTGTCTTTTGGTATTAGAATTATTTATGTCTAACAAAGGGGAGGGGTATCAATCATGTTGGTAATCGATTCCTTCCAATGCAATGTAGGGAGTTTCCGTCAACAAAATAGTAAAAGGAAATGATGCTTTTGCATTCTTTCTCAAATTGTTACATCAGATCTATTGTTTTGAAGGAATTATGTGAGTGTGAATGATTCTATCAAAGTAAAATTATTATTGTTATTAAAGTTATTAATAAAATAAATTGCATCACAAAAGCGTACAGCAACAAAAGAAACAGAAATTTACAAAATTTCGCTGTATTTTTGTAAGTTAATTATTTATTTATTCATTTACTTAATTGCATATTGAGAAAAAAAAGAATGTCTAAGAGATTCAATCCGTCGACTTACCGTTGTAACGCTATCAATGGAGGCAAAGTTACCTGTATTTTTTTTTCTTATTGTAGTGTTTGTAAGTAGGAAAAGTAGCTTGCTGGGGAAGCTTATCTACATGGAGCAATAGAAGGTGGGAGTTGGGTGGTAGGAGCTATTGTTAGTGGGTGCACCGGTTATCTGGGTTTACCAACAACTTCACCCACGTCGAGGGGTTAGTAGAAATTGTTAGTTGTAGTTGCGAGTTATTGATGTCTAGCAGGAGGAAGATAGAGGAAGGAGGATTCACTTTTCAGTTGCCACAGCTATGTGAAGTGGGACGTAAACGTGAAAAGCTACAAATTTTTATTGTGGTTCCACCGGGAATTGAGGCCGAGATGACTTGATGAGCGAGGGAACGCTACCACCTGAGCCACCGGAGGGGTTCGCGAGAATTTCATCATAAAGTGAAACGATTGAAGCAATATAATCCACGAGTCGTGACTACGAATAGAATCAATCCCGATATTTTAATCCTCTCTCTCTCTCTCTCTATGAATATCTGCTTGATGGAGATTCCTCCTAGTCATTCCGTATTTGCATCTTCCTCCACTCACTGGCCTCTATTCTATTGCTTCTATTAACATGCGCTCGATGCGGAAATGCATTAGTTATGCAGACGCACCCTCCGGAAAGAGCTCCACCCGGTTCCCTTCCCACTGCAGAATGCAGAGAGCCTCTGGAGGACGTACAAGGGGTCTGGGATTGTCTCCAACGAGGGAATACTAACATGACATTGCGACTCAGTTACTTCCCCGCCCCTTGCCATCTAAGATGTCTTATACTCTTACATTCAATTATGCGTTGTTGCAGAAGTTCGTTCTTATAGTGAAGATGGTTTATATATAAATTTACTGTTAAAAAAGCTGTTACAAACTGCGTATGACCACGCGGAGGACAATAAACTAATTTACTCTCCGGAAGCAAGCAAGGGACCATCCCATCAATTCCGATCAAGGGCCCTAAGGCAGAGGCGGATTCAAAAATTTCAGCAAAAGTTCCTAGATAAGATAAAAAGTTAGCTGCGAGTTATAATACATATATAATGTCAATATGTTTGTAATTTAACGCAAATATGTTTGCAAATTTACATGTACAAGTTATTATCGAACTATAGATTATTCTGAGTATAGTGTTAAAAAATCATAAGAGTTGAAAAAACACTAAATTCACGATTTTCGGGCCTTGAATAATAACCTTTGGACGAGAGAAGAAAGCGGTAATTTTGTCTAAAAACAATGACTCACTATCGGAATAAAAAATAATTGGCATCTTAAAACACAACTTCCGAATATCTTCTAGTGGAGGAGTGTCAACGGTTAGGTGTCATCGTCAAACGCCAGGTGAAAATTGCGACGGACCGGTTCTGGAACCCGGGACCTCCTGCTTTGGCCACTGGTCTGCTGTCCACTGCACCACCCGCCTCGACTCCTCAAGTCCGTTTGGCCTGTTCCGGTGAACCTGGGTCACATCCTCAGAATGGGGATCCCCATCACTTATCCCCTGAATGCCCAGAGAATGAGCTCTCGGGTTCGAGTCACTATCCGTCACTGGACTTTGACGATGCAATAGGTATTTCATTCGCACTTGTATCGAAAGTGGCCTATGTCAAAGCTCGAAATACGAAATTACGCTTATTTTTTTTCCTACCTTGACCGATGAGGGAGCAGGAAACAGGACAATGTGTGCGTTTAAGTTAGTAGAAGCTAGCTCATGCGCGCAGATATCACATAGACAGTGTATATGAAGAATATTTAATTTTTTTCTCACTTCAGATAAATGTACATGTCTCAGTGCTTATTGGAACAGTTACGACAGAAAATGGTCATTATTGTGATAAGTAATTATTGTTATTTTTGCCTTTGCGTCAATACAACATTGTTACTAAAACAAGAACAAAACAGTTTGATATCCAAGCCGTGTCTTTAGTGATGGCACAGAAGACAAACAGTTCATGAAGTAAATATGAATTATTAATTCAGTAGAAAGTTAATCTATGTTTTGTTTGAATCAGAAACTCCCTTCTTGAATTCGTGGTTTTTTATGATGAATCTGCACCACAGTTATTTACGTAGGATATTGCACCATGCATTTTGTAATAAAGTTTGGACGCAACATATGAGTAGTTTAGGTTAAAAACTAAAAATACAGAAATATATTCTTGTAATATCAAATACAATTGAAATTGTATCGTGTGTGAATAGAAAGTATGTTCCAAAAATATTATTTGTCAAAATAGAAGCATACATATTTCAGAATGGGAAAACGGAAATAATACCCACGCAGTATATCTGCATAACAGTTGAATTTTAATTTTAGCATGAGAACCGGTAGTATTTGTATGTTTGCTGGGAACAGTTCAATTTTCTGAGTTGTGTCCGCATTTGCTTTAATATAATGTTTTTTCCGATTAAACCATGAAGAGTATATTCCTTCTGGCAGCCTCTTAAAAGATGGTCCGTGCTCTATCTCCATTGATACGCTCGTTATTTCTCCAATACTGTTTCCTTCTAGAATCTCAAGGGGCTATTGTGACATTCGAATGGGAGTCCATTGATTTTTCTGTGATCTTTGTTCGAAACTCGCATCCAAGAGGCACCCGTTCCACGGCGAAGGATATTCGCCAATGAGGCGAAGTATGTCAATCTTATCTTTTCCATTTCGCTCTAGCGAAAACTAAAATATTGTTATTGTATTTCCCGAGAGCCTAATTATGATTCCAGGAGTATTCTTCATCTCAAGAGTTTGTTGAAAATGAGTAATTTGGACTACATGGATTATACGAATGTTATCGATACGAATTCACTCATTTAAATTCATAACATGGCAGAATATCGTGCAAATAAAACTCAATATCTATATTATCATTGAAAATTCCCCTGACGTCACTTTCCTTTTCGCGTTGACGTCACCATTAACAATTTCATAGGAGTATTTCTTTTAAGGGAAGGCCTTACGCACTGTTCTTTTCCGTTCGAAGAAAAAAAAACGTGTTTTTTAAATTTTTGGTGGTGTTTTTAGATGTAGTAATGTCGAAAGTTCTGTGGAAAATCGTTTACCGCGTTGTGGGTAATAAGCAATTTCACTTTCTAAAACAAGTAAGGGACAATCCCATCAATTACTAACAAAATGTTGGAAGAAGAATTGGGGAAAAGCCCACTTGCGGATGGGTTTACGAACTGATTGATGAAATTTCACTTGTGAAAAACATTAAGTGAATAATGTTAGAGGTGTAGCACTTGGAGGTCTCTCCAACCGAACATTCTTCTCCACTTTCGTCTTCTTTCGCGGAGGATGGCATTCTTCCGTCGAGGCTCCCCTTCTGTGGAGAAATGCATTAGCGATGCAGTGGACACGGGTGGAAGGGAAGAGGGAAGGATGATCGCCTGAGGGTATCGGAAGGGAGAGGGAAGAGAAGGAGGAGGGAGGAAGAGCGCTTCACTTCCGAGACGGAAGTCACACCGGAAGTTGTAGTGGCGCCATGACGCGTCAGTGACGCGAGACGAGAAGATGGCGGCGGCGCGAGCGAACGGCGTCGTCTGGGAAGACAGCGTCACTGGAGGATAAGAAGGAGCTTTGGGGGAGTCCATAAATTACGTTACTCAAAATTTCTAGTTTTCGCTCTCCCTTCCCTTTCATGACGATACATCTGACCCCTCCCCAATCATTTACATAACTTTACCCATATCTCCCCGTTCGTTTAGAAAATGTTAATACTAATAATAATCGGATATTGTAATTATGAACCTGAAAAACAGAACCTGCTAGCTGATTGACGTAGCAGTGCCAACTGATAATTTTTTTTTTGGAAAAAAGAAGCAGAGGAGCTGCTGAAATACAAAGATTTGGCTATCAAAATGTGGGGAGTTAAAACATAGATTATCCCTGTCATTGTAGGTTCCCTCTGTAAATTTAAAGAAGCATTTAAATTCCATACCAGGGAAACCAAGAGAATGGGAGATCGCTCTTTTTGGCACAGCCCACATTTTCAGAAGGTGCATCTAATCCTTTAGAGAGCGGGTATCAATCTGGGTTTAGAAATTTGAACCAGCTAGAACACCTTTAGAGTTGTGAAGTAAATATTACTATATCTAAAATAATAATAATAGTAATAATAATAATAATAATAATAAATGCCTTTACTATGTGACGATGCTTAAACCATCTCACCTGTTCTTTCGCCTGACCATCGCAAATATTCACATATACGATTCAATACGTACACCATCGCAAATATTCACAATTTATACATACGATTCAATATGTACAGCATAGTACATAATAATGTAAAATAACACATACATACAGCATAAACATAAAGATATGAATAACAATATTAATTGAAGGATAAAATCTTTGATTTACTATGGAGCAGCAAATTAGGGTCAATTCCGGTATTTACCTTAATGAATCGAGGACAACCCAGAAAACCTCAACTAGGATTAAGAAAAACCTCAGGATGTTACTTTTCATTGGCTTAATTGTTCCTTTTTTATTGCCCTGTGCTCTCGTTGAGCGGTTGCGTACATGGAATACAGAGACCATACGTGGAGAAGTTTAAAAAACACCCTATTAAACTTAGCGTAACGTAGCATTACGTTTTCCCTGCTGTAGTGTAGTGTAATGCGATAAAATACCTCCCCCCCCCTCCCGTAGAGTTCGTTACGAAATTTATTGACGTCCCTTTTGGTGGGAAATTGTTCCTCCCAGTAGTCAGTTCTGTGAATGCGGGAGACAGTAACAAAAACTTACTTATACCATCACATTTCTCTGGTTTTCAAAAAAAAGGAATAGGAGGAAAAGACTGTGTTAAAAATAAACCATGTATTTATTTCCTGTATTGCATGATGCTCTTTTTACTTTATATATATTTTATCATGTTTTTAACAACATTTTCTTGTTTTTATTTTCAGCGATTTCGTATATTCATGACTCAGTGATCTAGGGAATTTTTTTTCTCCGGAAAAACGTCTGTTTTTTCCCCCCCCCGTACATCTCAGGTAATGATCTCGTCTTGAACAATAATAAATTCGCAAATACACTTTTGGTGAAAAGTTTTAAACACGAATACTTCACTGAAAATCATCAAAAAATGTTTTACTTGCCGCATAATGGTTGACTGGTTCAAATGGTTGAATGATGAGTGAATATTTTTTCAAGTTAAGATTGTTTAATTCCTGTTTTCGCTGAGAGGAAAATCTAGCAATATTGTTTTAAAAAATCATGTAAGACATTTATTTCAAAAACCTGTTTCACTCTTTATTCATTATACAAAATTAAACTCCTTTTTAACATAAAAGTACTGGTGCTCTTCTGTGACTCCATCAAGTGTTCCAAATTTACGCCCACAATTTAAAAACTTCTGAAAGTAGAGAATTTTATAATCAAAATCGTTATTGATGTGTTGTGAGAGTCATTGTTTTTTAGATAAATTCCTTTGAATTAACGAGTTTAATTTCCTCTGAGTTTGTCTCGTAATTCATTAAAGGAAAGGAAATTTTAAAAGTTTCTATTCGAGCGACACTCGTGTATGAGCGAATGGTTCAATACGTGGGCCATTCATCTGCAAATTGATTTAATTAAAAGTTCGTTCTACGAATAAGTTGTACTTTATAATTTTTATGAAGTTTTCCAATTTTCTCTCCTGACTGAAAGTCGTTAATTTGGAAAATGCTTCGCTGATATTACGGGATACTGACCTGAATGTACTATTTCTGTATTTAAGAGTGATATTTGCTATGTGCTATTATTGGATTTCAATAACTTGTTTCATTTCTATCGATTTTGGTTTTTACTTTTGTAATATCCATATATGTCCCTCTTTTTTAATAAATGTTTTCTACTCGTAAGCTCCGAAATGAAAAATATCTAGACACAGCTCTGTTCAACTTTGCCCATACAATTTCGCTAGAACACGTTGATTTATCCATTGACTGTCTGTTTATCAAATACTATATTCTCCGAGCTAGCCTTCATTTACGGGATCCGAGGGCCATTGTTGTTACATTACTCGTATGTGAATTATATTGTTGAAAGTGGAATGAAGGTTATTACTCTTTTAACTTTTCGTTCCATTTCTGGCAATCAATTTTTCGACTTACATCAAAAGCATTGACATACATCTTGGCTCGGGTTTTGCTCCGGTTTTCCTTTGGGTAGAGGCGGATTACTTATACAGTTATTTCTTATATGTTTATTGTAACAATAAATCGTGAATTTAGTGTTATTTCAATTCTTATGATTTTTAAACACTATACTCGGAATAATCTATAGTTCGATAATAACTTTTACATGTAGATTTTTTGCGTTAAATTACAAACATATGACATTCTCTTAGTATCATAACTCGCAAATAACTCGTTTCATCTTATCTAGGAATTTTAGCAGAAATTTTTGAGTCCGCCTCTGCCTTAGGGCCCTAAATCGGAATTGATGGGATGGTTCCTTGCTTGCTTCCGGAGAGTAAAATTAGTTTATTGTCCTCCACGTGGTCATACGCAGTTTGTACTGTTTTTTGACAATAAATTTATTGTTATTATTACATTAATAAACGAAAATATTTTGAGTATTACTCTCACCTGGGATACATATTTTATCATTTCACACCGTTGTATATAAAATATATAAGTAAAAGAAAACATTGTATTAATCAGAATGTTGTAGTAATGAAGCATTCCGTGTCGGAGGTTTAAACGATGAAATTTATTAATCACAAAACTTATTACATTCAATTCTTTTGCCTTACATAAAATTTCAAAATGTAAAAATATCAAAACCGAAAACCAATATAATTTTGTTCTGTGTCACTAACATTTACCCGTAAATTTGACACAAATTTTTCACAAATAACAGATCCCAGCACGAACAAAGGTGGCTTATCAGAGAGTAAACATTGAGGGAAAAGAGATGCAATCAGCACGTATTAGATGGTTATGAAGAGAACATCTCAGCGCACGAGATAAACTTGCTCTTTAGAAAGAGCAAGAACATTACGCGTAGGGTGTTTTAAAACCCAAACCGACAGTCAAAGGATTAAGAGAAAATGAGTTTTCGTTCACTTACGATATTATATATTATAACTTTAGCTACTATTCCAGGAATTTAAGCTATCCTCTTGTTCCCATTTCTGTAATAATAAATTATATGTAATTTTCATAAATGTATTTAGTATTTTCTCCACGTTATATTTTTAGCAAGGGTTCTTTCATCATCGCCAACGATGTTGTCAATCTGACGAAGACATTTCGGATAAGGGTTCACTCTAAAAAAATAAATGGTGGCGAAGTTATTTAATCGTCATTAATCTAGAATTTAAATTTCATTAGAAGCGCCATAATGAATCTGAAACATTATCAATAACTTTCCAAAACATGTATTATTCGTTGTAGTGAATAAAAAAAGAGAATAAGTGGGTCATATGATACGATAAAATGTACGAAAAGAGCGTGACAAAAACTGTAGAAAACACTGTAACTCAAAAAGAGGAAAGGATAAAGACGTCGAGAATTTGGAAAGTCACATCTGAGTTGATCATAATCTGTGATTCACTTATAACAGTTCTTCTTAATCCACAGAGCATGCCGCGAATAAGAAAGCTGGTTTCTCTTTATGTAATACAGTATGATGGTGGGTAGCCATTGTTTTGTTTTTATATGAAATGAGAATTCTCGTCTCTCGACACGACGCCCAAGCGAGATTTCGTAGTTTCCATCTCTGATCTGCGAGACACAGCATCCCGAAATGGGAATGTAGTTTCCTTGTGTAGACGACTGCTTGCACGCCGCGCCACCAAGAAATGGGCTCTTCACTTGGATGACTCTGATGTTGGTAGCGCTGCTGGGAATCACGTGGAGGAGGGAGAACGAGCAACGGGGAGATGTCGGGGGTTCCCCGTTCCTTTGGTTCGTGAAATCCGTGGAGCAGAACTTTTTCTGGAAGAGACCATGTTTCGTAACACATTTCTATATTATATATTTTCTTTTTCTTTCGGATCGGTGAGGAGAAATTGATGCTCACGCATAAATGTCATGATAATGCAAGTCTCACACTGCCTACCTCCTTTGTGGGTGGCAAGCAAACGATTCGATTTTTTTGTGATGTTGCTCGGAAGTTGTGCTCGTAACATGGCAGTCATCAATGAATATCTGTAATGTATGCGATTCGTAATCGTAAAGTCTTAAGAAAAATGTTTCGTTGTATTAAATTTCCATTCATCTTGCGGACATTAATATTCATGATCCTCACTTAACTTCGTTAATCAATTTTCAGTTTTGAAGTAAAATTGGAGGATGTTTCCCTAGAATGGAAACAAGTCAGATAAACCTCTTATGTTTACACAAAACATAGAATTCCACGCATGCCTTCACTTCTCCAGCCTACATCAACCTCTTCTAACAATTCACCAACAAGATGTAGGAAGAGTCAATAAAAAACATAGCTTATTGTTGAGGTAAAATTATCTGATAGGATGCTTTATAAAAACACTGTTTAATTGTCAAGATGACTTTTTATTGGTTAGATCAATAATGCATTGAAATGCAAGGTAAATTCACACTATTCAATAATGCGAATAGTTATATGTTGTTTCACTATGGAAAAATGACCAAAAAATGAAATTTATAAAGATACTATACGTATTTTCCTCCTATTCCCGAGCATCTGCTCCACGCAGCCTCGTTGCCTGCCAGCTGACTTGACATTCAATTGTCAGTACTTAGGTTCGTGACGCTCTCTGTTAGTAGAAATGGGAACTAAATCTCTTCAACTATTCTTGACGGGACCAGTCGCGCTCTACCCGAGAGATACTGATTAAATATATATTTTAAGCGGCAATCTCGATTTTGCTGCTCTACGCAGGCGCAAGACACACGTGTACGCAGCAGTTGACTGCCCGCTCCAGGTGTTTTGTAATCTGGTACGTGCGCGATCATTTTAAACGTGTATGTTGGGTTTTTCTAAACATCTCATGTACCACTTTCTCAGTGCGACGCCTTCGACCTTTACCATCCTGTTAACGATGCAGGGTATTGATTATCTTTCCTCCTTTAATTACTGTTTTTCCATTCTTTATAATGGGATGGAGCAGGTTATTTTGTGACGTCACGGTTGGGCGGGGGGTTGTAAAGAATCCTCAGAGGTCGGGTGAATAATTAATGATCGCTAAGGGTTGTACAGTGATGTATTAGGAAATTGAGGAAATGAACAAAAATTACAACAGATGTTAAATATTATGCTTATCAAAGCAATGCAGACCTCCCTCCGTCGTCGTGAGGATCCATGGGATTCCGAGTAGAGCCTATATACCAATCCATGCGATATTACGGTGGTGCGTGTTCATATCTCCGAACATGTGCTTTCTCACTCTATTAATATCCTTCTGGGTGGATCTCGGTCACTCTCTTTGGCAAGTCGCCTGGTGTATCACTCCGATTTTTGTATTTTTTTAAAAATATTTTGTAGAGCTTGAAAATATATTCGACCCGTATTTTTCTTCGTGCTGAGAATGCACCATATTGATAAAAAACTACCCCTAGTGTTTACCCGGATAAACACATATACAGACCCCTAGCAAGAACATTTATGGATTCAGAAATCTAGTTAAATGTACAAATAGTGACGTTGGTTAGAGTATACCATATTTGATAATTTTTGAGAAAACAGCTATAATTTGTTTACCAGGATAAAATTCAGGGGAGGTTTTTATCCATGTAACGTAGTCGTAGCACGAAAGAAACATTTCTGACGAATATTTTCTCAAATTCTACAAAACATCAATGTACCAAGTGGGTCCACGAAATTTCAAGTTTGAGAGCCACTCTTGTAAACAATAGATTTATTGCAATTAAGTATTTTTTACTCAATATATGAAATTCTTTCCAAAACACTGACGTCTTACATTGCGTTATCAGTAATTAATTTTCACTGTGGAAGGGGGTACTGATGTCAACTCTCATACATTAGCACCCCGCCATTTCCTGTGCTTTGGAAATTCTCCTCGCCTAAATTACCGCCGCCGTCTTGCGAAGCCGTGCAGCGCGCCGTTCTTGGGAATGAACCACAGCTCCAACCCCTCTCCCCTTTCTTGGTGCAGAAACTGCCAACAGGGCCGTCGCTTATTACTCGTCTCACCCCTCGGCCCCCCCTCTCGCTCCCGGACCACAGCACCCTTTACCCTTAGCGCCACAAAAGCCTCCACTGTTCAGGCAGCGTTATTGCGGAATATTTCAAGCCGTCCGCGCGCGCGAATGTTCGCCGAGAGCACACGGGGTGACAGTTCGGTTATTGGCCACTGAGAGCTCTGACGTAATCATGGCTGCCATTTGGGTCGTTTCGCGCGCGAGGAGCCGAACCGAAGGGTACTAACGCCGTTTTAGTGATGTAACGGTTCTCAAGGGACCTCTCGAAAAAAAAATTGCAATATTGTTTATCACGTAATAAGAAGAAAAATTTTATTTTTTACTAACGTTTTTCAAGTTATTCTGGTCATCGTTCGATGAATTTACACAAATAAATGAGAAAGGCGAAGTAAGCCGGAAGAACGTGAGCTTATGAGCTCAAAACTTTTGAGTTCGAAGTCATGAATATTAGAATGTTAATATACCTTTCAGAATCTCTTTCTGTCTTTTATATGTATCTGTATGATCACAGGAATTCGACTGAAAAGTCATGGTAACCTGACAAATAGAAAAAGAGAACAATCTTTCTGTCCAACTTTTATTCTTCTGAAGAAAACTAGGGTAGTGATGTTATATGGAAAATCATGTCATATTCAAAATATGGAGCCAATAAATCTGTAATTAAGTAATGTATCATATTACGAGAAATTAAAACAAAATCGTTCAAATTATCTTTATTAATAAGTCGTGTAAAACGTTCTTCTCGTGTAGGGACACGAAGTCTGTTTCACAATTTCCCGTAACTCTTTAATCTTTCATAGCATTTTTACAATCATTATCATGATCACTATTACGAGGACATCCACATGTCCAGTCATCCCGACCAGTGTTGCCATAAACTTTTCCCCTACTCTATTTTGACCTCCAGAATGACCCTACAGCCACCCTTTTCCCGCTGCTCTCCAACAACGGCGCGCGTGTCTCCTACAGACTTGGTTTTGTGCGGGTGACGTCGACTCTAAAATGAAACATAGCCATGCGCAAATAACACGCTTCTGGAACGCGCAACTAATATATAGAGCTTCGTAAGCTTCTCATGATCCCACAGCCAGAGTGCCCTTATCGGTCGATGCATCACCTGTCGAAAGTGAGGACACTCAAAAAAAGACTGTTAATTACGGGGAGAATAAGCTATTACCATAGCTATTTTTCGAGAAGAGAAGGATGAAAATGGTGGAATATTTTAATAATTTAGTAGTAAAAGATATGTGCGGTTATGTTAACTCCTGGGGATGCACAAAGTTGCATAAGACACGACAATAAGTTGTTGAGGATCATCCTATCAATCCATTTTCACAGCACAAGGAAATGAAAGTGAATCAAATTGTAACTACGGAGATTATAGGCACATTGAGTCAGTATATATAAAAAGTTATTATTTACTTATTTACACCTAATACTGAATTTCATTAGTTCAATTTAACGACTTTTTTTAGACAATTTCTTATTTTATAAATTTTCTTTAGACGTTTCTACTCTTTTTGGAATCTTTGCCACAGTCAATTGATGTTCACAACCGACGTGACATAATTGTTACTGAGTATAATTTACACGAACGATAATTTAAAATTAATTGGATCTAATATATTTAAAGAGGTACGTTTAGGAGACCCACGAAAAACAAAAAAAAATATTTTGAAGCATTGTCTGAATTATACATTATTCAAGTACGTTATTGATCTTCATCAATGATTGAAATACATTTTAATGTATACAAGACATTTAAAAAAATGCCAAGTAACAATGAAAATGTTTTTACTACTAAAATATTTTAATATGTACTCAATCACACTTTCTCTGACTGTCTCTTTTCACTATATCATATAGGTTTCACCCTGCCTTTATAGACAGTCAAAAAACAACTTAAATCCACATTAAAAATATATCAAAAAAATAAATCATGTTTTTTCTTTACTATTATTATTCATATTGTAGTGTTTTATGACAGTTACAATAATAATAATAATAATAATAATAAAAAAAAAAAAGAAAACAATTGTACATCTCAGTGATTTGACTAACTTGGAGAGTTGCTCCTACCTTAATCTCTGGTTCCATGATATACGATCGATTTCAATAGCTCAACAAAAAAAATCTTGAATTCAGGTCCTTGTTTTCATGTTATCACATTCCGATCTTCCTCGGAAGCGGAAATGAAACTTGCTTTTACCTGACAACTTCTAGTGACAGACGGAAGCAGAAGGAAAACACTCGGAAACGGAGATAATTGGGTCGAGGTTTTGTGCATCACAGTGACAGGTTTTGTAGATCCATCTATTCTAACTGGACAGCTTTGGGCTTCGAGGCTACGGAGCGTCTTATCAGGCAACACGATCTTGTCTAACACATTCACGAGGTCAATAACAACCCGAGCCCCAATTTCTAAATCTATTCCTCTGGCAGCTGAGAAATACAGTTTAACAGCCTTATATTTGGATATGTTGTTATACATTTAAAATATTTTACACGAGAGTTTCAAAAAATCCTGATTTAATTTAGAATTTCCTTTTTAAATAAATTAAATAATTTAAATAATAATTTAATTTTATTGGTTATGTCATTACTAAGTTGCTGTAGCCTCATTCATGTGTTATCATTAATTTTCAATTCATTGTTTAATGCAACATAACTTAACAGAGCTGAACGTAAGCGTATGATATACACTCATTTAAAGAATCAAAAATATGAAGCGTGTTTAAGTAACCAAATCGCTATATAGCGTAAAGTGATTAATCAGTGCCAACCTTTTAATATATTAAAGAAAGAGAAAAGATGGATGTGATACACAAATGAAAAATAAGAAATCAAGATCAGAGCCAAACAACGGGGAGCATACGGTTACGAGACCGCAGTCACGTATGTCTTGGCTATCCGATATTCGCCGCATACGCGGATGGCTGAAACGTCTGTTTTCAGTACCTCGACGCGACGATTCCGATATGCCATACGAAGTTATTACCAGTCACACGATCACACACAATAATTGAATGCAAGAAGTGATATTTCATTTGTATCGTTTAAATAGTGGATCTTGTGTTTGCTTTCAGTGCTACCTGGAATAAAATTTATGAACTAGGACCCGCTCCTTGCACAATTCGATGATACGAAGAAATGAACTACGTATAAGCAGTGGGGCATCTATATCGTAATAAAGAAAGGCGGGGATGCTAACCGGGGAGCATTTTAGTTTTAAAATTATTAATTATTATTGTTTATTAAAATCTTGTATTCATTTGGTAATATTCTGGTATTTTTCAATTCTGGTTCACAAACGACCCAAAACAAAGTATTTCCTAAGGGAGTCGCCTCAAATGAGGAGCGTAGTCTCTATGAGACCACCTCCGAGGTCTTCGAGTCTCGCAAGTTGAATGTTAATAGAAGACTGGCTCGGGAGACGAACGGGGTGGCTCAGTTGGTAAGCGCATGAGCAATCTCGGTCCCGTCTCCCATTTTTATTCAACATTCTTTACGATGTAGAATAACAACAAATGATTCTACGAAATGGAAAACTTCGCGTTGTGCTTAAAGCGTCAGTGAGTCCGCCATTTGTTAAACCATTCCACCGACATCCTTCCATTCCATGATTGTTTCGCGAACACTCAGCGGCGCATTTGAAGCGAAGAGACCTTGTTTCCAAGGCGACGCCTTCGATGGCGGCGGAGTTCGAAACCCATCGATCATCCGGGGGAGTCTGGGATTCTACGAGGTGACGACGCTTCGGGGGTGAGGCGCTGGAGTTGGGGGTGGGGCGAGGAAGGAGACAACGGAAAGGGGAGGAATTGGAAGCAGCCCGGGACATTCATCCCCCCCCCACACACACACACACCTACCACTTCGAGGTGTCAGCGGCGGGTGAAATAAAAGACGCAAACACAAAGGGCCAGTCGTGATGAACTCTTTCGCACGCTGTCGAACAGTGGAGGATCGTACGTGCTGAATGGGGGGGGGGGGTAAATCTTCCCGCGAATTGTGAAGAGGTGAAACCGAAGTCGGATAGAATCGTCTAAATTAAGGTGTTTCTGGGTAGGTTTATGGGCGTCTATTAATGTGTTTTAAGGATTTGTAATGTTAACCGCAGTCGTAAGAGAAACTGATTTCCTCTGCGTACTTTAGAGTTATTTCAATAGTTACGATTTATAAACTATATTTTCCCAATAATCTGTAGTTTGAAAATAATACGTTCTTGTGAAATATTTTCTTTGTTTTATTAATATAAATCTCTTGGAATCTCTTTATATAACACGTACCGAACTATTTATATTTATATCTAAGGAATGTGCTGAAATTTTCATTTCCGCGTCTGCCTTAGGGCCCTTGATCGGAATTGATGCGATCGTCCCTTGCTTGCTTCCGGAGAGTAAAGTAGTTTATTGTTCTCCACAGTGGTCATACGCAGTTTGTACTGCTTTTTGACAATAAATTTATTATAATAATAATATTTATAGTAATAATAATAATTTATAATAATAATATTTACAATAATAATAACATTTATAATAATAATANAACTATTTATATTTATATCTAAGGAATGTGCTGAAATTTTCATTTCCGCGTCTGCCTTAGGGCCCTTGATCGGAATTGATGCGATCGTCCCTTGCTTGCTTCCGGAGAGTAAAGTAGTTTATTGTTCTCCACAGTGGTCATACACAGTTTCTAACTGCTCTTTTGACGATACGTTTATTCCGTTATACACAAAACAAATTTTATTTTTATTAATTCTATTAACAACTATTGATATATTTCGTGATTAATACCTTCTTGAAGTATTTTACCTGGAAGTTCATTTTCGAAAAAAGAAATAATTGTAGTATTTATATAATAGAACGTCAACGATTTTTTTTGCACATTTGTTATATAATATCACAGTTTTGTGAAACCGCAAAATATTTCATGAAATATCGGAAGCTTGCGCGTAATATAAAATTTGTTGGTTCATTTCACTCACAGGAAACGAAGAACAAAGATGCCTCCTGGCGGCAGAAAAAGAAATAAAATACAAAGATGCTTCTTTTAAATTTTGTATTGATAGTTTTAACCTCTGTGCATATCATGGACGCTTCTCTTTACGTATTGTATCTTTCATTTCAGGTGAGTGGTTTCATCAATCCTTCTGCATTTTCTTTGGTGAGTGAATTTTATTTCTTATAATTGCCGTAGTTTTCGATAGTTATTTTTCCTCGTTTTTCTACATTTGGAAATGTTCGACGCAAATTAACGCAAGTTAAGTAACCATAAATCGCAAGTTAATTAACACAAAGAAATACAATAGATGGATCACCCAAAGGATAAGAATTTCTTAAAAAAAAACAAACAAACGCCGTTTATATTCTCTTTCAAAACGCTATAACCAACCACCCGAATTCCATAATTATTTTCGTAAATATACGAATATTCTTCGAAAAGTAGTCTATGCAGCTAAAGTTACGGAAAACGACAGACGGGTACTTAAATCGAACAACCGGACGAAAGCCAAGTGGAATATTGTTAAAAATTACACGTCAACTTCTGAAAATCGCGAAGAAAATATTTCTCTACTAAACGATGGCAAAATCGTATCAAATCCTCAGGACATCACAAATTTGTTTCCTTCTTACTTCTTAGATGTAGGTAAAATAACGAACTCAATATATCCAAATCAATGTCCCCAATTATATTCACCCACGTACCCAATTCTATGCTCACTTCTGAAACTAACGCCAGTGACGTCATGAGAATCATCAGCTCATTCAAAAACAAATTTTCAACAGTCGTAGATGATATACCCGAGTTTGTTAAATTTTCGTCCCACGCTATATTAAATCCACTCATAAATATTTTTAATAGTTCTTTATCGGAAGGGGTGTTTCCTAACATACTTAAGAGAGCTAAAGTGATACCTTTGCACGAGAAAGGAAACAAACTTAATATTGGAAATTACCGACCAATATCACTACTACCCACTTTCTCAAAAATCCTAGAAAAAATGTTCTATAAGCTTCTTCTAGATTTTTTATCAAAAAATAACATTCTCTTTGACGATCAACACGGTTGTAGGAAACGCTTTTCCACTACAACTCCCATATTTTCTTTCTTAAACGACGTTACCACATCTCTTGACCGTGGAAAAATTCCCCAGGGTGTTTTTCTTGATTTATACAAAGCATTCGATGTCATCCATCACGAAATTTTCCTTTCCAAATTCCATTCTTTAGATATTAGTGGACTTGCCCATCAATGGCTAACTTCTTTTTTAAAAGATAGATATCAACAAGTCGAAATATCCTATACTAAAAATAAAATACTTCAGCGTTGTCTTCCAGAAACAAAGCCACTTACTTACGGAGTACCCCGAGGTTCAATTCTCGGTCCTGTACTCTTTTTATTGTATGTGAACGACATATCATCCACATCAGATTGCAAAATGGTTCTTTCTGCTGATGACACTAACTTACTATGTAAACATGCTAACGCTCAAAGCGTTTTGTGTAACCTTTCGACTTGATTCCATGCAAATCGTCTCATTGTAAACACTGACAGAACAGTGTCTATGCCATTTCACAATAGTATCACAAAATCTTGACCCCAGGCTTCTCCTTCTTTAAACTGAATACAATTAAACTGTTTAGAAATACAAAATTCTTTGTTCTCCATATTGAAGACAACCTCAAATGGAATTGTCTCGTTGACAATCTTAATTCCCAATTAAGCAAATTGTGTTACACATTCCGAATATTATTTAACGTAGTTAGTCTACGTATTTACCGGTGCGTAAAATTTGCAAACGTTTACTCTCTTTTACGTTACGGCATTACCTTCTGGGGCAATTCCGGTCAGAGCGTTCTAACTGTCAGAACTCAGAAGAGGATTGTAAATCTCATCCCCGAAACTCTTGTAAACCTTTATTAAAGGAATTAAATATCTTAACACTTCCCTGAATTTTTATATATGAAACGGTTGTGTTTGTTAAGATCGAATAACTGAAGTGCCGCCCTTGCTTCATAACGAAACAGTCTTGTTCACGAACACAATACTCGCAATAGTAATAATATTCATCGTCCTAGAGTGTCAACCACTCTTTGCCAAAAAGGACCATATCATTTGGGAATTGTTCTATATAACTCACTGTCCCAAAATATCCAATTTCATAATATCTTTTATATCTTCAAATCCGCGGTTAAAAACTATCTCCTGCACCAGTGCTTCTACAATATAAAAGAATTTGTTGATTTTAATAAAAGTTAAATCCGTCTTGTACTTTATCATGCCATTGCTGTAGTACTTTTAAAATGACTCAAAACAATTTCAAAAACTATTTTCTTGTTTGATTGTTGTTTTGTGATTCATATTAATTTAGTTTTATGTGTACTCAAATTTGGCACAGTTGTGTACATACATTCTGTAGCCCCTTCCTGGCCCTGGTTTTGCTCCGGTTTTCCTTCGGGTAGAGGCAGATTTCTCATATGGATTCTCTAGGTTTTGTCTAGAGGCGTGTTTATTGTAACAATAAATCGTGAATTTAGTGTTATTTCAATTCTTATTATTTTTAAACACTATACTTAGAATGATCGCTTGTTCGATAATAATTTGTTCATGTAAAATAAATTTTTTGTGTTAAATTACAAACAAATTCACATTCTATTAGTATTATAATTCACAGATAACTTATTATCTTATCTAGGAAGTTTTGCTGAAATATTTTAATCCGCCTCTGCCTTAGGGCGCTTGATCGGAATTGATGGGATGGTCCCTTGCTTGCTTCCGGAGTGTAAATTAGTTTATTGTCCTCCACGGTGTCATACGCAGTTTGTATTGCTTTTTTGACAATAAATTTGTTATTTATTTATTTAATAACAGGAATTATGAATTACTAATATTTTCGGAATTTTGACCGAACATTTTAGAATCTCTTAATCTTTAAAGTTGTTGGAACTGTAATGTGATTGGAATATCAAATTAATTTTTTTATCAAATAAAGATGAATAAATAGTACTACTTTATTAAAGGTTATGTTAACTGTAGTTAATTGTATGTGTATTTTTTGCCGTTATATCATGTTTACTCCAAAAATCACTAATCCAAATTTTACACATGAATCGTAATTATACATATTCTTCGTAGAAGTTATTTTAATTATTTCTATTATTTCTTTATCTGTTTTCTCTGTTTTATTACAATTCGTTATTCAGAGACACACCATCAAACGTTATGGAAGATGGTGTAAACATTGAATTGTAATAATTCGAATATTGGTCTGTTAAACTATTTCGATAAGAAATAATACATTTACTGTAAAATTATAAAATCCTTTATTTGTTGTTTGAAACTGAATATTTTTAATTTGTCTTCAAATCAATTAATACAAACAAATTCTATAGTTTTAGAAATTTACACGAAGATATATAATTCCATTAACTGTAAAAATTCCTTCTTTCGACCATCATCGTTTTAACACGATATACCATTTCCGACATCCTTTGTCGGAAATGAAAACTTCCGGCATGCTGTGTGCTCAACCCTCTCACCCCCATGTGCCATCTGTTGTTGTTTTTTATGCCTAGGGTTGGCTGTTGTTGACTGTATGTTCAGATAATCTTAGAATTCCCGCACATTTATTCTTTGATATTTTGTCCCGAGTAGTATCGGGGTTGATTGCACCCCCTCTCTCTTGTGCTACACTTTTGACTAACGTAAGTATATCCCTTGCTCGGCTGAAGATAGTATTGTTCTTTTTGATGCCATCATATCATCCTACAGCGACTTATTACTATTCACATCTTCAGACCCTATAATTTTCGTAGTCTCTACGATTTTTACCTCTAGAAGAGAAAGAAGAAGATGAAGCTAGTTATCATGCTTCTACTGCTTTGACCACAAGATAAACTAGTTCCTTCTTTTACATCACCCTGGGTGGACTTGTAAGTCAATCTGAACGTTGTGAAATGAATGAACATACTAGATCCGTAGTCTGATCAGAATATCGAAATCTTGTAGCTCCGTTCACACTTACTTGCACTTACCAGTGGCGAACTCGTATCATTACGTTTTGGTAAACTTCATGTTGTTTATATCGCCTCGAGGTTTTTCTTCTTGCTTTTTTTTTTNTTTTTGAGCAAACATTAGTGTTGCGTGAGTTATACTTACCGACCGACAGAGCTGCAACCGTAGCTAGCTGCAAGCCAGAACTGCCAGACTATATAATATTAGACTACAACCTTATCGGAATTGGAACCACGACCGTGTAGCCATCATCTGAGTTCTTCTCCCAATATTGATGGTACTGTAAAGTATATTTGACGAAACAAACAGTTGATAGAGAGCGATAAAAAGTATATCTTGGAATGGGGAGGGGTGAGTTGACTCGAAAACATTGTCAGAGCCCTCCCACACCCTGGGACGTGGCGAGGTGGCGACGAACAAAAGAAAATAGACACTTAACAGATGTCTTGACAAGAAATGGGATTGCAAGGGTTCATGCCCTAGACAGACGAATCCATCTCCTGTGAATGCTTCTGTCTCCTGCGTTTCTACTGGCGACGGCAAGAACAATTGAAGGAAAAGATAAATAAACGCTGCGAGGGAGAAGGGTTTCTCAAAAGTTGTGTTTCATGTTTTTGAACTGCTGAACGTTCAAAGCTTTAAGTAAGCAAATATTTGATTTTGGTACTGAACGCTTAGTACATTTTTTTATCTAGAGTTTCAATAATAATAAATTTATTGTCAAAAAAGCAGTACAAACTGCGTATGACCACGTGAAGGACAATAAACCAATTTACTCTCCGGAAGCAAGCAAGGGATCATCCCATCAATTCCCATCAAGGGCCCTAAGGCAGAGACGGATTCAAATATTTCAGCAAAAATTCCTAGATAAGATAAAATGTTAGCTGCGAGTTATAATGCTAATAGAATGTCAATATGTT
>NNCF01127341.1:645700-671028 GCA_002313205.1 Laupala kohalensis
AGATTTCTCCGTCTCTACTTCGTACTAGTGTAAGACTCTACTGCTGTAAGTAGAAGTGAGACAGAGTTCTTTATAAAGAAAATTGTATTGATAAAACTGTTTCTCTAAACTTATTTCAATATTTTGACGGAATCCCCGTTCATTTCGTTTGAAACCTAAAATTATGTTCAAGTCAGAACAACTCCCTACTCAATCGAACTAATCATGTCCAGTCTTATCGAGTCGGCCTTCTTTCAGGGCATTCACTTCTCACTGCAATATGATCGAAATGGCTGTCACCTACTTGTTTCCGCGGTACTGGAGGGGGTGTTTCAGTGGACCGAACCATGTGACGAGAGGTCCACGTCGCTTTTCTCCCTTATAATGAACTCTAGAACTAGGTATTCCTCATATTCTTGCGAGAAGTGTTCTATACAAAACATTGACCGTGAAGCCCTTTCACATAGTCCAACTCCAAAATTGGAATTCACGGTACGAGTACTTCGCTGTCTTCCTGAATTCACATATGACGTCGTATGTTATTTTTATTTTTTTACCTCGCGTTCTAATGAAGCTAGTGATCCCAAGGGCGTGAAGGCTGTGGAGACGCGGCAGTGAACGTAGCCGACTTTCCATGTTCTTTCTGCACTCAAGTTATCGAGAGTTTGGGCGCCATTAGAGCAAAGACGGCGGACTGAAGATGTGTTTCAGGGCAGCCACCACCAATGTTTCAGTACGAAAAGCCCGACACTGAGTTAAACTTGGATTGTCTCATATTGTCGTTTGATATTAAAATCATCGTTTGGTAGCACTTACACTACCTTAACTACTAACGCTATGGAAACAACGAAGAGACTACCGTGAAATGAATTTCGTTGAAAGTAGATTAATAAATTAAGATTTCTAAGATAATTTACGCATTGTATTTTATTAATAGGAATAATAATATTGTGTTTCTTCACAAACGATAAAATATTTTCGAATCTTTCAAGGATAGGTTCTCCTAGAGGCATTTTCTCAATTTGGTGGAAGTGAATACAACGTATGAGATGAAAATATCACAAGTCGAGTACTGTACGACATAGGTGGAATCAATTGAGTAGATTGGCAGTTCTCTCGAATTTGGTAACTTTTCGTACGGCTGCGGGGCGTTTGTTAAATTCAACCACAGAATGTTTCACTTCTTTCAAAAGTATTGAGAGCTCGGAATTGATCTGGATTAGATGAGAGAAGCCCTAGCTGAAAACCTGAGCATTTGTTATGAACCTTGTAGTCTCCGATGAATTGTTATCGAACGTCGTAAAATTGTATAAAACGGTAATTGTATTTCTTAATCTATGTCATAGAAGAAGAAATATTTAACGAAGTGAAATTTTTTTCCCATAATAGGGTTTGCGTGAATATAAACATGTTTAATAAATTTTGGAAGTTGCANATAATAGGGTTTGCGTGAATATAAACATGTTTAATAAATTTTGAAGTTGCACTATTTTTTCTTGTTCTTCTACATCGTGCCTGAAATTTTATTTATTTTTTAACTAAATTGTAGATATGAAAAGTTACAAAATTTTTGGAAAACCACCGAACTACAATAAGTTACGTATTAAATGTCTAACTATCTGTAAATAGCATAAATTGAATGACATATTCAATTTAAAAAAATCTTGATCTGAACCTTCAAAAAAATAACACTCCAGGAAAAAAGAAGTAAAAAAATAATAATAAAAATGTGATATTGTGTCAAAAACACGTGACATTTCTTGTTGTCTTCGGAAGGTTAAGCTCTCATTTTAGAATTGAGTGCGCCATATTTGTTAGACAATACTTTTTTTGGGTTTATGAGTTTCTTAAATCATCCTGAACATTCTTTTCAGTTTCAAAGGTCTTCTAAAATATTTGTAAATAAGTTTTGGAACTGAAAGACGTGGGTGATAAGAACCAGCATTTCGCTAGCGTTCCATAGTCTTCTCTTCCTTGTCCCATATATTTTGTCATATTCTCGTACGCCGTCTCAATGCCCTTATTCCATGTACTATACTCTTGAATAGAGACCTGAATCATGAGAGAACCACCAGACGTGTCTGCAACCTTGGAGCCCATAATTTCTCGTAACATCTGTATTTATTAGACACAAATTCTCGTAGCCCCTTTGGCGCTAGATGTTACTCGATGCACATCTTAATCAAATGTAAATGCACATCCAAATCCAAAGAAAATCAGTCAAGATAACAAAATTTTAGGGCTTCATATTGAGGACAACCTCAAATGGACTTGCTATATTCGATATTATCTGAATTCCAAACTGAGCAAATTGTGCTATGCATTCTGATTTTTAACCAACATAGTTACTCAACGCGTTTCTCGCTGCGTGTATTTTGGAAATGTATATTCTCATTTACGGAACATCATAATCTTATGGAGCCAATCCGCTGAGAGCTGATTTACACTTTAAAAATTCAAAAGAGAATAGTTCGGGTTGTATGTAAATCTCACCCTGACGAACACAACACTCGTATTAAGACTAATATTCATCGTCGTGGCTTGTAAACAACTCATTGCCAAAGAGGCCTTCATCATTCAGAAATAATTTTGTATACTTACTTACCGAAAAATCTAAAAGATATAAATAAATTGAAACTCTTTAAATCGGCGATTAAAAGCATTTCAATGTGCAATTGTTTCTTTAATGTGAGAGAATTTACAGATTTTAATAAAACAAGTTAATGATAGTTTTAATATCCTAATAAATATTATTTTCCACGTGACTTCGGATGATGTAAGTGATGTTAATATCTCTTATAGTTTATAACGCCATTGTTATATTACTCTATATACTGATGAAATTCCCTTTTCATACATGTCGATTTTGCTCCTTTGTGTTTCTTCTAACTGTTCGCAACCTCGGCACACGCTTGTGTACGTTATCTCTGTAACCCGGAATTTACTCCGGTTTTTCTCGGAGTAACGGTAGACTCTCCTTGGGTGGATATGTCGTTGATACTTTTGTTTTATTAATTCTGAATGTTTACTTCTCTAATAACTATAATTTATTAATAATAATTTATGGATAACAGTAGATATTTATTAAATAATTTCTTTTGTAATAATTAAATCCGCCACTGCCCTTGATCGGAATTGATGGGATGGTCCCTTGCTCGTTTCCGGAGAGTAACTTAGATTATTGTCCCCCACGTGCTTATACGCTGTTTGCAACTGTTTTTTTGACAATAAAGTTGTATTTTTCGGAAATATAAGAAATTTTGCATTATATTTCCATCCCTGACGACTTTCTCTTGATTCAGACCTCTACTCTTAACATCCCCATGCCCCTTCTATGATAAACGATCTTCCTAGTGCATCAGCAGCCATCTTCGTTAGTTTTCTTGCAGCCTCACTCCATCTGCGGTCTTTCACTTTATCATTCACCCGTCTGCCTTCTTTAGCCTCCGCGCTGTCTGTGGGGGGGAGTTTTATTCTTATTCTTATTTATCCGAACGGGCCGTTTGCTTTCCGAGTTGAGCGACCTCGAAGCAATCTCATCCGCGAAACGTCACGAGATCCGACGCGGAGGACCAAAAAAAAAATGGTTATTCCTTTGCAAGGAAATGAGCTCCTCTGGGTTCTTTGTCAAAGGGATTCCGTCACTGGACCATCTCTGGTCATCGTTTGTGGTGTAAGGCTGGGGGAGAAGGCTGTCCCGGACTCTGCAGATGCTTGTAAAGCTCCTGCATCCCACCCCTACTTCCGCTATGTTTTTCAGGTATATTATGTGGTAAAGCCGTCTTATATCTGATGGTGAAGCATCTTTTGGGGACACTCTTGAAACGAGGCTGTTTTACTGTTCACTGGCGCAGTTTCGTGGGTTGTTACGTCAAGGAATTGTGTGTGCAGAGACGTAAAAGGGGGAAGAAGTGGACTAGGGAATTATGGATGGGTAGCAATGCTTCTTACTGACGTTTCACTGCAGAGATCTATCAGTTTGCAAAAAAAAATTCTGAGTGTATCGTATGTTTTTAAATGTTGTGCACATTTCTTTGTATTTCGTGGTTCTTCTCTTTCGCCATTAAATTGTCACACGAGTTTTAATAATAGAAGAAAAATAATTTTGCTTGTAAACACACATCCCGTAAAATACATATTTTATTCTCTTGACTTATGATATTTCTTCATACAGCGGATACTCCTAAGTCTCATACGTCAGTTCCTTAATTCTATTTTACGACGCTTTTCATACATAATTTTTATTTAATATTTCTAACAAAGTTTCAACTTGGAATCAAGTTTTCATCTGGCCGATTTTCACAAATTTAATACATACTTACATGACAAACACAACACCGCTCAAAATTGAGCTTATACATAAGAAAAAATATAAAAAAATTATACTCATCAGAAATGTCGTCCATAAAAATGACTACGAATTGTATAAATTTTCAAACAATTACGGAGACATCATCTATTATGTATGAGTGCTATTTAAAATTATTACTAATTATATTTATTTATTTTATGTTCTTTGGTCTCAAGGCATGCTCCTGCACCTAACCGTAGGACTCGGGTAAGGGAATTGAGAAGGAGAGATGTAGGATTGTCGGGAACTTCTGGTATCATGTCGACATCTGTTTTGAGTTGGTGAGGGAAACCTCAGCAGAAAACCTCACCTAGTTTCCGTACTTGGGTTTGAATGAATTGCTGAAGCGGAGACGCTACCACTAGGCCACCTATGAGTAATGTTCTTTTCGCTTTTTGTCATGTAACTATGAATTAAATTTGTGAATATCTATTGACCTGATGATGACTTGAACACAAATACACACATAGTTAGAAATTGTGAATAAATATTGTTTATGAATCAGGTCGTAAAATGGAATATATTATACAACTGGAAGCAGATATTTCACCAAACTGCAGATATGAATGAAATTGACTCATCAGTTAAGTTTTTCATTGAATCATTGTGTTCTTATAAACAGACGTAGTATTATTTTTCTTATCAGGAACCATTTAAAGTTATTCAAAAATCATAAAAAAATACATTGCAAGTTTTTGTATTTCGCAAAATGAGCATCTTCAATTACCCCTTTATTAGAGAAGTTGTTTCTGTACATTAACTTTTCTTTGTGTTTTTAATACAGATGTATCATTTTCATAATATTCGTTAAAAGTTAAAATAATTATATATCTATGAATTAACTTACTGCAAGAGAAAGTATGAACATTCTCAAAATTGCGTTCTATCAATTTTCCACTACATAATTTCGTTGACAAACTTAATGTTCATTGAGATTGAGAAGCTTATTTTTACTTATGCAAAAATAATGTCATATCAAATGTGTGATAACTTTCAGTCGGATGAAAATGGCGTCGATCAGGGAATCGAACCAGGGACTCCTGCAATGATTGCAGGGTTATTAACCACTACACCATCCGTTCATCTTCCACAACTGTATACACTTCCCGCCAGATCTAATCCCCGGACACTTGAAAGAGAACTACATCCCAGTGGTTAACACCCCTGCGATAGGTTGAGGAGACCTGGGTTCGATTCCCGACTCAACGCCATTTTCATCTCATCCAAGCGATCACGTATCTTCTCCACTTGTCAGTACACGAAAGAAATATATCAAATTTGTTGCTATTGTCCCCTTTTGTTATAACTCCATAACGTATAAACACTATTTTTATTTTTGGTTTATTTAATAAGATGTAAAATTCAATTGTTCTTTCTTAACTTTATTAACAATTGGCTTATAATTTAATTCTACACCCCATCTCTTTTTATATTATAACTTCATTTTAATTAATATTTTTATTAAAATTAGAACTTGTTACTTATTTTAAAATATTTTATTTCTTTCAAAACCTATTCCTGACGTATATTTCATTAATCATCTTTCACGGATGATGTGTTATTCTCTCTACTTGACACGTGACTCCTTCGTGAAAATCCATGCGGATCTTTCTCAGCCCCGTACCCGATGTACCTGACATTCTCTCGATATTTGTGTGCATCTTCATAGGCATTCCTCAGCCCACTTCGCTCCTTAAAACTGTCAACTCTCCGCCAGTGTTGACTCATTCTCCGTCTCGCAGCCGGATCTGAATCCTCCTCGTTCGCGGTGGAGTTCTTCGGAGCCGATGTGTTTCGTTTTCTGTGGTCTTCCTCCTCTTCTTCTTCTTCTTCAGCCGGAGGTTTTCGATTAAATGATCCTTTTCTTGGTCTATACTTCTTCTTAAATACTGGGGTTTCTTCCTCTTCTTCGTCATCGTCGTCATCCTCCTCTTCTGCGCCTGGTCTCGCTTTCCTCACCCGCCGTTTCACTCTCGGCCTCACATCGCGATAAACATTCGATTTCCTCCTCAACATTGACTTTTGCATCAACCTCGACTTTTTCGTATTAATTCGATTTTTCCTCTTCCCCGGATCGTGACGTAGTGGATGTCCGCGGATGTGGTTCCCCGAAGCGAGTCTCTGCACTGACCGTTTGATTCGTTCTTCTTTCGTCGTGGGGTTGGCAGCGCTGCGGCCGAAGCGAGTGTGGATGATGGAGCCGCCATTTTCTTTCGCGTTGTCTGGTTGCAGTAACAAGGTCATCACTTTGCGTAGAGCGATGGCTTCCGAGCGGGCTAAGGCTTCCGAGGCTTGCTTCGAGTTGAGGTATGTTTTTACGGTGTCCTGGGACATACGAGAAATGTTTATTATTAGTATTATCATCAGACTTACATGATACAGATTCATTGCAAGGAAAGCAGGGAAAAGTCACTACAATGTTTAGTAGAGTTAAAATTGGATGAGGATTACGTCTATCAAAGAGAAAGCGGCGACGTGGGGGTCATTGCTTCCACCCAATCAGGGGCTGGCGGTGTTCTTTACCTCTAGAGGTGACAGATTTCTCCGTCTCTACTCCGTCAGTGTAAGACTGTTATGCTGTGTATAGGTACGAGAGATTCTTTATAGGGAGAGAGGTGACGACTGGAACAAGTATCGAGTGGATTCTGAAAGGCGCCAGTAAACGTGGCCGACTTTTTAAACTCCCGCGTATCGCTTAGTTAGTTAAAATAATATATTTTCACTAAGATTTACCAAACTGAATGGGTAAATCTATTGATGAACAAACGCTTGCCTCATTTTGCCACCAAAATCTCGCGTATTGTTCGTACCTTCTTCATTCATTTTCATCGATACTACTTTTACAAGAGTCGTGAGATGAGCTGTGAGTTGGGAGGAGGGAGAAAGGAAGACGGCCTATCTAAATATGCGAGGTTGAGAGGGAGCGGACGACTGAAAAGGCTGATTCCATGCCAACATTTATTTTCCCACTACTTACAAGAGGAACCGGGAGATGGTCGTCTTCACTCCATGAGGGAAGACTGGCCCCGCTCGGGTCTCAGTTTCGACTGAGTATGTGGTTGGCGAACCCAGGGCTCCGAGTTGAGAACTGGTACTGCGACACCAGTCCCCGGACACCGTAAACTTTCGACCCATTTCGGCGACCACCAGTGGCGCGATGGTGAAAAGTTTTGTGTTGCGAAGAGCGGGGATCTAGCCTTAATTGACCGGGTCGCTAGGAACGATGAAACCTCTATTTTAAAAAACCTCATTCTCAATGTGTGTTGCGCTCTGATGAGGTGAATGTGTGTTGAAGAGAAACATTCCCAAGCGGACAATTTCTGGGGCAACTGCCGAGCCTCTGTTGCATAAGGCTTAGTGACGTAATGAGGGGCTCCACGTCGCTGGACTTCGGTTCCTCCGAACTCGTAGGAGAAGATCTCAGAAGTTTTGATTCGGGTGGTCGGTCCGCAAGGCGTGTTACGCGCCCAAACGTCTTTGAAGCAGCAGAGGGTTGACAGCTTTCCCACTTCAGAAGAAAATTAGACAAAGAAACGGAACATTACACTCGAGAGTATTTCTATATTCTAATGACAAGAAAGGGAGGAACTTTGGAAAAAGAAAAGTTAATAGGCTGCTCCGTGATTCTACTTTACATACAGAAAATTTAAGCAAAATCGTTGGACCAGTTTTTGACAAATATTCAGAAATGTACTTTGACCTTCATGTGTAGTGCCCTTTGTGCATAAAGAAAATTGAAAGTACGTGCATATCTTGAAAATAAATTCTGTCCTAAATACGAAACATGAAAAGGTGGCAGTCAGCAGCGGACATGACGTCGTTGAATGAACGACTAGGTACCATCGGTAGTACACTACTGAATGTGGGAAGTATTTGCTAAGGAGCGGCAAACAGTAACTATTATCGGATGTCCAGTGTGGTCAGTAGTCAACATGCGAAGAGGGTTAAGGGATGGTTGCTCAGTACCCAACATGAGTGAAGGGATCGTTGGTCGACCTCCTGTGTGGTGAGAGGCAATGCGTTCAGCGGCAGTAGCTTCGCGCGTGGGGAAGTCCATTTCCACTCCTGAACAGCTGTGTTTTATGTGCTAGTCCACTGCTGACTCGCCACCTCTCCAGTGACGTCTGATTCTTATTTCCTATGCGGAAACGGGGCTCTCTCCAACGCAGCACAAGCAAGTGATTGTTAAATGGTTCTTCTATTTTGTAGTGATCTGCAGAAGAAGATGACAACTGTGTCTTGTACATGGAGTCTTGCTGGTGTTGGTATCGGTTTTTTACGTTTTGCTCCAGTTCTGATTTTCTATACATACAGTTCTTTGAGATTAAATAACGGTTGGGAAATATAATGATTAAAATATCTTTTAAGTTGTTTTTTCATCCACATTTATATATTCAAAAAAATGGTATATGCATTTTATATATACATATCAAGTTTAGTGTACAAAGTTTTTAATATAAAACAATTACATTTATGTATATGATTTTTACCAATGCAGTATCCCTTCAAAGGATTTATTTATATTTTTATAAATTTGAATAATCTTTTCTATAATTCTTGAATTAAAGTATACAGTATGTTGTTATAAGAGAAGTAATTATTGTCGTTAAAATGATACTGTAGATAATCCGTGTTATTTTTACGAGAGTCTTCCTATTACGAGAAATCTTGCAGACACGGTCTTGGTCTTGCATGAAACATTAGGTTTTGGTCTTGCATTTTCTGGACCGATATGCGAATCACTACTCCTTTTAGGACGCGTGAGTGTTTGCGTTGCTTTTTTATGTCGTAGTATTAAAAAAATGAGAAATGTAGTCTGCTATTGAAGCTTATGTACATGGAGCGATAGGAGGAAGGAGTAGGGTGGTAGAGACCATTGTTAGTAGGGGGCGCTTCGCTGGGTTTACTAACAATTTGGTGGAGTTAGTAGGGGTAGTTAGTATTTGTAAAAGTTAGTGATAAGAGTAGAAGAACGAGGGTTCGGTTTTCAGAAGTCACAGCTACATAAACTGCGACATTAATGTGAAAAGTTACAAATTTTTTTCTTCTGACCTCCNTTGAGCCCGGGATAACTTGAAGAGCGAGCACGCTAGACCCTGAGCCACAGAAGGAACTTCGCGTTGCTTGTGTTGACAATCTTTCAGACGTTTGCGCCTTCGCTGCCGATGTATCCATGACGAGATTTATGCTGCGACCCGAGTGCGGCACTGTAATAAGCTCAGCGTCTCGAAACGCCACAGCAGAAGCAACGAGGCACTTAATGCATCTTCTAAAAGTTCTCTTCAATGCTGCGGCGGATAATAAGGATGTGCGTTAAAAGATGCTTCGAAGACAGAAATATGGCGGTGATAAGTATTCCTTAACGTTTGTCACGGAGGGCATGAAAACTATTTTGTAGAACATTTTCAGAGATTGCTTCAGCTGAGAAGTTGTTAACCGTATTTTTCAAACTATGCTCACTTCAAAGAAGGTTTTAAAAAAACTCATGAAAAGAGCGAAGTAAAAATAAGGACATTGTGTGTTTTAATGAATTCGTTTTATTATATTTTCGTGTAGTGTATCTAAAACTGGATTATAAGAATATTATCAATTGATTTCGTTGATGATAAAATCATAATATATTAAATACAATGATAATTGATTTAAGGAATTTTAAGACAAACTTAATAGTTATTATTAGTTTCGAATATTACTAATTCAAGTAGTTTGTTGATAAATGAAAACTAATGAATAAAGTCATGCGTTTTTTATATACACTTGAATAAAAAATATTTTTTATAAAAAATAATTTACAATCGTATACACGGTGCAAAATTATTATCATGGAAAATCAACTATACTTAATTTTTAAGTACATACAGTATCTGCGATGAGGTGATAATGGCAACAATTTGAAACTTTAATCCGGGACCTCATGCTGTGTAGACGTGAAAAGTTGTATAAGAAAATTTCTTTGCTTGTCATTAGATACGTTTTAGTGGTGGTCAACATTTTTTTTTAAAATCCCACCGAGTTATATTTTGGTAAGAAGCTAAGATAAACTGGGTCATTGGAAAATTATGGGACATTTCCTTTTTGCCAGAGCTTTAAAATAATTAATAATTTTGGAATACCAATGTTTTCAAAATGGATGTGTTCCTCTCGGTCGGCGTTTGGAAAAGAGTAAACAAATATTTTACGACAATTTTCGCTTCAGACGAGATGAATGGCGCCAGAAATAAGAGATTTGTTGGACGCTGTTGGAATTTGTAAAATGAAATATGCGCTCTAGAAGTTTCCAGCATTTGTAGCAGATAAGGCCGAAATGGTGGAGCGAGTGCGAGAAAAGTGTTTACAGGCGAAGATATATCGGGAGGGCGTGATAATATGTGGAGAAAGAAAGGAGAGTCGTGAACTAGAAAAAAGGACAAAAAAAAAAAAAAAAGACAGGCATCCAAAGGGAAAGGAAAAAGAGAAAAGATAAAAAGCACACAGAAATAAGAGAAGGGGCAGAGATAAAAACCCGTAGAATGCGTTTGGATAATATTTCTCTGGCGCATCTTACAAGAGGGCAGTAAATGAGTTTTTCGATGAGCAGGTGTTACCTTGTAAGAGGTCCTATAGCGGTCTCGACGGGGGGTCGCTTTCAATGAAGATCAGAGAGGAGGACCGTCTTGGACCGTGTCTCCTCGGAGCCATTTTTCTTTCCTCCTCTTTTCTTTTTTATCATCTCTTTCCTCCCTGCGGTTGCGCTACGGTATGGGGTGGCTCTTGATTGGGGATAAAAAGGTTTTTCCGACACAATATATTACAACGTTTAATTAAAATAGCTTTTAGGTAAGAGACGAGAGGAGTTCTTAGTTAATTGGCTTTCCTAAAATGTATTTATCACTGTCGCCCATATTTCAGGTAAATACTCGCTGTCCCACTCTTGGTGGCGGTGCGAGGGCGTTGGTAACTCAATAAGAAGTAACTCGCCAAGAGCAACTCACCAAGAGCTATCTGTTGTTTCACATTTGCATTCGTTTTAGAACAAAAGCGATAAATTATGGCACCATTGTATGCTTTAATAGTTATAAAAATTTTATCGGACGATTCCTAAACGATGCGTGTGTTTATAGGACTGCGCGACTGGAGCGCTACTGGCGGTAGGCGTTGGCATTTGTGTGGGTGACGGTAGCGACCGCGGACTGCGTATAGGACGCAGAAAGGTGAACGAGATTTACGTTAAATAAGATGCAGATGTATGACTACGACACTCATTTATTATATGCAAAAATTTAAACTTGAAAATATTATATTATGTATTACTTTGATCCAACTTTTGTTTCAATGTGTATGAACTAAGTTTTAACATTGTTTTCTAATATACTTAGTCCTCAGTATTATATTTCTTCAGTATAATTATGAACAGAGTAAGCAATGGTTTTCTTGTCTTGATTATTGCAAACATTTCTATGACATATGTTTGCCTCTGTGATTTAAATACTTAATAATAAAACAGAAAGACTTTGTTTTGTTCTGCTTTTACCTTGAATCTGGTAATGTTCAAACAAAAATAAATAAAACGTTCATTAAATCATTTGTAAAGTGAGCTTTAGTCGGTATTTACGATTCGAAATATTCCAAATATTTTTCTTAAAAAATTTGTAACGGGTTTGTGATTTTATGAAACAGTACGTGAGGAGATTTCATTCCTTTACCTACAAAATAGCCCACACATTTCGCAGAGAAGTAATAAATTGTTAGAATTTCGCGTTCTCTCACCTCATATCTCGCACCCAATTCTTTGATGATTCCACTCTGTTTATTGGCTAATGTCTTAACATAACAATGAAACGTCTCGACACCAATGTGATTTATTCCACTTTTTCCATTACATCCTGGTTCTCATCCAATCCTCTTTTGAGTACATTAATGTTCTCCATTTGCACTCGATTTATTAAGTACTTTTCTCTGGTCATTCTGAATGACCACGTGGAGGACAAAAGAAATTACTCTCCGGAAGCAAGCAAGGGATCATCCAATCAATTCCGATCAAGGGCCCAAGAGCAGTGGTGGATTTCAAATTTCTGCAAAAATTCCTAGATAAGAATAAAATAGTTCAGTACGTGTTATAATATTTACATAATAACCTACAAATTTGTATTATATAACACACACCAAGAATGTATTTCAGAAGTGCGTATGATTATTATACTATAGATTATTTGGAAAATATTGTTTATTAATGGTAACTATTAAAATTACACTAAATTCGACATCATTTCAATAGACGCTGGCCCTAGACAGGAGCGCGTATAAAAAAATCCACCTCTACCTGTAGGAAAACCGGAGAAAAACCCGAGGCTGTATACACGTTTCTTCAGTTCAATTTGTGTTTCTCCAATTATTTTCTCTATCCTTCGATATTTCTGCCTATTCCTATATTATCGTCCTATTCTTCTTCATAAACATCCGTGTAACCCATTCTTATAAATCCATTCTATCCTCTCCATTCTTTCTACCATTTGGTGCTCTCCATTTTGCCTTGTAACACCGTGCAGCGCACCTGCTAGGAAGTGTCGCGAGTACTTAAACTACGATTTATTGTCCCGCGTTGTGTTGTGATATACGACCGCATGGAGAACGCCGCGGCGGCTTCTGCTTCAATGTTGCAGAAGTAGTGCGCAGGAAAAATTAAGAGATGTTGCGGTCTCGTCTTTTCGAAGCTACCACTTCAGCCTCGCGCGGCCAGAGTTATGGTGGCGGCTACGATAGGACGCCTGAGTGAGTAATAGGTGCACTAGGTATTGCTCAGAGCGTGTATTCTTCTGAGGTACGGTGTATGAAT
This sequence comes from Laupala kohalensis, assembly GCA_002313205.1. NCBI lineage: Eukaryota > Metazoa > Arthropoda > Insecta > Orthoptera > Trigonidiidae > Laupala > Laupala kohalensis. The sequence continues at coordinate 658,843 of NNCF01127341.1, forward strand.
AAGATATAAATTTTTTCCATGCTTCTTGGCTGACCTTATATGCTATGTTATTTTGCGAATAAAAATACCCCAGATATGTTTTCCTATATCTCAAGGGCGTGGTGACCATTCCTCAACTTTCTTATGTCTCTTTTCTTATAACGTAACTTTCATGTTGGGAAGTAGGGGTTCTACCGAACTATAAATAGAAATACTACTACAATTAACGTCTATTATATAATCCAATAAAATTAATAATCAAAGACTTACGACCTAACAGACAAACAGTATATATTTTGTGGTTGAAAGCTCACGTTTGTTCCGCTTGACTACTTCAACATACAGTCGAAGCGTGGGCTTTCAATCACTTCACGATGTTCTGTAAAAGATCGTAAGCCTTTAATTATTAATTTAGTATGAATGGAAGTAATTTTAAGACTCGTGTTTTGGAATGTCTCGATCGTATAATCATTTTAATTTCTTGAATAATCATCCCCTAAAACTACAAACGTCAGACACCAAGATTTCTTGATACAAATTTTCTTCTTTGTCAAGAATAATAGTGAAGTCATGCTTAAGTTCATTAATCGGCATTTTGTGCAGTTTGTGATACCTGATGATCTCACTATTTTCCATGAATTCTGTTACCGTAATGTCACCGTTAAATATTATAGTGACGATTGATAAAAATGAAATGAATAATCCAATTTCATAATCAATATCTGTGATATCTTATCCTTACAGCGTGTTTTTGAACATGGCAGTCTACTTCGCGAATCGTTCTATATAATTCCCTGCCCAAGAATATAAAAGATAATATGAAACTGAATCTCTTCAAATCCACGGTTAAAAACTACCTCCTGCACCAGTGCTTCTACAATGTAAAATAATTTATTGATTTTAATAAAAGTTGAATCCGTTTTGTATTTTATCACGTCATTGCTGTAGTACTTTTAAAATAACTTATAACAATTTTAAAAACTATTTTCTTGCATGATTGTTGTGTCTTATGGCTGATATTAATTTAGTTTTATGTGTACTCAACTTTGGCACGGTTGTGTACATAAATTCTGTAGCCCCGTCCTGTCCCGGGTTTTGCTCCGGTTTTCCTTCGGGTAGAGACGGATTTCTTATACAGGTTCTCTAAGCTTTGTCTAGGGGCGTGTTTATTGTAAAAATAAATCGTGAATTTAGTGTTATTTCAATTCTTATGATTTTTAAACACTAAACTCAGAATAATCTATAGTTCGATAATAATTTTAACATGTCAATTTTTTGCGTTAAATTACAAACATATTGACATTCTATTAGTATTATAACTCGCAGCTAACGTTTCATCTTATCTAGGAATTTTTGTTTAAATTTTTGAATCCGCCTCTGCCTTCGGGCCCTTGATGGGATTTGATGGGATGGTCCCTTGCTTGCTTCCGGAGAGTAAATTAGTTTATGGTACTCCACGTGGTCATGCGTACTTTTTACTGCTTTTTTGACAAAAAAAAGTATATTTATTTACTTTGTGAATAAAAAAGAGGAACATATCATTAACTGATCGAATAGATTCGTCGTTACCATTAAGTCCCTTGTATTATCATTATCATGTATTCAATTAACAAATTATCTATCAATTTTATTTTATTAATAACTTCTCTTTTTTAAGCATGGTCATTTGAGCATGTTATTTGTGATATACTGATAATATTGTAGTACTAATTTAAGGATACATATAGGCTTACGAGCATGGCGTATGTCTATGATATACCATTTTCTGATACTTAAATTTCTCTCCAGAAAATATACCTTATTCCATAATTCAAATCAATACATTCGCGTCGTGTTAGTTCCCAATTTTTGAAAATCGATTTTTGCTTGCGTGTAGTCTAGAATTTAAATCACAAATTTCAACAATTTTTCAGTCTTCTTATAATTGGTCTTTATTTTCATAGTTGAAACCAAGAAAAAATAAAACTTATTAATTTTGATTCCATTTTTACTAACGAATAATTCTATCTGTATTCAACTGATCTTAGAGCTAAATTATTGGAATGAATTCGAGCACAGTTCGTTTTTTAATTCGTGATAGGAAACGAATCAGTTTTGAGAAGAAAAACATGAAAGTATAATTAACAAACCAATGAGATACAGCAATTAAATCTGCCTAATGACCGCACACTTGAAGTTTATGAATTCCTATTAATTTTTTATTAAGATAACATAAATATTTGTTTGTGGTATCGTTCCAGATGTGATCATTTATTCCGAAGTTTCAAAAGTTTCTTGTGTACATAACTGGACTTGTATATCCTTTGATCTAAGGATAGATTCTTTTTTCTTATGTGATATAATAGTTAAGTGACATATTTAACCCATTAACGCTCAGTTGTCTATTTATAGATCAGCCAGAATTGTTGTATATTTCTTACAAGTAACTTCACTTTGAAAAATTTGAACTTATATTCTAAGTACTTTGAAGATTGATAGATGTGTAGCAATTACTTCATATGATTATTGATCCTTTAAAAAATAAAATAATAAAATCGTCGTCAGGCTCTTTGCGCAGTTGTATGTTAACGTGATCGCAGTCAGTAAAACTTTTCATTTGAAGAATTTTGGGCTACTGCATATTGCTAAACATATTTTTCTTTGTTGCTATATAAGATGGGAGTAATTCAGCGAAATGGTATCCAAGATATAACTTTGCAAAAACTACTGATCTACTTATAGATCGCTGGGCGCACTGCGCTTCGGGTACAGGGAACTTGAGGAGCATTGCCGCTCGCAGCTGACGTACGTAGAAAAGAGTCATAGGACGATTGTTATGTGTCCTTTGTTCCGACATAGTGTATGTTCTGTGTGAACATTTTCCGTCTAAATATATATGAGAAGACCTCTTTTATTTGCATCCCTTTTGCATTGCTAAAGTCAGTTTGTTTTATTATTCGCAGTGACGGACGGTGATGAAGTTACTGAAAATGATGTTCCAGGACCTCCACTAGTGCACAAAATGGAAAAGAACCATATGTTTATACACCATAGTTACGTTCGATAAGTTATGAATAAGTAAATGGATTTAATTATTCATTTTTGATGTATTGTTTCTCAGACTTTTAGGAGAAAGAACGAAATAAATCGAATTAAACTGATAGCGAACATACCTCTCACGTAAATCGGTCCCGTTTACACAACACTATGGGGCAAGCAAAAATCTGACTCCAGCGACATTCAAAATAAACTCGAAAACTGAAGGTTTTGACTCTATTGCAACTAACGCTGATTATCTCTTTTTATGAGAACATGTTGCAGGATATTTTGTTAGAGTCTGCTTACTATGCGATTTCACCAAAGAATTGCTGAGATTGCTGATTCGATCCTGATGAACATAGATTATTTCTCGGAATTCTTCTCCTTGTCTCATTTCAGTGGTTTGGAATTTTCGAACAGAATTTCTCGGTCAACAAAATGATTGTTTCAATAGGCAAAAACAATTCATAAAAGGGAAGCTGATTAGATTGGCTTACAAGCCATGGTTTCCCTGTATAATTTCCCAGATGTTTTTGCTAAAATTTTCATTTGCATTGTGAAAGAGAACATAAATGTGATGATAGTATGAAATATTTACGTAAGTTCGTCGATATATGCGGCGCACCTCCTTGACATCTCGAAGAAATGTGCATTTATAAATGCGCTACGGTGGAATGGACCATTATGTAGGGGAAAGGAATGGTCAAAGACGCTGCCAATTTCAAAACAATCCTGGATGGCCCCTGACATTCTGTCAAAATGCAATGATACAGTTTAAAAAATATTTTGAACAAGTCCACATTTTGTAGAAAGATGAATCGTTTGCATCAGAAAGGGAAATGAAGTTTTATAATAAAACAGTGGATTATTTATAATCAGTTTACTATAAAATAAATAAGTTTTGTGAGTTGCGTGTTGCATACACGATGCATCATAAATCTGCCCAGCGATCTATTTATAGATCGGCTTATTATCGATAAACGAAATGTAAAAATGACTTTTTGTTGTCATTTTTATCGTTCTACAACCTCCTGTAGGAAATAAAAAATAATTTGGATGTTAATGGGTTAAAAATATTATTGAATATTTTGTAAACTGGAATTTGCGTTATATCATCTTTTTAAGTACATGTGCCACTTGACACTTAGTTCTTTGATTTATTGATTAAAGAAACAGCAATCGTGGACTTTCTTGAAGAATACGTAAGTGAAAGAAAAGTGAGGGAAAAATTTTTTCTAGGGAAATTATATTTTATCTCATATTCGTATTTGATTGTTACTCTTCTTCGTTTTGCACTTTACAGGTCATTAACGCAATTTCTATAAATTTTTAACCCTCCCCCCATTTCCTTCCTTGTCACAATACCTTATCTCTCCCCTCTCCCTTGTGAAATAATACAATGTGATATAAAAATCTTGTGGGAATTTAAGAGACGTCTTTATTCATTTATTGCTGTGTTGTATATAGATTTATTTTTTGTAAGTTTCTTCAGAGAATTATGTCCTTCCCTCAACTGAATGTCGTGATGTGTGAATCACCCATATTTGTCTTAGCTTTATCAAAGCTCATAACCCTGTCTACATAGTTATTGGAGGGTTCTTTTTGCGTTGTATTATTTCTTTACAAAAAGTATAGTAAAATTATAAATCACAATGCAATTAGAAATTACAATCTAGTCATATATTACGACTATTTAGTAATCAGCTTGATTGTTTGCTAATTTTGTTTTGCTCCATTGTTTCCCATTGTTGCCGTATGTTTTGCTCCAGTCGTTTATTTGTTGTTTATATTCTTTTAGCCGTGAGACCTGCTTTTTCACCTAACCGTCATTAGGGTGAGGGAATTGGGAAGGTGATATGTAGAGTTGTCCGGGTACCGAACCGACATTAGTCTGTGGTAGGAGAGGGAAACACCAACTGAAAACCTCGCATAGTTCGGTCGAGCATCGTTTGAGCCCGTGCTCTACCACTTAGTGGTATTGTGGAAGACGCCGCAGTCGTTCGTAGAACCCATAACATATCTTAAATGAAATTATTAAACCGACCTTTTTGTAAACAATTATTTATTATATGTCACAACGGTTCAGCAGTAGACTGTTGTCATTGTGAGGTGAACGTATGTGTTTTGGACATATAAACAAATGAGTTTGATTTGTCTTGGCAACAAATAGAAAACAAATTAATTACATATACAAATGATCAATTACATACAAAAATATAAACATTGGAAAAACAAACCATAAAACCAGAAAATCATAGTAAACAACAATTAACTTTGGATGACTTGTCAGTGTCAATTTCCTGCTCAAACGTTGTGGCATATAATAAATAATTGTCTACGAAAACGGTCGGTTTAATAATTTCATTTAATTATTATTCTAGACGTGAATAACTCCAAAATATTTTTTGTTTTGTCCTCTTATCTCTACGTAATTCATTTTTTACTATTATATTAACCAAAACTCGAGCCATTATCTCTTACTAGACAGTTTTTTTTATTGGTATCGATCCCTCTGGAAGTAGGGCGGTGCCCGCAACCATCCATTGCGTCTGTCTGTAACCACGTCATCGCTTCCGCAGTGCTTCGGCATTCTGCGCCTCCAGGGAAAGGATACCGGCGTAGAATAAGGCGAAAATAGTTAATTTAGACTTCGCCGCACCTCCTTAATTTCGTTTTGCGGAGAAAAGCTCCTGCAATTTTTGCCGCTTCCTCGCCAGGAACACTGCTTCATTATCGTTGCGCGCGGGGCGCAAATGAGTCGTGGAGGTGTAAATCTGGGGTTATGGGTGAAGACGGAGCCGAATGAACTGCGAAAGGTGAAGTGGAAGGGGCAAAGGTGGAAGGATGGAGACGGGGAGTCGGCGCACCCGGAGTTCTGGAGGAAGATGGAGAGAGTCGAGATACGCTGTACGGGAAAGTCAAAGAGCGAGCGAGGACGCCAGAGGTCCCGTGTTCGAATCTTCGATAATACTTCTTACGTCGTCCAACACAATTTCCTTTTTTATTACGTCTTTTCTTAGAAACGATTTTTCTAAAACATATTTTTTTAAATTAATACTACTCTTCATACATTTAAATTATTTTTTATCATCAATCCCTTGTATGAAATTTAATACAAAATTTATGTTTTCTTCTCCTTATTATTGGTTTTAAAACATATATAAAAATAAAACATCCATTTAAATCCCATATAAAACCAATAATAATAATAATAATAATACAAAAGAATAAACTAGATAATATTTTCTTATTTTTCTATTGATTTTTAAAAAAATCTGTAAATTAAAATTTATTTTTAAAGTATAAAGAAATGATCAGATGATTAGAGAATATGGAAAAAGTTGTGTTCCTGTTACAATATAGTGACCTCCGCAGAATGAGATACGTTTCTGTAATTAGATTGATTTTGGATGACTATGATAAATTGAATTGATCGCTTAGTATTATATCCTATATTGGGATAGAGCATTTAGACTACGAAAGTATATGCTGATTGTGTATGATATAAAATGTATAAAAGAAATTATAGAAAAATGGATGAAGAATCACATAAAAGCCATTCATATATTGCACGAAACAGTTTCATTTTCTGTATTATCTGTCAACATTTTAATTACAGAAGACAGAAGTACACCCATGCGACACTACACACTCACTGACAATCCTGGCGCACAAACACCACCCCATACTTATTTTTCCGAAACTTCAGAAATCAAGGTAGAATAGATTTTGGGAGTGCTGAAATGAAAATGTTATTTTGTACAAATTTGAATATCCAAATCTTTCATATTGGAAGCATTACATTAAAGATTTGCTGTAATCTGGCGGTGGTTATTTAGAAGATCCGCGTTCCAAACCTTCACGAATTAGTTTAAAGCTTAAACGCACGACTAATACATCAAACAAAATTTGTGAATACAATTTGGTCCCAATGCAGTACTTATGATTATTCTCTACTTCAGTACACAAAGATCGCAATGCATCTCTAGAACGTTGCGAATGTTCAGAGATCTTCGTCGGATGTTTTGCGATGACAATTGAATCAATTGGTGTAAACCACGACAGACGAAGCAGGACTTCGATTAAGGAAGTGAAGGGAAAGCATAGGAAGGAATGTGGGGAATTTCGTTTGGTTTCTCTCTGTAGAACACAATAAACAAAGCATCCAATCGTGGGCCGAGAGAAAGCATTCACTGATCACCGGGGGGTCCTCGGACCACAGATGAACCGTTGAGCTTCTGAAATATTACGGGGCATTTTGAGGGGTCTGGTGAACGCCGTTTCTCAACGCGGGCATGAAATGCTGGGGAAAGGGAAGTACCCGGAGACGCGAGATTATATGCCGAGAACACCTCTTCGCTCACCTCCGCGAATTCTACTTGGATCAGGCGGGAATTGCAAGAGCGTCATCAGAGGTAGAAGGAGAGTACTCTAACATTAATAATAATAATAATAATAATTCAACAACAGTGGAAAACTCGCACCCAAATTCTTCCCATAACTATTTCAAGTGCAGGAATCGTACATATCTACTTCAGAGGAACTTAAACTCTCAGTTTAAAAAAAACAAAAACGTAATTGTCTTGCGGAAATCCATTATTTTTAATACGTGCAACGTAGTCAGAAATTTTTTGTTGCCATAATTGTTCATTGGGATGGCAGCTTGGAATATAATTCCTGCAGCTGACCATTATACCAGGCACGTACACACCTGATAGAAAATAATAATAATAATAATAATACTGGGACAAAAGCATTCTCAATGACGTAACAACAATTCACAACAGACCTGATGTCATCCTTTGGAAAAGAAAAGAATCAAAATTGTATCTCATCGGTTTTGCTGTCGTAAATTACAACAATCTAGAAAAAACAAAGAACGACAAAATATCAAAATACCAANCTAGCCTTTGAAGTAAAAAAAACTCTGGAATGCTCAAGAAGTGATCATAGTGCCTATCATTTTATCTACCCTAGGACTAGTACCCCAATCCCTGGTCGACTCCATTAAAAAACTCAAAATCAACACCAATATAATAAGTAGATTGCAACACAGCGTCCTTCTGTCCTCAGCCCACATTACCAGAAAGTTCTTGGACCTGAAATAGATTCTTCCTCCCAGCAGAACTTGATTTAATAATCCACTGCTGAGAGAAAAACCAACACAAGTTGAGAGAACTAAATAAATAATAACAATAATAATAAATTTGTTGTTGAAAAAGTAGATACGTCTGCGTATGACCACGTGGAAGACAAACAAATTTACTCTCCGGAAGCAAACAAAGGATTCATTCCAATAATTACGATCTCAGTTCTTAAGACACAGGTGGAATACAAACAGCACATTTATTTGATAAGAATAAAAATATTGTTGGCTACGCGTTATTACATCAACAGAATAGCAACAAATTTGTACTATATAGCATAAAACAAAAAAGTTATTTCTCCAATACATATTATTATAAAATATATAAATTATTTGGAAAATATCGTGTATAAATCGTAAGTTTTAAAATAACTCTAAATTCGATAACTATTATTAATATAGTATTAATAAGACTGCCACTCATTGGCAAGAACCAAGAGAGCCTGTATATAAAATCCACTACTACCCGAAGAGAAGCCCTGGAAAAACCCGGGTCAGGATGGGATTAAAGAGTTAATGCACTTAACCGGGCCAAAGTTGAGCAAAAATAAAACTAAACTTATGCTTTTTTTGTGAGGCTTTAGGGCTCGTCAACAGCAAGGTCATGAGAGCCCTTGCATGTGGGGGAAAATGCAGTTTTACACCACAGAGAAGAACCGTAGTGACTCTTTCTCGTGTGTGGGACTCGCCGAATATCTCGACCATACCCACTAAAAACCCTCGTGAATTCACTAAATATCTATACACAAAGATGAAAGAAATGAAAAGGAAACACTTGCTCAACACATTATATCATAAAAATGAAAAAATTTCTGAAAATTATAATTTTCAAATTACGGAAAGGAAGGATAAAAGGAAAGAATACAGGGAAGAGGAAAGAAGAATGCAAATTTAAATCCCCCCGAGAACTTGTGGGAGAAGTCTCGATCTACTCCTAAAATTCAATAGTTTACTAACATCATCCGTTTCATTTCCGAGAACTGTTGGTAAATCTGCAGCCAGACCAATTTGTCTCCGTATTCTGGTGTATTTTCTGCAAAAAGTTAGTAGGTGACGCACTGTCAGAGAAGAGATACACTCCTCAAAAATCGGTTCATCATCAAGTAGTAAGAGATACCGATGAGTGAGAGGACAATGTCCTATGCGCAGGCTGGTCAGCAAGACCTCGTCGCGCCGGGCTGGCTTACAGGAACTGCTCCATGACTTAACAGAGGATTTGATAAGTCGGATCTTATTCCCTTCAACAGTCAACCACTCATTGTTCCATTCACTCAGAATCCTTGTCTTGATTGAATTTAGATCTCGTTTTGGATAAATTGATAAAAAACTTATATTGATAAATTATATAAAAACTTTTTTTGATAACAAATAATAATACGCAGGAAATACTTTTGGAGTTTAATCAGTTGCTTTGAAAACATCATGAAGTATAAGATGAACTCACGTTTTATGATTAAAACAGTTATTAAAAATATTTGATGGGACAAATTATCTTTATTAAAACCAATCGAGATGAATCCTGCACAAAAGTATTCTATCATGCGATTATGATCTATTATGACGAATAATCATTTAAACAAATGTTTTGTCCATTACTTTTGGGGAAAAATATTGTATAAAGAATCTTCCAATATTTGTGTACTAATTAAAATATAACAACTCGAATCTAAGACATATAGGTCTAAGCATGTATATATAAAAATCTGTGTTGACCATGGAAATTTTAATGGTTTCCAAGAATAAGTAATGGAATAGAAAAAGGCTGTGTCACTCGTCAAGTGCTGGAACATTGCTGTTGCAATAACTTTCAGTTACGTGAGAATCGAATCCTGCTTTTTTGCGCGGGTGTTAACCACCCATTCACCTTGCTGAACTGTACACTATTTCCATCCAGACCTAACCTGAAAGAACTGAGAGACGTTCCTGTACAGAAGATAAGTGAACCAGGCGGAACACTATACTGTATACCCTTAACTACCGGTTTCATACCCGTTGGCTATAGATATATTTCTTATGTTTACCTACACGTAGAGAAGATTCGTGATTAATTTCGGTCAGGTGATAATGGCGTCGAGCCGGAAAGTGTACAGTTGCGGACGAGTTTTGTATAATTGTGGAAGGCGAACGGGTGGTGTATTGGTTAGCACCCCTCCGATCAAAAGAGTCCCAGGTTCGATTCTTGGCTCGTCGCCAAATTCATCTGACCGAAAGTTATTACATATCTTCTCTACGTGTAGATACAAGTGAGAAGTATATACATGTTGTTTTTTATAGGAAATGGGAAGTGTTTCTTGAATTTTTTTGTTATCTTTAGTTCAATACATCTCGAAACTGATTGATTACAACATTATAAATCGAATGAGAGAGAAATCTGGCAGTGGATCTATCCTGTTTAAATTATTTTATTTAAAAAATTTAATCATTTTATTTTTCTAAGTGTAGGTTGTAATATTTAAAATCTCAATGTTTTGCATAGTATCTTCAGTTTCGTCGAGCAGTGTACAGTGATATTCCTGTAAAGTGGAGAGAAAATTAATACTAACTTCTACGATACGAACCTCAGACACATAGGTAAACTGCCATCTCTGGAATAGCTTTGTGTGTTGTTGTTTTTTTCTATTTTATTTTTTGATCAGCTGATGTTTTGTTAGGTTTGTGTAAGACAGCATTCGTGTCTCAAGTAGATGTAATCGAATTGAAAGATTCATATGTGCTCTAAAATATCACCGAATGATGTAATGAACGAGTCAACAAAGTAGAAGTAAATTCAAGTAAAAAAAACCCTTCGAAATTGTTCGAAGCTTAGTGCAATTTACAAAATGAATTGCGTGACTGCGTGATTCGTGCGTCGCAAAAATTTACTACTGGTGTGGTGGCAACACTGTGTTCCACTTAAGTAAATCGTGGTTACCTCTATAAATCATGCTTTCCCCATCAAATTTGTATTTTTAAATCCTATCGCTTCACTTTTTTACGAATCCTCGAATGTATCTCCTTTAGCACATTAGATGCAACCCGCATTAATGCTCTGTATAATAAATGTGGTATTGCCTATCTCACCCATTCCTATATAATCCTCTGATGCATATTATCAAATGTATGTAATTAATTAAACTAATTAGTGATTATAAATGTGGCACTGATATAAAAATATTTAAAAAAGTACACCGTGGAAAAGTGCCCTAAAACAAGTGTGAAATTTGACGATATTAATTCACAGAAGGGATGGAAAAAGTATCATAGACAAAGCTGATGCGGAGAAATACACTACTCATTTCGTCCTTATGTTATTCTTTTTTGGCTTCTGAAACCGTTATTGGCGCATTTTTCCCGTTGGATTACTGGAAAAGGTCAGGAAAGTACTTTGACTTAAGCCTCAAAAAACCTCTTCAGAATTGAGTAAAATGAAAAAACAATGTCTGTTATGACAAAAAAACGTATTTACGTAGAATTAGAAGTGTGTCGTTTTGAACAAAAATGCAAATAAGCGACGCGGATACGGATTCTGAAAACTCCGGGAGAGAAACGTCATTTCCATTTGACTTCCCCTTTTCGCCAACATCAAATTTCTACGGTGTTGTCCTAAAGGGATACAATACTTCAACGCGCTTGACAAACACGATCCTCGACTGTTTCACATTTGTAATAATCCCTCCCAGGTTCGTCCACACACTCTCCCCCTTTCGTTGGCTTTTGCTGAAGCGCGCGCGCGACGTGCAGCGACTGTTGACAAAGCACTTCGTCTCCGGGAATGAAAAGGAGACGTTCTCATCAATACCCTTTTGCAACCTCCATGACAACTGGGGCGAGTGTCGTTAACCTACGGGACAGTGCTGCCATCTGAGAGGCATTTGTTTTACAACTTCTCTATTATTTATGGGAGCTCTCAAACGAAATTTCGTGGGTTATAACCACGATATAAATATTAAGTTATAAAAATTAAATATAAATTATAAAAATATAAATATTTTTTCACAATAGTAAATATGACGCAGAAATATGACCGTGTAATGCGGACCTAATGAAATTATATATATATATAT
>NNCF01127341.1:671169-682942 GCA_002313205.1 Laupala kohalensis
TTTTTTCATTGTAGTATTTGTAAATGGGAAATGTAACGTGGTATTGAAGCTTATCCTACAGGGAGCGATAGGAGGTGGGTGGTAGAGGTTATTCTTAGAAGGCGAACCGCTTATCTGGGTTTGTCTACAACTCGGCCCACATGGAGGTGTAAGTAGGAGTAGTTGGATACATTAGGAGTAGTGGGAGATGGATAGAAGGGAGGAAGGAAGGGAGGTTGGCCGTTCAATTGTCACAGCTGTCTGAACTGGGACATACAAGTGAAAAGCTACAACTGAACCCGGAGTGACAGTGGCAAGCAAGCATGCTAGCCCCGAGCTACCAGAGTCTGTTGAGGATATAAATGGAATAGTGGTGAAAGACGGCATATGAGTTTGGCTCTACTATCTGTCCATCCATAACATTATTTACGAAACAGTAAGAAGTAGCATATCGTATATGATTTATATAGTACACCATTTTTTGTGAAAGCATAGCATTTACCGATGCTATGGCAAAATTTAAATAACTCTATATTAGAAAATGAAATGTTACATAAATCTGATCAAAATTATTTGTGGATAAAATAGAAAGATGAAATATAGTTACTGGTGACATTAACGTAAGGGATTTTGAGAGTTTGCTTCCGAAAGTAATCTTTATATAACTTGTGTCGGATCAAAGTTGTACTATGATTATATACTATAGAAAGATTATAATGATTTTTGTAGTACGAAAGTTTAGAAACAAAAGTTCATAGGTCAGTCTCCATTGTGTAAGGCAAACTAATCTTAATGTAAAGAACACTGATATCAACATATCAAAATATATTTCGTACATATTTTTTCATACGAACTTGACATTTGTATCATTTTGTATATTTCTACTCTAAATACTTGTATTTTGCTCACATTAAAATGAAGGCTAAAATTCCGCGGATTAAAGGAAGTACAATGTATCATAAAATATTGTAAAATACTAATAAAAGGAACAAATGTTTTAAAAGATCCTGAATTTTCTTCTTTGTAGAATGCAACATTAATTCGTCGATAAATTATCAAGTATACTTCATTTTGACTAATTGGACGGAGATTGCTCTCCGCCGCTTTAAAATGGAAATCTTTAAAGGGAATCAAATTATGAATGAGATATCGATTAATAGCTTCTATTGCAACCATTAACAAATCTTCAGCTTGCCTTTTGTGGGAATTTGTTTTTATTCCCAACAAATAATATTTTTTGTGTACGTGCTTTACCCCTTCAATACTTCATGTCTAAATAGTACGGATGAAAAAAATTTAAACAACGTTCTATATGATAATTATTAGTGTGCTTATTTTATACTGAATAGTGATACAGTCCCGGGGAACATATTCCTGTGTTGGTTGCCCTGCACGGTCGGGTGAAGAGCAGGCAATGCAGCCGTGCGTACACACACCCTCTCGGTCAGACCACCGGCCGCGCTGCCGTCGCCGTAAACACAAGCTTACGTTCCGAGCGACGTTACCATAGTGCTTGTAAATTGTTGGTAATCCCTTGCCGTAACTCTCTCCCGGGGACTAAGCCCCGAATGTTTTCTTCCTTGGACGCTGCACTTGGTCCTACAGGCCTACAAACCTTGTCTTCGTGCTTACCTTTCGTTCCATCTTGCGTTTTATTAATTTAATAATGGTATCAAAATGTTATGAAGGACTCTAATGACCTTGACGTTGGCGTGCCCTAAAGTCCCAAGAAAAAAATGTTATACTTTAATTATAGTACAGGTTAATTATGGTACTGGTTAATTCTAACCTCCTGTAGAGTAAATAAACTAATGATATTATACCTGTAAATAAATAAATAAAATAAATTATATATAAGATGTATACATTTATTAACTATTCTTCTTATTACTTTATTTCATATAATATTCTCATAAAATTATATCTTATAGTAATAATCGAATATATAATATATAAAATTATATATCTTATATCACTATCAAATTTATTAATATTCCTTCTCATCTAGACATTTATCCACCTTTATTCTTGTCATATATTCCATTAAACCATTATTATTTACCTCACAATAATAATATTAATAAATATAAATTATTATAATAATATGTTCAAAACTAAATTAAGAAAACACTAGTATCCAGTTCCAAATTTCTCTTTATATTCCTTTTTTTTGCAAAATGCTATGACTTCGGAGTAATGTACTAATGTATATGAGCCCAGAAGAATTTAAAACCAGCAATAATGTAATGCTGTTGCTGAAAATAAAATAAAACAACTGGCAATTGGGCCGTTAAAATATTTTCTCATAGACGTGCAAGAAAGAAAAACTTGTTTTACACTTTCGTTCTTCTAGTTTTTTTTGTTTTTTTTTGCGTTGAAAATATTCCTGAAATTACTACGTATGCAAGTATGGATTTGAATGGATTTTATTTGTAACGGAAATTATTCACAGACTTCGTTTCGAAACCCTAAATTTTCTTGAAAAATATTTATTTTATTTCTTGTTGTTTATATTAAGTAACTTTTTATGTTTAACTGATACGTTTCATTTGATAAATTTGTCAAAATATTTGTATGATTCAAGGAAATGAAACACATTATTATAATATTTTTATCAATTACTTTTCAACTATCGTAAATTTTTTTCAATCGATTTCATGGGACTTTTTAAAAATCATTCCTCCCGTTCTATTTCAACTATTGAAAATTCGTTCGGTTTCTTTCCTTAAATATTTATTGGTCTTCAATTTCTATTCCTCGTGGACTTCTCACTTAAATTCCAGTCTATTTTTAGAACGCTTTTCAATTTTATTTTCCTCTCATGATTGGATTGTGAGGATGTTTTACGGTTTCTATTTTATATTTATAGATTTGTATCAATTCAGAGGGAGTATTGACCTAAAGTCCAATATTTCAGAGCTCATCTTCATATTTTAGTACATATTCCGTAGTGTATGCGTCGTATTTTACGCTCCATGTAACATTACTCCGATTTTGCGATGTCCAAACATTCTTTTTTCTATGATCGGGAGCTTTTAATAAAGGCTTTCCAGTTTTATTTCCTACCTCGCGTTATATTGACAAAATCTGTGAATATTGCCACAGTCCCTCTCCCTAAGTTCCATTTTATTTTTGTGATGAATATTTATTTGGTTTGACGAAACAAGTTTAACATGACTTGTATATATTTGGAGGTTATAGTATAGCCACATCCAAGAACCACAAATTGATAAAAATATTTTGTATTCATATATTCTTTTCTGATCTCTGTGAAAATAGTGTACAGCTGTGGAAGGTAGACTGGTGGTGTAGTGGATAACACCCCTGCGAACAATGCGGGAACCCCGGGTTTGATTTCCGGCTTGGAGCTACTTTCACCTGAATAAAAATTATCAATATTTTGTTTATTTTTCATTCACTTTGAGAATAACAGTCGAAACTTTGTGTCATTTTTATAGTCGTTTAAAATGTTAATATATTTTAGTCTTCTTGAAATATCAATCGAATATTTGTGTTCAGTCTGTGCTCTCAACTTGCGCGTACTCTCTTCGTACATCGAGCTCCTCTTCTCCCCTCCACTTTACCCCACCACCCCATCCCCCAAGTCTCACCCTTTTATTGCTTGTCTTTTACGAGCATATAAACAACTTGGCCGACCGTCAGCGCGTAAATTACCTTCGGGGAACCATTTTTAAAACGGCCGGTGACTGAACGACATCTCGTTCGTCGTTCGCAGCCCGGGTGCACTCGTTTATCCGCGCGTGAACGAATCTACAACTCTTGACGCTGAAACTTACTCGTGATTCCGTTTTTGTGATGCTCTCTGCTACAGAAGAAGATTGAAAGCGCTTTATGGAAAGGATCGAGTGAATGGATTGCTTCGGTATTAGCGTAGTAACATTTTTTGTCACGAAATATTCGCGGTTCCCGGTTGTTATTCGACGAGAATTTCATGCTTCACAGTCGAGAAAGCTAGTGATATAATTTATTTTGTTTTAATAAATCTATATTTATTTTTCATACTTGAAAGGTTATTCACCATAATAATTACTGGGGATTGGTTTTCTTGCAATTGAGCCAGACAAATAACTACAGAATTATATCATTTTGCCAACATTTCGACTATTTATTGTAGTCATCATCAGGGCTCAATGAAAAGAAATTTGTTTACTTAAACACATGTTTACTTTACCATCTCCATGGCGACTACACGTATTTTACTCAAAATGGCGCACCTGGCGTATAGCATCATCATGACTAAATTGTCGTAGAGATCTTTAGTCATGAAATTCAGTATTAAAAATGATCTTTTTTCATTCATGTCATGTGATATTGTTTTGAAATTCATGTAACAAATGAATTCTTTTTGAAGAGCATTCTTATGGGTTTTCCTTTGTTGTGACATTCTACTTGTTACTTAAAATCCCATTTAACTGCTGTTTTTCACTTATAAAGTAATGACTATAAATTAATAGTTATTATTAAAATGTTTATTTATTAAAACAACAGTATGTGATATTTTGGAATTCTAAAGAAGAGATCCCAAAGAAAATTAACGTGATGATAATCTGAAGCCAATAGTTATAACATGCTTCATCATAATACTAATAATTTGTTGGTTAATTGAATGTGTGGTACGCATGATGCTTTTACCATAAATTGAGGCGTGTTGAACTGATAAATGTTAATATTTTGTGTTGAACTGATAAATGTTCAGAACGACCTGTTACTGTCACGATTATTGATGAAGAGACACGTTTCGCTAATATGGGTTACTTGATAAGTGTAAGATATAAATGGGGTTTGAATACCCAAAATTATTGAAGTTATTTCAATTTTGTATTTACATATGGGAATTAATTCAAAATAAAAATAAATAATCAGAATTTTGTGCCATTTAAAAAATCGATGGAATTCATTCAATTTGCCTTTTATAAAAAAAACCTTGTGCTATTTGCTTAAGAATGTGTATTGTTTAACTGTACAAGGAACATTGAGGATAGTACTACGAGGAAGATAGTACTGTTGCTCAAAATATACCGGAAAGTATTTTTTTCTCTTCGAGCTCACACGTTTGATACTATTACTACGATTAACATATTTTTTTGTAAAATAATCGTTATGTTTTTTAGAAAACAAAATCAACCATTGTATTTCTGTTATTATTAAATCTCATATGTATGAAAATTTCTGATCATAACTATTCCGTATTTATTTACTGAATTAATATAACAAATTCGGATAAGAAGGAACATTGCTTGTGAAACAATCGTAAAAAAATAAGTCTCATGTTACTTAGTTTTCAACGATAATAAAAAACTTGAGAAAGTTTTTTTTAATAATAATTCAACTCGTCCCAATAAATATTTATTTTCATTTATTTCAAATCATTTTGTCCTTCTGTGTTTATTAAATTTGTTTTAGTATTTTAGTAGAAAATCTGTAGAATTTCCCCGTTCATTTTTTACCCTTATAGGTTGTCAGCCCTGCTAAATATGTAATCTACGTATGTACTGTATTTTTTTATGTATCATATAAAAATAAATCCTATTTGATTTCACTTGATCTCCGGAGTTCGTAGTGATTTGCCTACATAATTACTAATCTCTCAAAATTTTCTTTAAGAAATAGACTGTCTCATACGTGCACATGTAATATTAACTTTATTTTCACAGTCTTAAACAGTATAGGTGATGATTACTGGTGTGTGGGGGTGGGGGGGGGGAGGGAAAGGGGAGATAACCCCACTTTTGGGGGAAGAAAATAATTTGTCTATGTCTAACAATGTAGGTCTCTAAATAAGATTTTCGGAACAAAAAATCATCCAAATAATTTAGAAATGTTTTAGGGGCCCTTACCCAAAATTTAATACTTAGACATTTTTGAAAACTTATTGTTTCGAAGGGCTTTAGTGCTCGTGAACGGCAAGGCCATTAGAGCCCTTTGAAAACTTATAGATGTTATATTTTAAGAGTTGAAACAAAATGGGAGGATGTCCCGTGAAAATTTCAAAATTTGATACCTTTAGAATCACCATAAAGAAAAGGTTGTCATGAATATTGAGCAGTATAAATTTTGCTTCACTCCGCCCTACACCCACGGAACTTTTTGTTGTCTATAATTTTTGCTTCCCCCCACCTCCTATCTCACCACTTTCAGTTCAAATTTCCAGTCGCCGCTGCCACTGTTAAACAGCGCCCTATCAAAGACCCTATTACTATCTCATCGAAACATTTCCATGCGAGACGAAATTAGACTTCCAATGAATTCACAGAATAACATGATGTAATGTCGTTCATTTCGAATTTAAGCGAGCGGCTAGATGCTGAAATGTTAGAGCACATCTAAAGCGCAGCGAAATATGAAAGCTTTAATTTTCTTTCCATTACAAGAATTTTCTTTAGTCATTTTGATGATAATGAATCTGAGAACTTATGTATCGAAATTTCACTATAGAAAAGAAACTTTCAAAAGTGTATCAATTCATTCAGGTTTTTTTAGGAATAAATAATTGAAAATATGTTGTTCTTAAATAATGTGTATGCTAAGTTTCTGTTCAGGACAAATTAGATGTATAATCAAGAATGATTCAACGTATTGTATTAAGTTACCTTGAGATCCAATACGAGAGAAAATTGAAGTAGTTGAGACTCTTTGGAGAAAAACTTCGATATGTCATCTGCTTAAAACTTCCGAACAGTTCAGCCATTGTACGTAGTTTGCTCGTCCGCAATCCGTGTTGACAAACGTTTTCTCTCTATAGGTTCATTTTTTTCAGTAGATATCAGTGAATATTCAAGAATTATTTACCCACAAAATTAATTACAGGACGTGTGAAGTCACGGAAATCAAGGTAGTATCAGTAAAAATGCTAAGAACTTTTTATTTCCAGAATAATTGCTAAACATTTATCTCGAAATAGAAAAAAAATTCTTATAAACATTTCTTAAAGTGTATGTAATTTTTAAAAATTTTAGTATTTTTTATTTTATTTTACATATATTTCTTCCGTGCACCCTACGCGTGGAGAAGATATGTGACAACTTTCGGTCAGACGAAAATAGCGACAATCCTTGAATCGAACCTGGGGCCCCTACATTGATCGCAGGGGTGTTACCCAGTACGCCACCAGTTGGCCTTAAGCAACCGTACACCATTTTCACCTAGACCCATGTCCCGGAAGACCTGAGACACATTCCCATACAGGTGATGAGTGAACCTGTGCGCGCTTTAAGATCTGTTTTACATGTATACACATTTTATGTTTATTTGAACACACAACAAGAGTTTTCAATATAGCCATTACCTGTGTTCATATTATCTCTCAATTTATCTAAACTACATAGTTTACATTTAATACTCTAAGAATTCTTAAAATTTGTTTTTTATACTAAAAATATGTATCTGTCTTGTTTCAAATTCTATTTTCTTGACTCCTTTTAAAATATCTTTTGGCTGTGTATTCCTGCGACATGATTCCATTTTTTTATATTGTTCTCTTTTTAACAATTTATTTACAATTTTATCACAAACTGAAGGACTTTAACATATTAATAACAAATTCTCCTCGTTCATTTTCATTGAAATCAAATTCGTACGAAACATGGCCAATAGTTTCCTCATCTCCACTATCTCACACGCATGCACTACAATCTTGTACATTTATCTGACTTAAAATAATTATTAAAATTGCCATGTAGTACATTCATGAATTATGTTGTTGCCCCACTTCGCTCGAACCACTTCGGATTTATTAGAGCAAATCGTAGACGAGAGTTGGGTAATAGCGCAGTGAAATAATAGGAAGTTATGCTTATTCTATTGCAAAAGTTAAATACTTATTTATCATATGAACGTATTGATTACCTGACTATTATGTAAAATCACGATTATTTATACAGTAATATTTATGTGGTCGTATACTTTCAAAAATAAAAACTGACAGACGTTGGGTAAATAAGAGATTAAAGGGGTAAGGTAGGACGGATAGATTTTGTGTTTTAAATAAGTTTTCTCCATAAGACGCAATGCATTACACCATCTTTTATAATTGCAACTATTTCATTTAAATGGTCGGGGAGGTACGTTTCTCGAGTTGAAGTCTCAATAAGTACGTGTTACTTTGTTGATGAATCCTGATTTCAGTTATTTTAATGATATAATTATGTCTACGCTTGTACTGCCTTCAAGTATTGTTTTCTTCTTTGTTTCAGACAATCGTTCTTCAGAGCATCATTCGACACCTCGTCTCGCAGTGAAGATTCTCCCAGCGGCTGCAGCAGCTGAGTGCGGCCCGTCAGCGAATAAGGTGATTTGGCGCCGGGCTTTCTGAAGTAAACGTTTCTATCCAATAGAATGAAGACCTCCCGATATAACGAGGTTAGGGTTGGTGCGACTTATCATTAGCCTTTCTTTCCCCTCCGGTAGTGTCGCCCAATCGGAGGGGGAGGGGAGAGGGAAGAAAATCGAGGTTAGAAGACTCTTGTCTGTCGCTTGTCATTGCACAGTTTGACACCACTGTCTCTGGAAAATATTGCACTTCTTTACTTTATCGTCATATCTTCATCTCCATTTTCTTCTTCTTTAGGATCTACTTTTTTATAATTATTTTTGTGATCTCCTGTTTTGCAATCTTCTCTTGTTTTGCAATGTTCTTCTGTTTTGTAATTTTCTTCTTTCTCACATTCATTTTTTTTTATCATCTGTTTTTGTGACCATATTTTCGTGATCATCTTTATACATCAAATCAATATCCTATATTTCATCATCATTAATCCGGTTTCTCCTTCATATCACTATTATCTCCAACTTCTTCTGGTTCACACATTCCGTTATCAATACAGAAGCATTTCCTTGCAAATACAGCCCCCCGATGCGTTTGTGACGAAAAATGAGACTTCGTTGTTGATGGTCGAAATTACAATTCTTTAAGCGGTGGATGAATTGGTAGATATTCTCCTACGATCACTCTGCTAATTCATGAAATCAATTATTCTTGCGGCGCATTCAATTACGAGATCGAGGAAGTTATTTGGATTATTGTTTAAAAATTACAGAACGCAATAATTTTGGCTGTTTTGGATCCCTTCTTTTATGTCTTTGCAAACATTTGTACATCAAAAAAAGTAAACAAGACTTTCGGTGGGAATATTGCGGGAAAACTTCTGAAATACCATTAAAAGGTACGCCAAATATCATTAATTATGGTCTCTGCAGAAGTATTAAAGTGCAATATAATGACAATAAGTATTTCAGTGCAATATACTCAACGAATAAAAACAAACAAATCTGTGAAACATAATTTACCTTAAATTTTCATTGATACACGCAAAAACTCATTTCATCTTTTCATTCTTCTAGGAGTGTAGTGTTACACTATTCGGTGAAACAAATTAATAATATATATGTAGAACTATCTTTTCTGTTCTAAAGTCGTTTTATTGGCAATAATTATCGCTATCCCATGTTTTCAGGTATTCGGCGTTATTTTAGTTCTAACTAATGATTCAGTGGTTTTAGTATGATTAACCAAATTTCTTGTTTGTGTGTAAACATTTCTTCAAGACGCATTTTCTTTAATTTACGACTGACCTGCGCTCTTCGTAATTTACACTTTTGGGTGTCGTATTATAAATATCTCATAACTGGGGTACTATAGTAAATGTTGAAGGAAAATTATAGATTCAACGTTTCTATCTTTTGTATAAAAATCTGGAAACTGCTGCACTTTCCAATTATACTTCTTAACAATAGGAGCATGGTGTATTATTATAATAAATCCTATATTACTGCACACCGGATGACATCACAAAGTTGTGAGAAAGTGAACAGTTTGAAGGTCGTTGGGGTATCACAATATCCCACGTTTTTTATTATTACTATTTCTCAAACATTTTTATCTCGTAAACAGACACTTTTTCTACCTCCCTATCTATCTGTTACGTGCTGATTTCGCCTGGTTTTTTATTTGTGTAAAATATGTGTCTTGTTTAGGGGTAAATGATAATGACACAGAATAGCATTTTATTGATTTTGGAGATCCTTAAAGCTAATAAATTTAAAATAAATAAAAATCAAGTGCATGTAGTTAGTTTTGTACCCCAATTTAATAGTTTAAACCTCTTCCCAGAATTGCTTCTTTATTGCATTTTTCAGATTAGTACACTGTCTTTTTTATTACTAAATAGCTGATCGCCCGGCGTTGCTAGGAAGTTCTCTTAGACTAATCTTCTTTTACTCAGGAAAAAAAAAGAAAGAAAAGAAAATCAATGTATATTGTAAGTTCAAAATGCTTTTACTTGCTGATTTTAAAAAAAATGTACAGCATATTAACTTTTCAAGTTCATAATTCTAATTTAATACAAACGTTTATTATGCATAACACTATCTCGCAACAGCCGCTTCCGAAGCATGTCGCCGGTTCATCATTTCATTAAAATTCTTCTAAAATTTAAACTATTCTTCGAAATTTTACGATTTGAAAATCTTTTTTATCTTCGTTGAATGCAAAAAATAAATAATTCATAAAATTTAATGATGACTAATTTTTTCCTCCTTAAATTACTCTCTTAAATTGACGAATTTAAACACTTTGATTTTTAATAACGTTTTATTAATAACTTTGGTTAATTTTTGTAGAAGACTTTTCCACGAACAAAATGTCAGAGAGCCTCGTCAGCTGCTGTGACGTAGTCGCTTCGCTTCACAGTCGTGAACGGTAACTCTGCAGTGTCGGCACGACTGACAATATATATGTAAACGAGAAGCAACGACATTTCTTGAGCTTTTCCAGCGAATGAGCGTTAGGTTCCCTCGACGGGGACCGATCATTCGGACCTTCTCCAATTCCCACCTCAACTGTCGGGAGCTTAAGGTTCTTAGAATTGGGGACTGATCACGGCGGAGCTCTTTCCTCCCAGCTTTTTCGCCTCCCGTCACGACCTCCAGCGGTGCCGACAGCGGATCCAGGATGACGGCCAATCTCTCGGTTTCACGTGTGCCGGAAGTGTTCATATAATAAATATGAGTCTATTGAAAGTCTTGCTCGTTTCTTCCTCGTAATCGCCAACCTTACATGTGCTCCCTCCCTTGTCAGACGATATCTCAGCTCAGTCTCGACAAAAGCATATCAAGAATTACGCATATCCATATGGATACGTGTAACATGAAACGGTGTGAAATGATAAAATATGTAACCCATTTGAGAGTAATATCCAAATACTTTTTATTCTCTGTCAACGTTCCTCGTAAAAAGAAACGCGGTTTCTTTAGGGGTAACCGTAAACCCGTACGCCGTCGTGTGATAAACCGCTACTTGAAGAGACCTCCATTTTCATTTCTCTTGACTTTTGCTAACTTCCTGCAGTAGTAGTTCTTTGCGAAATAGTGGCGGAAAAAGTAACAAAAAAGATGCGTATTAATTGATACAAGTAAATATAGTTTGATTCATTGAAATATATACAGTGAACCTAGTTGGTGAGGAAATTGAAGTGATCTAATTAATTAGTATTTTATGTTTGCTCGAATGACGGGAAATTCACTCAACCAACTAATAAAGGGTCCCCAGTTTGATTGGCGTAAACAACCAAAAGAAATTTTTTCCCGGAATTACTGGAATGTTCCATCAAATGCGTCTGTCCATATCCTCGTTTTATTTAGTTAATATGCGCAACAAAATTGGGAATATATACACAATTAACACTCTGCCCAAAGAGCTCACGCTTTGCGTTTTCACGAACCAATGAAAGTGTGCCTTTTTGTTTTCGAAGTTTTCGTTTATATATATATATATATA
>NNCF01127341.1:683202-754371 GCA_002313205.1 Laupala kohalensis
CATAGTGTTAGTGTCTGGTGGTCCAGTGGTTACCGTACGAGCTTCACACGCACAAGTTCCGGGATTTCCGGGAGAGCAGCTGGCGTGTTTTTATTTATTTTCCTCGATCATACATTTATCCTCTTTTTAACATTTCTACTATTAATAAATAACCGCTGAGTAACGAAAATGCGAATAATACTGCTTAAGGTTGTTGCTTAACTGCAATAATTATTCTTTCAGTTCATACGAGTTTCCATCTCAAATGTTCTTTCAATCATTAAGAATTTTTTTTATTTGTACCAATCAAACAAATAAGATATATAGGAATCCGAAAACTCAGATTCGCCATTCACAGCACACCAAACTCATTGAACCGGCGTTTTTCGATACAGCTGACTTAAAATTGGTTGTTTAATTTAAAAAATGGTTCCGTAATAGTAACAATAAAAATGTTAAACACACGAGGAAAGTATAATGAGGCAGATCATGTTAACAAAATTAAATGAAAATATAACTTCCTCGGCGAGAAATCGATCTCAGACCTCGCACGTACATATACGAGACATTGATCCCTATACCACGAACAAATGTCCACGAATCTTATCTTATTTTTAAAAAGGTAATGAAATGACTTAACATAATATTTTCGAGGCTGAAACATTATGAAATAAAGACTAATATTCATTTGAATTAGACTCGACTACTTTCGATGTAACGTAGTAAATAACATAATCACATTGAATCAAAGTTCGCTCTACGAAGAAAATACGAAAAAACGAATTCATGTAAAGGAATAACTGGCAAAGAAATAAGTGAAAGTTTCTTCAAAGTTAAAATGCGTTTTTACAGCTGATCAATTCAAAAATAAAATTCAGAATAGAATTCAAAGAGAAATTTCAACGACTACCCCATTAAAAAAAAAAGAATACGGCTGTAGGCCAGTCTTTCCTTTGAATCGTCGATGAAAGATGAACACGTGTACAATATTGTCTTTCAGCCTTTTACTCTCTGTCCCTGGTTATGTGCTCAAGTGTGTGGTCGTCAGCGTGCGATACCAAGATTCTCCTGACACGAGTTCACGCGTGTCTACTGTGACAGAACGAGACTGCAATCTCGCCGCAGGTTTTCGTCCCAGGTTAAAGTCACACCACGGGAAGATCTTTCTTTGTAATTATCATTCCTGGTTTGTTAAATAAACATTTACTGTGTTCACATTTAATGGTTGACTATCCGCGAAAGAAACTGTCTTGGTCCCTGGAACCACAGGTATCCCGTATTGTTGATATGATGTGAGTTCTAATTGTTTGGTGAAATAATGTTTTTTATGTGTGAGTGAAATTCGAATATAGTTGTATGTATTGCACGAATGTGCAAGGAGATTTGAGGAAGGCAAAGTTCGCCATTGTGACGGGCTCCTTCCTTTCTCTTTCCTGACCTGTCTTGGTCACTACATTTTCCTCTTTCTTCTTCTTTTTAAAAAAATGATGTATGTAATGTTTTGAGATGTTGTTATTTGAGTTTTGTGTTGTAATCGACGAGGGTTTTTAGTGGGTATGGTTGAGTCATTCGGCGAGTCCCACACGCGGGAAGAGTCATGTTGGCTCCCCCTAGTGCGTAACTGCATTTTCCCTACCTGTACAAGTTTTTCGGGCTCCAATGACCTTTGATGTCGACATGAGCCGTAAAGCCCCACAAAAAAACAATAATAATAATAATATATACTACACAAAGACGATAATAAATATAATATTCCAGGCCGCTTCAAACAATTTCACGTATTTTTAGATAGATATCTCTGTAGAAGCATACTCCGCCTACCTACTTCCTACCATCCTATGCTCACTGCTCGGCTATTACCCGCTTAGAGCTTTCACGAGAAGCACGTTAATTTCTATGCGTGCTGATGGATATAAAAATAAAATATCGTACCTGCTTCACCGTTTCTCACAATTGATAAACACCCAGCAATAGTATAAATTTGTGTACCAGATATACTTTTAAACAAGGGAAGCAATCATTCAATTTTGGACATTATATGTTGCAGTATACATATATTATAATTTGAACCATATAAATATATTGTGACGTGATTACAATGATTGTAGATTCTTGTGTTCTGAATGAAAACACGTGAATGAGCTCACCGTATCGACATCTCCTTCGATAACGAAAACGTTGGTAGCGATCGCTGAGCGCTCTGAGCTGCCTTTCGCTGTCTCGTTGTGCAGTCGCGTCTGATTGGCCAATTTGTCCAGAGCACGTGACACCGCCGTGAAGCTGCTCTCCGCATCCACGGTGTACTCCGTGAGCCAAGGAGTCCTCCCTCGTTGTCGTTTGTTTCCAGAGCCTTCACTGAAAAGACGACGCTCGCCCGCGCCTTCATCTGCTGCCGCCACGGCCACTTTGATGTCTTTCTCCTCAATCACGTCGACAGCTTCGCGGCGATGGGTTCTGAACATGAATACGATCTTATTAGCTGTGTTTGTCATTGATAATTATTATTACTTAATCATACCACTGATTATCGTGTGTATGTATTATATTTTAAGTACGTCGTGTAGTATTTTATTGTTTTATAGTAACAACATTTGCAGTGCGCATAAACTGCATTATTCATTGTGACGGCTGGATGATATGAGACTCATTGTTAGTGCTAGCGTTCTAAGGCAGCGGATTTCACGGAGAATTATTAATTATTAATTTATTTCTATACCTGTTGTTTTATTACACAATATTATGAATTATAAATAATAAATTACATGTTTTATTTTGAATATATCAATTAACGGTATAATATTCAAAATGTTTAAGATCTTGCTTAATATATTTAAAATACACAAGATGTACTAATTGTAACGTATTCGTGATTGTTGAAAATGTTTTCCCTCTGTGGTCAGTGGCATAGAGATAAAGGTGAAGTAAAAGTATTCAATTGTTATCATAACGGAATAAGGCAGGTGTGCTCATATCGGGCATACTCAGTGCAAGCGAATCATACTCAAGACATTTTCCGGAGCGGGTGTATGAGGATATCGCTTCACGCCTACGAACTTCACAGTCAAACATATTACATAAATATGTACAGCATCCTTAACTAGAGCTCTAAACAGGGTATATTACGCACGCGCCATTATTGTGTCACACTGACAGATTTACGGGTCAAATACAACCGTTAGCGTCGCGCTACGTCATGTTTGTTTATTATAGCAAAACAATACAACATCAAGATCCTAAAGAGTTTCCATGCAAAAAGTGTTCATTTTAATATCACGGAATTCATGGTGCAGAAGTTAGGTATTAAAAGACATAATTACTTTGAAACATAGGTCAATAAAGGGTATGGTCTTTAACTAGAATGAAACATATGCAAATATATATTACTTAAAAATAAAATACTTGCCTTCATTATTTAATATTTATCCGTAGAACTAGGTATTTTTCAGCAATATTCTAAAGTACCAAAAATACTCTGTGTGCATTAGAATTAAATCAGCAACATGTCCGAAGTCTGTGTTGAAAATACACATTTATTTTGATTTTATTAAAAACACATAATTTACTGACCACTTAAGAGAAATGTAATAAATATTGGAGGCGAAATACATTACCTCTTGTGGATAACATCCCTTAAGATACTCGTCTATTTTTTATCACTACGAGGTACTTTGTAAGATAGTCTC
This sequence comes from Laupala kohalensis, assembly GCA_002313205.1. Classification (NCBI taxonomy): domain Eukaryota; kingdom Metazoa; phylum Arthropoda; class Insecta; order Orthoptera; family Trigonidiidae; genus Laupala; species Laupala kohalensis. Next base: position 686,865 of record NNCF01127341.1, read on the forward strand.
CGTCGTACTTTTACTTCACCTTTATCTCTATGTCACTGACCACAGAGGGAAAGCATTTTCAACAATCACGAATACGTTACAATTAGTACATCTTGTGTATTTCAAATGAATTAAGCAAGATCTTAAATATTTTGAATATTATACCGTTAATTGATAGATTCAAAATAAAACATGTAATTTATTATTTATAATTCATAATATTGTGTAATAAAACAACAGGTATAGAAATAAATTAATAATTAATAATTCTCCGTGAAATCCGCTGCCTTAGAACGCTAGCACTAACAATGAGTCTCATATCATCCAGCCGTCACAATGAATAATGCAGTTTATGCGCAGTGCAAATGGTGTTACTATAAAACAATAAAATATTACACGACGCACTTAAATATAATACATACACACGATAATCAGTGGTATGATTAAGTAATAATAATAGTAATAAATAATAATTTATTCATCTGCAAGTGATCAATGCTCGGTGGCAGATAGAAAAGAATACATAATAAAATACACACTCATGATTCACATGCACACGAACACATTTCCGCTCACAAGCAAAGACGCACACACTAATACATACAAACATCCTTCAATATACACACATGTATTATTTCCCCTCCTATATCCTGATAGTAGTCGCTATAACATAATTAAATGACATGAATAACTATAGAAAATAAAACCAAACCAGGATTGCTGTGAAGAATCATGCACGGTTTACATCACTACACTACACTACTATTAACTCTGGGCATTTTTTATACCCTTATAATCATTCACCTCACTACACTGCACTTCACTTGTGCACCTACTCGAGATGCGAAATTTCGTTCACCCGAACGAACGAGTCGTTAACCGTTCAAACTCTCTCCGGAACCGTTCGCTCAATGTCGTTGCATCGTTCATATGTTTTCCCCCTCTTGTCAGCTAAAGGAACCGCCCTTACGCCAGCCCGACATTTTTAAATTTTTGGACAAATAAAGGTGATTTTCCCTTCTTCTTAAATAGCACTCTCCGAAAATGTAAAAAAAAAATATTTAAAAAATTGCACCCCTCCAGTTTTTTTTTTTAAATTTTCATTCAAAATTCAGGTTTTTGCCGGCTGGCGTAAGGACGAATATCCATGTCGATATCTCTTCACTGGAAAAGAACTTTTAAATGCAACAAACATAAAAAACTCAGCATTCTAAACAATTAATTGCACCCTTTTTACTTTTTACATATGTTTATTACTAAGTTAATAAATAACCAAAAACGCAAAGCTGATGAAACGACTCCAGCCCGACATTTGTTGATTTTCGTAAAAAGGAAGACATTTATGTCTCCATCGTAAATAGCACCCTCCGATAATGCATTTCTTTTCAGTAAAACCTCTCAAAATTTTCCAAAAATCAATTTTGAAGTTTGAACATATAAGGGTATTATCACGCTTTTCGAAATGTGTGGTTGAGCAAGCTGAGATGTGTTCCTTCCAACATGGCGCCATGAAAGCGGGAAATTAAACAGTAATCAAGTTTGCAGTACAAGCTCTTCCTAGATTCGTATGAAAATGTTATCGTATATTATGCGATTTTTTTCATACTTAGTTTCAACCGAATGATCATTGGGTTAGGTAGACAGAATCGGAAAAGTTAAGAAGACATATTGTGAAAATGAAAATCATTTTAAGAGTTCTTTGTTACACTGAAAAGCAATCATATTCTTGGAAGATGATAATTATTAAATATCCCTTGAGTATTGTATAAGAATTTTTGAAGTTCAAATTTACGTGCTAATGCTAATATACGTGACCCATATAAAGGCTCCTCACAGCATGAGATCTGAGGCAGACCACCATCGCCTAGCCATTTGCATGTGTTGGTGTCCAGTTCAGCTGGGTTTAATAAAAAAAATCATTATTCAAGAATTACACTACTTTTATCTTTCTTGTTAACATTCTTTCTCATATTTAATTACTAAACATATTTAAGTACTAAACACTACATAAGAGGAGAAAATACAATTACCTGAAGAGAACATATTGTCACTACAGATGATTTTTCTGAATTACCAATGTACCACAGCAGATTAAAATGTTTTAAAACGACAGGAATCAAAGGGTTGGTTTCGAAGGAACGACTGGATTAGCAATATTTTTTTAAAAATAGCATATACGTCAGTCATAAATTCTTATAATTTGTTATTTTAATGAGTTAGTTTTCCATTTGCAGTACAACATTGTAAATCAAGCTTAAGTTGTAATCAAATGTGATGTACATGCTGTGTTTTATTATAACAACAGGAATGCAATGGCGCATAAAAAAGATTAAATGCCGTGAATTTAAAGAGCTTTAATATGGTTTATATATTTGTATTTCTTTGGGAGGACAATTAAAGAGTTTATAGAAAACTGAAACCATAATTTTGACTACTACAAAGCTGCATAGACTGCAGTTTTGCACTTCAAACAGCAAAGGCTGCATAGGTGTTCAATGAAATGTTGATATCTGTGAAATAATAAAATACCCATAAAAATTTCTGTTTTATCATTTTTTCTTTTTTTTTTCTTTTGAAATATCACAAGAGAATTTAAAAGTAATTTCAAACAATTAACGTTTCTTTTGAAAAGTGTGAATTATGATACAGATTGAACAAAATATCTGAATAAAAAAGTTAATGCAGTATTTCCGAACAATCAACATGTTTCAGACAAGAAATATTTGTAACTTATTTGGGAAAGAAAAAAAAACACAAGAAAATATTGGTTTATGTTAAAACAAAGGTAGGTAAACATTAAATTTAAAAAAGATTGCAATTAAAGATCTGAGAAAGAATGTTAACAAGAATGATAAAAGTAGTGTAATTATTGAATAATAATATTTTTATTAAACCCAGCTGAACTGGACACCAACACATGCAAATGGCTAGGCGATGGTGGTCTGCCTCAGATCTCATGCTGTGAGGAGCCTTTATATGGGTCACGTATATTAGCATTAGCACGTAAATTTGAACTTCAAAAATTCTTATACAATACTCAAGGGATATTTAATAATTATCATCTTCCAAGAATATGATTGCTTTTCAGTGTAACAAAGAACTCTTAAAATGATTTTCATTTTCACAATATGTCTTCTTAACTTTTCCGATTCTGTCTACCTAACCCAATGATCATTCGGTTGAAACTAAGTATGAAAAAAATCGCATAATATACGATAACATTTTCATACGAATCTAGGAAGAGCTTGTACTGCAAACTTGATTACTGTTTAATTTCCCGCTTTCATGGCGCCATGTTGGAAGGAACACATCTCAGCTTGCTCAACCACACATTTCGAAAAGCGTGATAATACCCTTATATGTTCAAACTTCAAAATTGATTTTTGGAAAATTTTGAGAGGTTTTACTGAAAAGAAATGCATTATCGGAGGGTGCTATTTACGATGGAGACATAAATGTCTTCCTTTTTACGAAAATCAACAAATGTCGGGCTGGAGTCGTTTCATCAGCTTTGCGTTTTTGGTTATTTATTAACTTAGTAATAAACATATGTAAAACGTAAAAAGGATTCCACTAGTTTAATGTTGTATAATACTGACTTGAGGATTCGCTTTTGTACAATTATAATAAAATTTATTATGAAATATCGCACTAAAATTGTTGAATGTACGGTACTGTATTTATCAATCACATTTACACTTTTTGTCCTAAATAGTTACGTAACGCAAAAATTTCTTCAAATATTTTTTTTATTGCGAATGGTTTGAATAGAATTAAACCTCCAAGATTTAATAAATTTATTCAAAATTAATCTTATCTTACTATTGAAAATAACTGTTTGAAATAAATGTTCTCCCACTTTTTAATTATTGTAAGAATAATTTTTGAGTCATATCCCAGAATTTAAAGTGTGGAGTTTCAATCTACCCACGTTTCGTTATCCCAAGGTTTCCTACAATTACCAGATTGGTTTGTGACGGTTGGCAACACCGCATCAGCACGGTCTCGTAGAATGACCGGCCAAAGAAGAATCTTAGCTAACATGTTAATTCATTAAAATTAGCAATTCCATTACTTTTAATCAAATATAGTTAATACTTATCCGTGGGAGAGGACGGGATACATTATAAAACTATGCATCTAAACTATGTTCATTAATATTACCAATTTCAACAGGTTTGTTAGAGCAAATATATTTCGTAAAATTAAATAAAATTGGACCCACTAACAATCTTCGTATTATTTTCAACAATCAAGTTACATTTTAAAACAATAGGCCAATCTATCGCAATATTAATTTGGTTCCAAACAATATTTTAGGTTATGTTTAAATCTTACCTACAACTCATCTATTTATTTGTCAATTTCTTAGAAGCTAAAAAATATCGCGAGACATCACACTGAATAAATAGTTGCGTTAAGTTCAGATTCATTTGATACTGAGAAATGAATATGATATCAATGGCGTTGGTTACAATCCATAACCAATCCACTCGCAGAAATAAAGTGAGCGTGCATGTAACCAACTCTGCCAACGGTACACTTTCCGTGCTCTGCGAAAGTAAAAATAACTGACTTGAAAAAATTGATTATGCGACGAATTATTCAAAAATATATTTAATTTTTTAGCGTAATTTTTCATGTACTGTTTTGATGAAAAAGGCTTTTTTTTTCTGCGATTCTACGAAGTACAATAGTGACCTGTTTCTTTTGTGCACCTTCTGCTAGCTTTTGCCTATTGTGCTGTCCCTAAATGCGAATAGCATTCAACTCGAACGGTCAATCGCCATAATGAAGTTCGCTGTCGATGTTTCTATCTGTGATGGAAGTTCATTTATGCGCGAATTGAATGACAATTCATGAATTTCAAAAGCCCCAGATCCCCAATCATTATTTCATTTCAGGAAGGTGGGCCCGTGGAGCTATATCGACCTGAATTTCCTGTCGTTCTGTTCATGAATATGCCGCATTTATTATCCTTGCAAGCCCATCTTTTGTGTTATTTGTTTGTGTTTAATAATTTCCTTTTCATATATCCTAGATTCTAAAATAGTTTATTGGAATTAAATTGAGCAAATTCACTAAATGACCACAAGTTTTTTTTAATCTTTCTCGGTTTTCATCACGGTATCCATGTATTATTTGATACTCACTAATCTTTGTTGTGTAAGAAGTATATTTTGTTTATTTTGTAATATACACGTGTTTAATTATACTGTTTAAGAAATATATTATAAACTCCCGATAAACTTGTATGAATTTTTCTTTTGCTAGAATATTTCAGATCTTCGTGGATTAAATCAATTCTAAATGTATTCAAAACGTTTTTGCAATTATAACTTGTTATACTGTTACGAGTGGACTACTCTTAGTGACTTAGTTAAGTCGATTACAATCCTTTAAACAATTTTATAAAACACTCCAAAAATATTTGCCATTTTAAAATGCATAGAAATTGTAAGCTTATGTTGGTTTTAAATAACGTCACCCTATTGTAAGGGGTTGTAATTGCATCTTAACAATTGTACAGTGTAAAAGAAAGAAAAAGGATATATTATAAGAGTATTGTGAGGGCTCAGTGTACTGTGGAGTAATGTGCTGGGATGAATTCCAGACAGGGTGATGAGTTCCTTACCAAATCTTCCATGAAGTTTTACGAAAGATAAACGAGGTATGCTAGTGCATTATTTTGTTTGTATTATATAAGAATTTACTTGTTGTATTGTTGCATTATTTATGTGTAAGTAAATTCCGCTTGTTTCTACCGCATCGCCGTTCCAGCACTAGTTTTCGCAATGCAGGCAGGTTACAGAAGTGATGAAGTTTTAACGCTGAGAATTGACTCTAGAAGGCGTTAAAATATACAAATTAACACATCAATTTAGAAATTTTCGGGGAGGGGTGCATGACCCACTTTTGTTGGGGAGTATGGGAAATTGAACGTTCCGGCTCTGCTAAATTCGCCGTGACTTGTTTCTGATAATAACACTCACCTGTTGATTGTATTAACCTCGAAGAAGGTTTTAAATAAAGACCGAAACGTTGGCAAGTAGTGAGGAGTTGTTTTTATTGATAAAGTTCTCACGATACTCGTATAATTATCCTGAGTGCTCTAGATCCGCAAAAAGTATAATTCAGGATTTATTTTTAGAAATACTAAAAGAAGAAGTTTGCCAGTGGAAAGTAATTTACGATTGCCTTGAATTAGATTACATTGGGAAGAAATATGCGACATTCCAATATTGTTCGCGATTTGAAAAGTAATCTCTTCATAATTGTGTAATTTCATTGTTTTTACGTCTGTCTTAAAAGTGTTCTTTCTAGACCCGACTTACGTCGCCATTCTTTCCACAGAACAACATTATTAAGTGGATTGGTTCGAGTCTTACCATCTTCGTCCACCTGCTTTCTCATCCGAGATAAAAGTGTCCACTAAATAACGGCCCAAGCATATTCTACTGGTCTAACTGCTAATTGTCTACTGAATTAAATTGCTTTTTTTTCTTCTGTAGTTGTTCTCTGCGCTTTCATTAAAAGGTCTGCGTCTCCTTAAGTTCCTAATCATTTCTCGTAGAAGTCGAGTTGATTTCGCAATTCCATCAATTTTGTTCATCTTAGTCGACCTAAAAATCTGTTGAATACTTACAGTCGTGTAACTCCACTCAGAGAAAATTTAACCTAAGAAAGAAAACATGAAAGGTATCGCACAGTGTTAATTACTTTATTGTAATTTTTATAATTTATAAATTTATTGTCAAAAAACAGTACAGACTGCGTATGACCACGTGGAAGACAATAAACTAATTTACTCTCCGGAAGCAAGCAAGGGACCATCCCATCAATTCCGATCAAGGGCCCTAAGGCAGAGGCGGATTCAAAAATTTCAGCAAAAGTTCCTAGATAAGATAAAAAGTTAGCTGCGAGTTATAATACATATATAATGTCAATATGTTTGTAATTTAACGCAAATATGTTTGTAAATTTACATGTACAAGTTATTATCGAACTATCGATTATTCTGAGTATAGTGTTTAAATTTCATAAGAGTTGAAATAACACTAAATTCAGGATTTATTTTTACAATAAACACGCCCCTATACAAAGTCTAGAGAACCTGTATAAGAAATCCGCCTCTACCCGAAGGAAAAACGGAGAAAAACCCGGGCCATTGTAAAGTAGGAGCATTAGATTATTTTATTGTACTCATCGTAGTCAGAGTCAGTTTGTAATTTGCTCTCTTGACAATTTACTACGAATTTATTTATTTTTATTTCCAGTCTAACTAGCTTCATGTTGGTACAGGGCTTGTACACAATTTTCCCGACACTTTACTTCGCCATCGCCCGTTAGAGAAATGATAACTGTAACTTGCGTTATGTTGGCAGAACTCTCGGATATCTGTAAGCTTAAATTTATCACCAACATCGGTCCTCAATTCGCTTGCTCCTGTGGCGCTATTCTGTTCTTTGCGTGTGGAACGAATCTTACATTGTGTCTCAGTATGTCGTGTAATTAACAGAAAATAGTCGCTGTTGTGTTTACTATCAATATTTATTCGGGTGTTATATTTACTCTGTATGTTTTGTAGTTGCCTATTCGTGGTAGGTAGCCATATTGCGGTATTTTCGGTAACGTTACATAATTGTTCATTAATTGCCTGACGATTCTATTTGTCAGGACTCAAGTAGTCAAGGTACGCCCTTTTGAAATAAATGACTCAAGTAGCGTCTTTTATTGATGTAATTTTTGAATGTTGATATTTCGAAAATGAAAGGGGGAAAGTTGAAGTAATAGGAAACCACAAACATATATTTTAATGCTCAAAGATTCAATACTTGATTTGTATGATTTACCCAGAAAAGGAACGAAAAAAATTGTACATTAGAGTATTAATGTATGTGATGACGTCACTTACCCATGCAATGTTCCTGGTTTGATTTCATCTCGTAATTTGTTCCATGCGCGGTACGCTGTCAGGACATCCGAATCACTGAGAGACTCGGAAGATACTATCGTCAGCGAATCTCCTTCATTCTGCGCAAGAAAAGGAGAATTGAGGAGTCAAACGCATATAAAGTATACTCAAATCAAGACCTACTTGATCATACTACAGGTTATCGTATGTACTAGACCTTGCCTCATTGCTTTTGAACTCGCACCAATGTCTGCCTTGGGTATGTCTGTGGCGCTATGGGTAAAATTTGAACTATTATAAGAATATTGAATCTCAAACCAACCGCAAGATAGCACTAGTTTCATCCCTATCCTTTGTATCGCGCAAGAACCAAACTCTCCCGTAACATGGTTCGGTTTCCGACCACTCTCTCCGAGAAAGCGCCACTTACATCCCCAAATAGTGGGCGCGCTTTTCTTGATATTTATTTGTAACATGGAAAGGTCTTATATGAACGGTAATCAAGAGCACGATAAAGTAGGTCTTCATTCCAAGACAAGTATCTGAACTGAGAGAAAATATTACCTAAGAAAAAAACATGAGCGGGAACCTACTGTGTATTAGTTGTATTATAAAGTGGCAGCAGTAAATTAGGTAATTGTCTTCAATGTGACCATAGGAAATTTGTGACTGCTCTCTTAACGATAAATTATTAATTAATTAATTTTTATCTTGCCAATCTAATTGGCTTGATGTTGGTACAGGGTGCGTGCACAGGGAAGAGTACCTCGCGCTTATGTTAGCAAGACCTTCGAATGTTTTAAAACTTCAATGTATTGGCAATATCGGCTACCAATTCACTTGCTCTTGCGGTTCTTTCTGTATCGATCGTGTGGAACGAACATTTCTTTGTGTTTTTACGGGAATTTTTGTTGTTGTATTTTTTTACAGCTGAGTCGTTTTTCCGACTACTATTCATATTAGTAGATGGAATTTGTAGACGCTGGATATTGGTGTTTTTCAACTATTTTGCGTTACATAATTTTAAGTATACGTTATTTAAGTTACATTATTTTAAGTATACGTAGACTGAACCCATATTTCCAAAAGAAAAAAAATTGTTTCTTCTCGGGAAGGGGGAGTATTTTTATCAAGTTCATTATACATTGTGTCTGAATGGAGCTTAATTTCAAATAAATATTTCCGGAAGAGAGATCTAGAAATCTTTTGTGTGTTCGTCACTTATTTCTTCATTGAAGTCTTCGGTCACAATCCACAAATTTTTAAACAAACAAAAACATTGTTAAATAAATCGTCTACTATTTATTTCCTGTCCATAAATTATCTTTATAATGATTCTTTCGTTTTGATACAGAGGATACAATTTTTGAAATTGGATTGGAGTATCACAAGAGAAGTAGGGATATGCGGTAAATGTTACCTTTTACATAATTATTTTAATTTCTACAATATTTCTATATGTATTCACGAAAAGTCATAGTTCAAAGTATCAATTATTTATATATATGAAGAAAATAAGTATTACTAAAAAAAATTTACCAATTGAAGAAAAGTGTAATATATATTGTTTATTTTTAATATTTAGGAAAATTACTCTGATTGCTCAGTACATGTTCGAAAAAAATGAGATAAAAATACCATACTATTTCGTATGTTTTTATCTTCTCCCTGCTTGGAAACATTTTGTTTTAATCTGGATAAAAATGAAAATATGCCAAGGAGAGAATCTGATCACAAAAGTTACGGGAAAAACGTCCGCACGATTTACTCAAGACATTGTCTTTTTTCTAATTTACAATTCGATTTTTTAACTCTCGGTGTATGGAATAGAAACCTAAAACAAATTTAAAAGAGATAGAAATGAGTTTTAGCTGAAAATCTTATGTCTATCTCGTTTGTTCCTATTTCAGATTTCCATTTGATTTTTTTTAAGTCTCGTATTTTTCTGCGCGAATACTTCATACTTAAATGTCACTCGATACTTGAATGTTTTTACCACATTTTATGGATATAGTTTCCCTTGAATAAGTTGCCTAGAGTTTTTTTATATTTGAGCATAATTTTTTATGCATAAAATCAGTTTCAACATTCTTAATAAATTAAAACGTAAATACTGATCACAGTTAAAATTTCAACTTCGTCCCTAATCTGACGGAGATTTAAGCAAGATTTAGTCATATATATGTCTCACTGTAGCACTGCTGCGCAATATTATTATATGTATTTAATTGCAAATGGGCAGATCTTACCCGGCACATATATAATGAAATACAATATATAATTTATATGTATGTGACAAAATACAAGGAAATACAATTAAACGTACAAAATACATATTATAAAGAACTTAAATTAAAAATTGTGAAATAAATGATTAAACTAATATTAAAATATTAAATATAAACGCTCAAACAACTAAAATAAAAAATAATTACTTATTACACATTTTACGGCGGATGAATCAAACAGTATACATGACATAGATGTGGACGTTGTTAATTAGTATGATGTGGGTCCATATTTTAATGAAGTATGGATTCCTCTCTATCACCTTATCAATGGAAGTAAACTGTTGAAAAAGCAGGAGTGTATGGCGTCACGAGAAAACATAGTTTGTTTGCTAGAAATGAGATGTCGCTATGAAAAATTGATATATCATTTTTTAAATTGCAGAATGCGATATTCCACGAGCGATGTCAATACAATTAGTCGTATTTGCATGAATTTGTTCGTCATGTCTAGTGTTTGGCAATTTAAGAGTTATTTCAGTGCCCAAGCAAGTAATGGTATCTGAGGGGAACAAATTTCACACCGTGTGTGTGACACAAGAAAATCAAATAGCGAATCGTATTTTGTGTTTGGGAAAACAAATAAGATTGTTGAAGAACAATTATAATATTTCTAGTACTTTATTTTGTGAATAATATAAAGTAAATTTTTGTTTCATATCTCATCTCTAGACCATTATGGGAAGTATAGCATAGTAGTAAACATCATCTTTGTCAGTCATATCTCATTGTTCAGTCCCTCATTCAGACGTTTGCGTAACTCTTCATATTATCTGTTCGTACGCAACGTACGCTTTTTACCGTAAATTTAATATTTTTTTATTTTCTGTCAATGTTCTTATCCACCTCTCAGAATAGAATTTATTCATTATTTTATTTCACCTTTTTCCTTCTTACGAGGTGTTAACTTTACAGCTATAAGAACTGGGATATTAATGTGAAAAGTTTTTTTCTGGCGCCACCGGGATATTCAAGTGAAAAACCCCGAAGTGACTCGATGGTGAGCGAGTATGCTAACCGCTTAGCCACCGGAGGTGGTACAGTTCTATCAGCGTTATTTTTCTCTTTGTTGAATTAGAAGTTTAAAAATTTGGAATAAGACAGTACGGACTCATCATCTTACCGTTCGTATTTATAGTAAAGTCCGATTGTGTACATAAGATTGGTGAAAACATAGGTTAACAGCATGATAGAGTTAAGGTGAACCGATTTAATGGCGTCAGGAGAAGTAACTGCTAACCTTCTTTGAATATAAACTCCTTGCTAGAAATTACTAGATCGTCGCTAATTCCATATCTACGGTTTTCAAAGGGCTCTAATGACCTAGTTGTTAGCGAGCCTAAAAGCCTCAATATAATAATAATAGGACCAACTTAACTATATGGTTCAACGCCGTAGAAAAATGTCCATATAATATATCGAAAAACGGCTTTTTTTGCCATGATTCTGGAACGGACTTTGTTCTCGGAAATTACAAATTGAATCTTTTTATGTCAAAAAGCAAATTCTCTTTTTCGATGGCAAATTTAACATTATCGTCCGAACCTAACCTTATTCTTCGTATATCCTTCCGCGAGTGCTGCTACGTCCACCATCGCCTCCATCTTCACACTTACAACAGATTTTCTTAAAACGGAATCGCAGGGGCTAACAAACCTAACATCGCCGACTGTGACCAAACAATTGTTTATAATTGTTCATGGCTCGCTGTCGCGAGCCATATTATAATTATCATACCCTAACATACTAACTTAAACGGTGGCGGAGGGAAGAAAATAGTGCGGAACAATATAACTACCGTAAATATGAAAAGCGAAGAATACGGTTTATATTTTCGGAACCGCAATAATATTTGTAGTATTATAACATAAATTATTTTTTATGGTATAAAAAACAATTTATGTTATAATACTATAAATTATGGTGAGTTTGGCATAATAATAATAATAATACACATCTACAATTCACATAATATAATCCAACATCTATGATAGAGAGGTTTTTTGCGTTGCGCACCTGCGAGCCATCGTATGCATACTCATGCAAGTATGCATACTGCGCATGCATGGTACTAACTCTCCTAACCTAGTATGTTTCAACCCCTCTGGTTGCGGTATGATGTTAGTGGTACGCTAGTGAGAGATGTCATGGCGGATTCTGGTCTGGATTTGAGGTTATGTTGATATCTGAGAGTATATGTGAGAGATTTGTTGGTTGTGTGTGCTGTATGAGCATGTGCTGGTGTATTCTTGCATAGGGAATAGTTAGTTTGGGTTTACAACTTTTAGTATGATTTGAGTCAAAGGTACGCTATGTAAAATACATCGATAACACTAGTTCTAGGCAGTTAGCGACATCAACGTGACGTATACCCTAGGAAGCGTGTACTTCAATCAAAGGCTCTCTAATATCTACTATTCGAACGACCTGCCCCACAGGCGAATCATACCTGGATGTTAATGATAATGTCATGAGACCATGTGTCGTTCAAAAATTGCATAAAGCAAAGATTATTTTTAAACGCACCAGTAACTATACCTTTTATACCCTCTGCATAATTGCGTGCCGCAAACAGCTCCCACTCAGAGAAGGAGCTTCTTAATTGGTTTCACCTCGAACTACTTTTATCGAAGATAAATTTGAGGTACTTGTGTGAAAGCAGGAATGTTTGAATGCCACATCCTCTGGTTACAGTAACTATAGGGAAGGTCGATTAAGTTTATGAATTAGTAAGGTAATTATGCTGTTTAATAGTACGGGTATATGAATTCATTTTACTTGCTTGTCAATGACCCGATGTAAGCAGGCCAGATATGACCAACGTTGACTTTTGTAGTCTATTGTTATTTCTGCATTCAAGACATTTCAATTGACTTAAATGAAAAGAATAGGAAATTTAGGATACCACTCAAATTGCTTCGGACGATAAATATTTCAGTGTTTGTACTCAATGTACAACGTGTTGTTTTGTTGTGCGTGATTTAGATGTAGAAAAAAAAAATTAATTACGCAAGGAAACAATGTCCTGGAGATGTTTCAGGAAGGGTTTTTTTAGACAGAGGAGTTAAACGAAAACAATCCAATGAAGTTTCTATTTTTAATGACCCTTTTTAGACTATTAATCAAAATAGTTGCCAGAGTAACGCTTCATCCAGAATATTGATCTTTATCAGGTAATTACGGTGAGACGCACATGAATCAACTATTCAAACAGCTATTAGGTCCGAATGAGCTTCTTTTTGGGTCAGATCTATTGAAGATATAAATTATTTACATATTTGTTATAAACCATGACATATTTACGTGGGGTTTTTTTATCAAAAATTTTTATTTCGATGTGTATTTTGAAAATTTTGTTACGATCATTTCCTACCTCGTCTTTTGTTATTTATTCTCTGAAGTTCTTTGATTCATGGAGATTTCAAAAGATTTCTATTTTACACACTTTCTTGGAGAGAATTGAAGTAATATTTTTTTCTCACATATTGCAAAATTTTTAGAAAGTCACGATACAGTGATATAAGGACGTTTTCTTGAATATTGCATTATTCAACACAAAATTTACAATATTAATCCCGAAAAAGTTTGTCTTTCTCTATTATGTGCACATTACCTTGTTAAATATAAATTATCCTTTTTATAGTTAAAGTTCACGAAAATTTGCTTCTATGTATGGTTGTTTCAATCATTGAGTGTGACTCTAGATAATCCCAAATGACATAATTTATGATTTATATCTTTAATCTCATTACTTCATCCAAGGAAATAATGCGCACGAGACTTTATTATGATAGGGCAGAAAGAAACTGTGGTAATTAGATTGTCAAGTTCCTGCGAAAATAGTCTCTGTAATTAGATTTCCATTATGTCTTTGATAAGTTTCCTTTGACCATTATTGCGATTTTTGCACTCAAAGGCGAAAATAACTGTTCCGTAAAATTGGATTTTCCAACCTAATGCAAGTTTGTTTTCCCGGTGAATATGTGGTACGTTTTTATTTAGAACTTTCGCTTTGTTAATCTGTGTGTGACTTTGTGATGTGCTGAATGAACATTAGAAATAAATTTTTACGATTTCCTTTTCACATAGAAATATCTTAAATTGCGGTGAACCTCACCGCCTGGCAACAGATTAATTTTGTTGTGTTGAATGAATATTGGAGACGGGACCGAGTTCGAATCTGGGTCCCGTCTCCCATTTTCATTCAACACAACAAAATTAATCTATCTCCTTTTCAGTTTTCTTTCGAAGATTTTGATACGATCCTTCATTACAAAGTTTTGAATTTTCTTTCATTTCTGGGTTAAATTTCAGTCTTTTTCTTTTATTAATACTTGTGACGGGAAAAAGTTTTCCCCTTTTCAATGACAGAGGTACTTAAGCTTTACTTTTCCAAACCAGATTTGCGAGTTCAGGGACAATAATTTCCGTAATTGAGATTTATGTTGGCACCGGTGAACTACCATTTCCCTTTCCATTCATTTTACCTCATTGCAAAACTTGACATACATTATTTTCTCGACCCAAATTCAAAAATATCTCAAGATAAGCACGAAACGATTAAGTACGCAAAGCATTGTTTCCTCGCTCCCCGTATAATATCAATTTAAAAAAAAATTGGTTTCAGACGTTGGACTTCTTTAGTCGCAAATGATTTTTTTCAGTTCCGGTTAATGAACTAATGAATTGCAAGATATAGATTCTGCTTGAGAATATGAGAGAAGGAAAACTATAGCATAACAATGCAATTCTGCGGATATAGAACACTAAAAAAAAGTGAAGATGAACATGTTTACGTCTGCAATGTACCTTAAATTGATTTCTTGTTTTGGTTAATTGAAAGATACTTGTTTATTCGAGGGATTACAGATATTGTTGTGTGTGTTTATAATTACATCCGATGAGAGAACAATAGAATAAAACACGACTTTCTTTTTTAAAGAGGGAACTCGACGAGACAAAAGATATAAAAGGTTCTTTAAAAAGTTATATTTATATTAAATTAATAATAATAACAGTAATAATAATAATGAGATTGCACTAGACTGTGTGACCAACAAATCCAAACTGACCGTGAAATGAAAGGGGAATAAACCTGATATTGTCATACGAGATCTGAGAAAGAAAACATGTCTGTTGATTGATGTACTCGTATCTTCGGATTAGAATGATGTATCAAAAGAAGCGGTGGGGGGGGTGTAATTTGAAACACAGGAATCGGTCCATTGAAACTTGTAGAATCTGGTGTGATACAACGGAAGTAATTCCTACTATCGTTGGGGTTTTGGCAATGGTTCCAAACAAATTATTTAAAAACTGAGTAAAGATCGCAGGTAGTAATAAGGAATGTTAAGTACAGGAAAAAGCATTACCGGGAACAGCTCATATCCTGCGCAAGGTACTTTAAAAGCACGAAATTCAAAAACCTGATGTTGAGAAAGCTGGTTGCAACCGGAACTGTCTAATATATGAAACCGACGCTAAAATCGACAGTCGTGAAGAAATGATGAGATAATAATAATAATAATAATTATTATTATTATTATTATTATTGTAAAAATAAAAGATTGCCCTTAATTAGAAATTCCAGAAATGAGGAAGTCTGTCATATCACCTAAACTCCACCTAACAAGGAAATTTCTTTGTCTCGAATAAAACTTAGATTTACTAACCGTATAAAACCCGCCCCAACTATCTGTTTGAACAGAGAAAATACATTGCACAACAACAATAATAATAATAATAATAACAATAACTCCACTGTCTGTTGAATATAAAGAGATGTACAGGCTGAAGTAAGTAGATGTTATACCGATTGTCATAACAGCAACTGGTTTGATCAACAGAAATTTCAAGAAATATTTAGAAAAGATTGGTCTAGAACCAAAGGGTACAGTTCCAAGAGTTCAAAAATCTGTGATCCTGGAAACATGTAGAATCGTTCGCACTGTGTTGAACATGAAGTAGCATGATATGAGGTTTGCCAAAGTAATGGCCCCTCATATAAGAAAAGAAACCGGATAATCCGAGAAAACAAATAATAATAATAAAATTAGGTAAATTTACGTAACTCACGAATTTTCACCTAACGTGATTGGTAAGATGCCTGAATTTTTTTTTTCTGCCTTGATGTGTATGATACGTGTAAAACGTGTCCACCCTTATTGACATCCACGATAATGTGCTCTAATAAGTCGTGTTTTCCCTTGGCTTACCGCTAGCTTAAGGCTTGATAGATTCGGCAAACTTGTCACGGTATTGAGTGTCTCATCGCTTATGGTAATTTGGCTTGTTGCTTGGGTCAGTGCGTACCTTTTCTCTCTCCCTCTTACTGTATATGATTGTGTTTCCTCGCGTCGCCACCAAGTTCACAACAGCGCTTTTCGCTTTGCTTAATCCTAATTCATCGCATGAGAGCGTTAGAGTCTCTACAGAGGATTATTGGGGGTTGAATCCCCATGTAATGGAATAAGTAAACGCTCAACGACGCCGTCGCGTTGGGGAATATTTGGTGGCAGCGATGTTTCCACGGATGAGAAATCATTAAATTTGATCAAGGTAATAATTGAATGTTACGTTAATGTACGTTAGAAGAAGTAAAAGATTTCGTCATTCTGTCATTATTTATTGATGCAAAAGGCCTTTTCGGTCGCATGGCGACCACCTTCAGTGCTACAAAAAATTTACAAAATAAAAATAAATTGAAACATTCTAAAAATAATCTATCCCCTTCTTCATTGAGAAGTTAGTAATTTTCAATATAATATGAAATAATAACAGGAAATGAGAAATCTGTCATACCTGGGTCCTTTGGCAAGCGGTGGCTGAAAGCACCGTTGTCTCATGAAGGGTCGCATTATATAGGGAAGTTTCAGGAATTTCCATTGACGTCACGGGTTTTCCGTGTAATTTTAGCAGGGGAGAGGAAGTATCAGTAATTTGACGATTGAGTGTGAAAATGTTGCAATTAAGTGAATTGTGAATGTTTTCTAGTTTAAGTCTTTTCCAGTAATTATTTTCTATTTCTAAAATGTGGAAATGATTCTGTCAACATCAAACCAATTCCTCCAAGTTAATGAACGTGTTGTTTAGGGTAGTATTCGAGACCTGGAACTGAATTATTATATTAAATGACCTTCTTTAATGAATTATTTTTGTTAATTTTTTTTTGGGTGGGGGCGGATCCTTTAGGGCTTGCCAATTTCTAGGGTCATTGGAGCCCTTATTTTTGTTAATGAAAGAATAAACCATTATGTATCAACTCGAGTAATGAAACGTAGACTTCATGAGGTTAATATTTGAATAAAATCGTCTTGAATGGATTAATTTTACGAAAAAGCGACGATTAATAGTGGAATCAAAATAAACAATCACACGTGACACAAATTGATTATGGAACACAGTATGAAATTTCTCTTTCGTTGGAATTAATAAACTTAATCAACGAAAAAAATATCTGTTTATTTAAACGCTAGTATATTGTTATTTATCGCTGGTTCGTATTTTCCCAGGAGAGCTAACTTTCATTCAATGTGATGTGTTGTTACTATGTTACATCAAAAGTAGTGATGTCAAATTCAAATTAATATTGTTTATTCCATAATGTTTGAGCCTCGAAAATGTTCAGTGCGTTAATTTAATTACCTTTTTAATAATAAGATAAAAGTTCGTCGAAATTTGTTCGTAGTATAGGGATCAAAGTCTCATATGTACGTGCGAGGTCCGACTTCGACTCCCCTCCGAGAAAGTTATATTTTCATTTAATTTTGTTAACATGATCTGCCTCATTATACTTTCCTCGTGTGTTTAACATTTTTATTGTTACTATTACAAAACCATTTTTTAAATTAAACAACTAATTTTAAGTCAGCTGTATCGAAAAACGCCGGTTCAATCAGCTTGGTGTGCTGTGAATGGTGAATTTGTGTTTTCGGTTTCTTAACTATTATATATCGTATTTGTTTGATTGGTACAAATAAAAAAAATTCCTAATGATTGAAAGAACATTTGAGATGGAAACTCGTATGAACTAAAAGAAAAATTCTTGCAGTTAAGCAGCAAATTTGAGTAGTTTTGTTCGCATTTTAGTTACTTAGCAGTTTTTTATTAATAGTGAAAATGTTAAAAAAAGGGATAAATGTATAATAGACTTATTATATGATCGACTAAAATTAATAAAAAACGCAACTTCTTCTCGGGCATTCGACCCCCGAGTTTAGTGTGCATGAAACTCGTACGTAACCCCTGGACCATCGGACTCTCACTGGGATGGAAAATATTTGGTTTATTAATGTCACTAGTATATTACATGTGTTAAAATTGTTCTACAAAGGAAAAAGACCATATTATAACCCAATTTTAACCCAAAATGCATCTAATCTCTGAATTTCGTTAAAATCGTTAAAGCCGTTCTCGAAAAATTTTTCGACAAATACATAGGTACAATAATTGCTCGCTTAATAGTATAGGATATGACACCTTAGGCAGAGGATTTCGGAAGGGGAGATGTAGGATTACTGGGTAACATTCAATACCAAAATGAGATAGCAAGGGAGACCAGACGCTTTTTTTGCGGACATGTCCTTAAATGTACGTCTCTGTTCTCTGTCCGCGAAAAATTCGAAAAGTCCTCCTTTGTTATCCTGTTGTCCAAAATTTCATTAAATACTTCTTGTAATGAGAAGTCTGAGTATATTGCTGTGTATTGGAACGTGTGTATTTTAGAAAAGTATGTGACATTAGTCGGCGATAATATGAACTGAAACATTGAATGTATGAGCCGCAGAGGAGGTAATAATGTACTCACAAATTACGAATCTTATTTTTTGTGACGTTAAAGGAATCTTCATGTCTGTTACTGTTGTTACGTTTGGTGAAATATTATAGTGAAATAGTGTCAGTGAAATAAAATGTGCAATAAGTTTTTTATCAATTATTTAGATGTTTCAGGGTAAAATATTTGTATATTTAATATTAGTCGAATCATATAGTTTAATTATTTATTTAACAAATTTTGATTTCAGTGCTCTGTGATATGTATTTTTGTATTGTATTTATTTATTTACTGCCACCGGGAAAGATCTGCCCAATTGCAGTAAAATAAATATTCTTATTCTCCTTTTTCTTCTTGCGAATATGCCCAATTGGGACTACGCAAAGTATTCAGATGCGCTTCCTAGCCTTCTTTTGTGCCCATATTTCTTTCATCCTTCTGCTGTGCGCTTCTTTCCTCTCTTCTGTCCATACTCTCCCAGTTCTACCCTTTGGCACTTCCTCCAGATCAACTTGCCAAGTGTGGACTTTGGCTCTAAATGTCTCCCTATTTTGAATGTCCTCTTGTGCAATCCCTGATAATCTGAGGCATTTTTTTATTTCACTAATCCATTTTATTGTATTATTATTATACTTTTTGAAGTTTGCAACCATTGTTATTGGAAGTGTATTCTATGTTTATGCGTGATTAATACAATTAAATTGGTCTTTTTTCTCCTTCGTTGTCCTCATTTTCATAGTACAGTCTCTAGCAACTCTAGACAATAAGGCGAATCCTGTCTGAAAACCTCACCTGGTTTCGAATGACAAGGGGATCGAACTCCCTCTCCAAGCAATAGTACGTTGAGAGAAGGAATAGGAAAAGCTTTTAAAATAGTATTTCTCGTTTGATGCAACTGTGTTCTACGAACTCCAATTTCATTTTAAAATAACACGCAGCACTATTTGTTATCGATATCGAACAGAAAGATGTCTGGAAAATAAAGCGCTGTGTTATTCGTTTGAAGGAGGTAAATTCTACGCGAACTTTGACAGTAAATGTTCTGGGCATTTTATCTCTGTTGGAAAGTAAATGAGTTAAATTTAAAGTTATAATTGGAAAAACAGATGTCATGCAGATAACAATGACAACGTGGATGAACACAATACTTCCGTTATCACGGAAACAATCTAGAACGCGCTTACGAGCTCGCGTTCCGACGTCCCTTTTTCCTGCCACGAAGTCGCAGATGGAGAACGCCATTAGTGTAGGTTGCGTCCATAACTTAGGTAACGCACCGTAGATAGGAACAGTGCCTGACACCGTTACGCTACGTTTCGATGAGGTTGGTGTTAAGTCGTATCTGCTATTTACTTGTTTGTCCGTCACAAACTGCATCTCACGCAACCGTAGACGTAGATTTCAACGGCTGGAATCAATGTATTCTTGTTTGTATGGGACGAACAGCATCTAATATGAACCGCGACAAAGCGCGTCTTAGTAGATGCAACCACCAACGTTTCTGCCATCGTGCTGTGACCTTCTTCAGGGTAATGTCAGAGTCGTACGAACCTAAGTCGCTGTCGTGCTCTACTCTGCTTATTAGAGAATACTCTAGATTGCTTGGCTTTCTCCTCCCCGTAGAGTTGCAGAGCACGACAGTCACTTAGGTCTGTGCGACTCTGACATTGCCCCGAAGAAAGCCACAGCACGATGGCCGAAACGTTGATAGTTTTATCTACTAAGACGCGGTCTGTTCCGGACAAACAAATTTATATGGGCTCCGGAAACGGAAGCCTACATTTACAAAATTACCGACGCTTCAGCCATTCCTCCGTGGTCCACAACTTAGATCTTGTCGACTCTGACATTGTCCTGAAGAATGCCACAGCGGGGTGACCGAAACCTTCTTAATTTTGTCCTCTTAGATCCGCTTTTGTCACGAACAAATAAGTGTATATTATTCCCTGCGTTTACATACGATGTTTTACAGGGCATTTTTAATCATATAATTGTTTCTGGAACCTGCCACTCGTTTGCAGAGAAAGAAGGAACAGTTCATTTATTGCAACACAATTTGTACAACACATTTTCCGATGAGACACAAAAGACGTTTCTTAACTGGGGAGGAGGAGGTAGGACTAGCATAAGGAAAAGTAGTAATTTTTGATTAACTATGGTCGGCTCCTCAGAAAAATATTTTTGGAGGTTGTTTTTCCACACACACCAAATTATTGTCTTACAAACGCCCAATTAACCATTTGTCTCCGTGATGTCTGTGAAATATGGAAGGATAAAGGTACTTAGCTCAATAGAAACAATTTAGTACTACTCATGTAGTTCATGCTCTTCACACTAAAAAATATAATCTGCTGTGCGCAATTTTAAATGATATCTTTGGTAATTAAATTGATCGAGGAAGAAATTAATTTATCCCTCGGAGCAGGTCACATATTGTACATGCGAAAACCCTCGTATTTGGAGAATAGGTCAAAACAGTAAAACGAAGCTAATTATTTATAGAAAGGTAACTAAGATTCCCAAAAATATGGGAAAGGGAGAATGGGTTTGCATCCCGCAGATGAGATTTATTTTCGTGTCGTCCTATCTTTCATTCACTGTATTTCCATAATTCTTACATTTATTTCGGAAAGGTTTGTTTGATAAATATTCCTTCTTCTCCCACCATATCTAATTATTTCTAAAGACGTGCCATTACAAAATAATTTCCCAGACAGGGGTGTGAGTGAAATATTGCATTTTAACTAATTACTATTACTTTTAAAATTAGTTTTAAATTACAAATTGAATTGAATTACGATTAATTCATTAACTTTTTTCCAGGTGACGCTAAGTACGGATCGATGAGCCTCAATGAAATCTACGTTAACTTCTAGTATTCGTATGGGCCACTATTATATGGACAACGTTCATTTCAACTGAGTTTTTCTTTTTTTCTTCTCTTTCCACCACTCCTTCATTCTTTCTCTGTTTTTCTTTTCTTTCCTCATTCCATCTTGCGCCCGTCTTTTTCTCAGGCTTTTCTTGAACATTATTCATGGTTGTATATCCTCTGTTCTTCCATGTCTTATATTGAAATCTACGTCTATTGTTAAATTAATGCTTTTATTTTTCATAAAAGCGAAGCACCGGTTAAACTATGTATTTACTGCTGTCTCGTGTCAATAGTGGTCCCACTAATTGATTCTCGCGTCTCAGTGAAACCTTTTCAAGGATTTTCTAATGTTCTATTTTCCAAATGATTTCGATATAACGATTTGCGGCTGTAAAATTTGGGTAAATTATATAATCCCTTAATCTATTTTATATCACTACCTTTACAAAGGGAGTCAAGAACTACAGAGTAGAACAGAACTTGACAAACCCATGCATTTCTTCAAAAGTAATTTCACAGCGAAGTCTGTTTCCCATTTATCGAATTAATGGCAAGGTATAACATTCTACGGTATGACTTTAATGGACTATAAACTTGTTTGAAATATTCAGATATATGTATCTAGCTGATAACAATCCAACCTTGATATTATTTTCTTCCGGTATTGATTTTATTATTTCTCAAAGTATTGCGTTTTATTTCAAGTCTCTATTAATGGTTTAACATTATAATTTTCGTGTTCGTAAATATAATATAAATTTATAAATTTATTGTCAAAAAACAGTACACACTGCGTATGACTACGTGGAGGACAATAAACTAATTTACTCTCCGGAAGCAAGCAAGGGACCATCCCATCAATTCCGATCAAGGGCCCTAAGGCAGAGGCGGATTCAAAAAAAATTCCTAAATAAGATAAAAAGTTAGCTGCGAGTTA
Source organism: Laupala kohalensis (assembly GCA_002313205.1). Classification (NCBI taxonomy): domain Eukaryota; kingdom Metazoa; phylum Arthropoda; class Insecta; order Orthoptera; family Trigonidiidae; genus Laupala; species Laupala kohalensis. The sequence continues at coordinate 709,632 of NNCF01127341.1, forward strand.
TAATACTAATAGAATGTCAATATGTTTGTAATTTTAAGCAAAAAATTACATGTACAAGTTATTACCAAACTATAGATATATGTTTTCTCTTTAAATTTTTTATGGTTCTATTTGTCCCTTTGAGGAAACACCTCAATATTTTCAAAACATCTATGGTGTTAAAGCAATTGAGACAAGATTCTGCTTTAGTTTGTTTTGGTGTGATCTGAATCCAAACGAACGCATTTTTTGTCGTATAAATAATGCAGTTATAAACAAAGAAGTTTCCACTTATGTTTTTTTCCATTTACAAAATCACATAGTTTGATGTGAAGTAGCAGAATAGACTTACGTCTAAAGTTATTTCTGATTCGGCGAAATCTTGTGGATTTGAATGGCATATGAATGATTGTGAGCATACGAACCCGAATTCTGTCAAAAAATTGTTCTTTATGGTTAACAGTAATTTTCCCTCGATCAAAGTAATTTTGCCAGATCCCGTTGGCAAAATACGTGAAAATGGGTTGAAATGCGTGGATAGGTTTTGAGTATGTGACGCTAGAATTCACTGAAATTCATCTTGACTAGTGATGTGGCATAACCAGATAAATCGTCGAATTGTTTTAGGGTGGTACGATTTCTTTAAGTCAGTTGTCAGAAATGCTGTAATAGCTCTGCAAGGTTATAATCACTGTGTTTGTATAAAAGCGCGTAATTTCATAATTTACCTATGTACTAATTAACTCTAAAAGCCATGGAAGGCCGTCTCATGAAGATTAACGTACGATCCATTCTTCATATATGTAGTTTGAGTTGTTTGAGGGATCTCAAGAAAAACTTAATGAAAGTTTCTTATAACATTCTAACGACAATTTACTGCTCGAATGTACTTTGCATTACGTAATTTGAGTTTTTTCCTCTTTAATTCCATGCAGGGTTTGGCATGGTCATATGTTGACGTTAATATTGTGTAAGTCGAAGTAGTGTAACACATGATCAGCTTTGAGGACATACCTTCGTATTTCATACAGTCCAAGAATTGAAAAAAATTGAACCCTGCAAACCGAAGAAGCAGACTCGTTTTTCAGCTTGGGCGTTAAAAATATACTAAAAAATTCATGGAAACTACAAACACATGAACGAAATTGTTTGGTGGATCATTTATATATCAGACATATGTATACGCGACAGCATTGCAAGAATGAGACAAGGACAACTTCGTCGAAGTAAGACAATTTAAACTAATTTTCCTGAGGAACAAATTTAATGACAACTTGCAAACGCCGTTCCATTTTGTATTATCTTGTTTTATCATGCTTAATTGTTTAAAAGTTTGATTATTACTTTAAAATGAAACCTTGAAAATTACTTCAACACTTTGTTGAGAAATCACCAAAGTTTTAGTAAAGTCTTTCGAGAGTTCCGTTATTGTTGAACATGAATTTCAACTTGGCAAAGCGAATACTTTTTTTTGTATACAATTACAATAGATGAATTTTTCATTAATGTTATAATAGATTCAATAAAATAACAGCATATAATTATCAAATGTATTTAATTTTGAATACCAATATTTATGAATGTCGTTCAATAAATTTGATTCTAAGCGGAAAAAAGTACATCATATGAAAATGTTATAAAACTCTTGTAGGATACTTGAGATTTCTCTTTAACAAATTCACACTGCGTCCCATTTGAAATAAATGTCGTTACAAATTGTAAAAACCTGTTTATTTCTGCATCTTATTAGAAATTTTGATCAATTTTTGCCACAAAAAATATTCAAGATACGTTTTCGCCGATTTTCTCTCTGTATTTAAAAAAATGTTTGTTGGAGTAGGTTGGTTTTTCGTGGTACTCCACGCCATGAATGCATAAACCAATGAATTTATTGAACTGCTCGTATATCTGTGCAGCTCCCAAATTTTTTGTTGAGATGGTGATTTGTTTTTCGAATTGTCCTAATGAGTATTTTCCATTAGGATTGAAGATAAAAACATGTAAATAAAATACATATTTTTTAAAATTTTGAGGAAATACTAGTTTTAAAATCATTAGGGTGTCATTAATAGTGTTTGTTCTTATTATGTTAACTACAAGGATTTTATAAAAAATATCGAAACTTTTAATTGTATGTATACCAGACCACATTTTGAGTTATAAAAACACTCCAAAAATTAAAGTAATATTGATTCTAGAGTTTCTGGCTTATAATGTTTGATACATATTATTCTTAAGGTACCCTTTACATATTAAACTAGAGCACAAGAAATTGTACACAGGAGATAAATTGCTCGAAGCAAAGACTTTTATACTATCGTACGGTTGAAGAATTTATAGCCTACGTTCCAGTTATGGACACTGAATCTAGTTCTTAATTATTGTATTTTTATTAGTGGAAGTAAATTATGTCTAAAAAATACTTTTGTCTCGATTAGTTGTGTGTGTGTGTTTTTTTTTGTTTTGTTTCGTGCGTCTATAATGAAATCAATGATAAGTGAATATGTCTCTTTGTTAAGTGAATGGGAATGTTAAAAAAAAGCATGTTTGTACGTATGGTTTTGTTCGATGCGTTGATACTCACCGCAGCCGCAGCGGTCGCCAGCGTGCGAGAGAACGAGATAAAAAGCAACATGAGGAGCGTAGCGCGTGAGATCCCATCGCATCGACGTCGCATCGCGAAGCAAGAACACGCCTTAGCAGTAGGAGTTCATCCACGTGGCGATGGACTCGAAGAAGTACGCCGGTGGCACAGTCACAGTTGCGGAGACCGCTACGGCACTAGCTCAGCTCTGCAGAAAGCTGTCGCCCGCCCGCTCGCCCGCCCCGCAAGCGTTGTCTCTGTCCTCAGCTGCTATGGATGCCCGCCCCCGCCCGTTATACTGTCCCCCCTTCTCCACTGCCCGACAAACATCACCAGCACCGACGTCAGTCGAGTACTGGAACTGCACCGGCGGCACCGGCGCCATTCTTAACTCTCTTTATCAATTAATGCATCACCAAAACCAGTCCTCTCAACATTTTATTTATTTTTCAGTGAAGGTGGGACCAGCACCCCAAGTTGATCTAATCACGAATATATATAATTTTATTTATTTTTATTCTAATTGTTTCGAAACAACAAAAAAATAATAATAATGATGAAAAACCATGATTAAATTTTTCTCTGTGAGATAATAGTATTGTGCAATCAATATTCGGAAATTTGCTTGACTCCTTTGAAATAGATAAAGGATGCCGGCCCAGCGCAACGGTTTTGTGATTTATGCATCTCACATCGGGAAAAGTAAAATCTCGTTTTAAAATGTCCGGTGACCTGTAGATACAAGTTATATAAAAATACTTCGGAAAAATTTACTACAAATTAAAGTGAATTTTCATCACATTCGTGATTTATAGGTTGGTATTAAAAAAAAGTGTTTCCTCTCTTCGAACTTGTCAACGTCAATATATATATATATATATATATATATATATATATATATATATATATATATATATATATATATATATATATATATATATATATATATATATATNATATATATATATATATATATATATAAAATTCATATTCTTTATCAGTATTTATTTCTCATATATAAAGGGTTAATCCTTATCCTTTACTTATCCATTGTGCACCCCCCACCCGCCCCCACCAGCTCCTGCGCGCGTCTTCTCGCCGTCCACCATATGATTCCCGTAGGCGTATCTCTCAGCAGCATCCAGTGAAACGTCTCTCCATGAGGATAAGGCGTCGGTGTGTTAATGTCTCAGTCACTCATAAACCACTGCAGTAGCTGCAGGTGCTAAACTGTAGGAGCTGCAGGTGCGACTATTGAGATGTCGTGGCTGAGGCGGAGGTGGCGTTTGAATTGATGGTGATGGATTGGATACTTCTCGCGACGTTAGCGGCGGTTGTGATTACTCAAAGTGATGGTAACGATTGTGATCAGTCATCGTTTCATTTTCTGCTTCCATCACTAGAAATTAAGAGAATAAATATTTTAAAAAAAGAAAAAGAAAAGTGTAATACTAAAAACTCGCGTTGGGTGAAATAATATTCAAGAAACTAATGAACCATCTTTTTTTTAAAAAAAATTAAGTTAGTGAAATGTTTCCTAAAGAAACTTTTACGGTAAAACATTGTTTAGAATTGTGAACAATTGTTATTTTATAATTTATTACTACCAGAACTATTCTGCGTTGCTCGGGATTTGCAAAGAAATCTTTTAACTCTTTAACCTGGGATTCTTAAGTAATATTTTAAATTCATATGTTACTTTCCGTATTTCTCTACTTTCGCGATAATAAATTTTCACTTTTGTTAATTTTAAAAATTAAATGTCACCAAGAAAACCTACAAAGAATAACGGTTTTTAGTGTTATAAGTACGAATTATTTTATAACAGAAGGCAAATACACTTCACACAGAATGCTTAATAAACAAAGCGTATACTTAAGATCTCTGAATTCTTTGGATTTCATTTCAATTTTAACTTACGTACTTGAAAATTCACTTCCTCAAAGCTTTTATACAATTTTGCTTCTATAATTCTGACACGTAGATTATACGTCCAATGCATGTCCGCCTCATCTAACACAATTGAACTCAGGGAAACACATTAGTTTGCGTCTCAATCAAAAATTAATAATAATATTATAATTTTAATTTATTTACATTATCACATTTACACATAAAGATACAGTTTAAACTTTTAGGAATACTGACCAATATTTAGTAGGTCAGTTACACGAATAAAATATAATTGTATGGCAACAAAAAAATAATGAGTCCGTTTCACTAGTAAATTTCTTTGCAGTCAACATGCCGCTATCTGTGGCGTCTACATGGAAATTTACTTCAATCTATTAGGCTAATTAACAAAATTATGACTAATTAACAAAAAAATCAACTGTTAGCAGCCAATTTTAATTGGTATTCTGCTCATAAATATTAACAATACTTTGCATTTTAATTGCAATAAATCTTAAGAAGATTCCTTTGAAATTTTCAAATAATTTGATCGATTGGCTACTTTGTCCGATATCCAGACCACAGACATCGCAAATCGTTCACTTTTATTAGTTTAGGATGAAGCGCGACTCCGGTGCACTAAGCTTTCTCGTGCTATGAGTATATTTTGTTCAAAAATGAAGAATACGCACTAAGAATACTTTTGCACGTCACGTACATTTTAGAAATCGTTGCAACCGTAAAGTTTGTCCATCTGAGCGCCTCGAAAATTTGATAGAATGATTGGAGTTTTTTTTTCATATTCCAAACGTGTAGCAGCGTTCTTTCTATGCCACAGTTATAGTAATTTTTGCCTTATATATTACGGGTACGATATATAAGAAATTGAACCTTATTATAACGGTGAATCCCGGTCTCTCTGATATTTGCACTGTGTATGAACTCGGAACAAAGAAATTTCTTTTAAATCCTTTATTTGTTCTTTCCCGTATACCTAGTAAGATTCTCTTGCTCTGGGCATGCAATGCTGTGAAATATAATGCAATAAAGAGCACCCAAATTAAGTTGTAGGAGAAGAGGTATCTGCGCCAGAATTGTATAATGAGTGAAGTAGATGCTAATAAACGTGGAGAGGGTAGGAAGCCACTCCCAACCACACTACATGGCGAGAAAAGCTTAATCAAGGATAGATCGAGAGACAATTGAGTAAACCGGTTATTAGTTTTCTACTAGAAAGAGTGAAAGAAGGATTATAAGGAGAGAAATTTAATTTTTACACATGCTATAAGATTATTCTTATTTTTCTTATTATTATTTATTTTCATGAATTTTTTTTCACAACTTGTAGTTAGATTCAGGTAAGGTGTGGGGTATACCAAGCATCCTCACCTCAAACAATGAAATTGAACTCAGTGATGGCAAAGAACTGCCAACTGACCAACGTCGAAAAAACCAATAATGTGAATGGTCATCACGTAGATTCAACTATAATACGTACAATGGAGTATCGTTTTGAAATTTCTGACTTGCTACTGTTCCTTGGAGTAAGCAAACAGTCATTGCATGAGACGAAAACAAGTCTTGTCGTAAGCCAAAGGTTCTTAGATCAAATGCCAAATGAGGAGCTTTGTTTGAATTTATCGAGTGAATCTCATTTCTCTTAAAATTGCTCAATCAAGTCGAACACGTTACATAATATCTTTATATTCCTTTAATACATCCGAAGTTAATTATCACATAAAAGTGAACACAAAGCTTTGAAACTATGACTATTTATCCCTCTATATGTTTGTGAGGAATTCTCCGTCCCAGGTAATATAATTAGTTCATGTCATTCAAAACAAAACTTGAATGGTTTTTCCACATCTCAATCACGATAAAATATAATAATTCTTATTATTACAATCATCATTTTAATGAACACAAGGGCCTAAAATTCTCTGTTCTAAAAAAAGTACGGTTAAAAACAAATAATTCTGTCAGGAGTGGGATGCAGCAAGATGTGCGTCAATAAATGTACAATATTTATCTACAAAAAGTATTAACTGAACATCAAATAAGAAATTATCCAATATTGGTTGAGTTGTAAAAGTGTTCGTATGCATAGATTATTTCTGGAGAACAAGAAGATCCAGTTCCATGCTGTTGCAAACGTTTATTAGTTTGGAAAAATATTATATTAGATTATATTGGGGATTTTAGTACTCGTTCTTCCCATTTTGCCTTTGACCTCCCACCAAGTTTCGGGAAAGTCTGTAGCTCTACGGTGAAAATTTGAACCATTGTAGGGCGCAGTACCTGGCAAGTAGCGCAAGATAGCACGAGTGTAATTCCTATTCCTTGCATCAGGCTAGAATCGAACTCTCCCATGATAGGGTTCAGTTTCTGATCAGTCTATCCGTGAAAGCGTCACAGACATCCCCAATTTGTGGGCATGCTTTCCTCGAGATTTGTTTGTGATACGGAGAAGAAGAATACAAACGATAATCAGTAGTATGATCAAAAAGGTTTTGAATTTTACTGCTCTGTGGACTAATTTACGTTAAAGCAATGCACAACACTTGCAGCCGATGTCAATTAAAATGATAACTGACACTTTTCCCAGTATCGCGAGAGCCTCTTTGTTACATCTGGATACGGTCGGCTGAGGAAGAATGTGAGCAGGTTAAGGGGCCAAGTTTGCAAGTTAAGAATATACGTACGGCGCATGCTCAGACTGTAATATACTTTAAGGCAGATTATATTTAAATTACTATTATGTTATTTCTTCAATTCGTAATTGAAGGAGGTACCGGAAGTATTCATAATATGTAAACAAATTTTTATATAAAATAATAAACTTTTTATTATTATTAATATATTACGTTATTAATGACTGTCCAATGAACGGTGGTTTTGATTGATATCTCTGGTTTGGGAATCAAACAGGAAAAAAGAGAGCAGGCATTAAGAGAAAAAATGCTTTTTCAGTGTTTCATATTTTTTATTATTATTTATATCTCTTTACATAATTAATTAAACAATATTTTATGAACTATATTTAAATTACTATTATGGAGGTGACCGGTGATACCCAACCGTCGTCAAATAATTTATTGACGAAAATTGTAAAAATATTCGTAGGGCTACATGTAGGGAATAATGTGCTGTACTACCCAGAAGGAATTAAGTGTCCATCCCACCAATTCCAATCAAATGGGGAAAAACGAAGAAAAAGCTACGTCGGGAATTTTCTATCCCATCACTATTTTCTAGGTATTATTAAAGTGAGACTAGGTAATATTAATAGGGTACTGAAATATATACTGGGAAGTCTAGCAGGAGACTATTTTGTTTCTTTTCCTCGGTGCATCAGACAGACAATTAAGTTAAACAGCTCTATACTGACCGTCCCACTAGAAAGTCTCTTTCTGCTTCCTGTCTTAAAGTATATTACAGTCTGCGCATGCGCTGTACGTATATTCCTAATTGCAAACTTGGCCCCTTAACCTGCTCACATTCTTCCTCAGCTGACCATATCCAGATGTAACAAAGAGGCTCTCGCGATACTGGGAAAAGTGTCAGTTATCATTTTAATTGACATCGGCTGCATGTGTTGTGCATTGCTTTAACGTAAATTAGTCCACAGAGCAGTAAAATTCAAAACCTTTTTGATCATACTACTGATTATCGTTTGTATTTTCTTCTTCTCCGTATCACAAACAAATCTCGAGGAAAGCATGCCCACAAATTGGGGATGTCTGTGACGCTTTCACGGATAGACTGATCAGAAACTGAACCCTATCATGGGAGAGTTTGATTCCAGCCTGATGCAAGGGATAGGAATTACACTCGTGCTATCTTGCGCTACTTGCCAGGTACTGCGCCCTACAATAGTTCAAATTTTCACCGTAGAGCTACAGACTTTCCCGAAACTTGGTGGAAGGTCAAAGGCAAAATGGGAAGAACGAGTACTAAAATCCCCAATATAATCTAGTAGGTCGTGGTCAAATGTCATGACCTGTCGATGAGCTTGTAGTGCAAAAACCTCAGACAGACATCTTTGCAACTCCATATTTTTTTCTTTTAAGAAGCGCATGTTTTAGGCACTAACACTGATTGACCCGCCTTTTCCTGAGGTCAGCTCTGAGACTTTCTCGTAGAACGGGCCCTATACAGTTAGATGTGTGTGCTCAATTGTCCAAGACTTAAAGTCCTATATTATTAGACCATTTATGGCTGACCATTTCTGTCCGAGGTTGGGCGTGGTTGTCAAATAATATTGCCTTATTATATTACAGCTACCTGTAACTAACGGTGGCCAAGCTCCACTACTAATCGGTTACTCCAAAATCATTGTAGTAGTTTCCAATGTATACGTCGTCGTTCACAAGTGTCCTACCAAGGCCTACGAAGTCGAGGAGTCAATGCTAGTATTGTGAGATTGACGCCGACTCTTCCTTTCGCTGTAGATACGTGGGCGTTTTACTCGCCTCAACAACTTAGTGAGTTTGCGTTCGGATGCTACCGTTTACATCAGCCGATTAGGAGAACCGGCGGTTACTGATATGCCAACTGTGACGGACAGAGAACTTGTTCTCTAACCTATAGTCCCCCTGGCATTGTCACAAGTTAACGTTTCCACGAGATAGGTCCAATTTCACCAAATGTAGAATAATCGCGATTTCCTTAAACGTGATTAGGTAAATGGAATCGCGATTATATTTTATGGGTTTCACCAAGCATAACTAATCGTCGATTAAGTTGATCAATGTTTCCAAAGAATTCTCTGGGTTGGTAGTAGGTTTACAGTGCATTATGGGTAATTTGAAGACAAATGACGGGAGAAAAACGCACCATTTTGCTCACTAGCGCCACCAACGGACACCGTAGACAGCAGCGGGCCTCCCTCGTGCCACTAAACATAACCTATAAACCGAGCCACGAGCAAACAAACAAAATAGACGCCATATTTATTGCAGTGCTGAAGAAAATCGCGATTCGTGCAGGTAATCGAAGGGTTCCCGAGCGTTTAAGTGTAAATCGCGATTTTCTCGTAAATCGAGATTTTCTCGTAAATCGAGGTTGGTGGAACGCGCATTTTGATAATCACGATTTACTGCACAGAAAATCTCGTTTAAGACATTAAACGAACTTGGTGAAATTGGACCTTAGAGCAGCTTTTGAGTGGGTGCCGGGGCATGCCTTCTGGAATGGGTGGAGCTACGCTAGACCTATGGCAACACCGCGCTTTCCCTCCATTGGCTACATCTCGTTACTTCTCTTTCGCTACGATTCCCTCATTCGCACGAAAGACCAATCACAGCTATACGAGTGTGAGATCGTCAATACCTTCTCACATGAACTAATCCCGTTGATTCAATACGCCCCTCATCATCCGCTTCTATACCGGGACACGACTATCATTTAGGTTGTATTACGGCAACTTGCCCCACCACCGCGAAGGGTGTTCCATCTCCATTTTAATGTCTCCTCTGTCCTACGGCTAACTCTCGAACGTGTCCTTGATCAATCCTCATTCCCCTGAATGTCAATGTCGATGGATGGATCATGGGTTCGTGGGTCGAGCACGGATTCTGCGTACGAGATCATTAACGGACGGATGGCTTGAGTGCTTCCGACGGATAATTGTCGTGTCGGATGAGATCGTGTGACAGGGATCTTTTAGTAGGGCTTTATGTGTGTCATGAAAGAGGATGTGTTTCATGAGGGACAGATTTCTCCATTCACTGCTTTGGAAAAGGGATTTTTTTAAATTACAGCTCTTTAGTCGCGTAGGCGGACATTTTCATGAACCTGATGTAGTCGCGAACTTTCGATGATGATCTGATGTTCGATTACTGACACAAATACAGTTTTATTAAATAACCTATATATTGGCGAGCCCTAAACCCCTAATAACAATAATAATATTTTTTTATTCGTTGTTCCCAACTAAGGAGCACGTTTGAACGTATTTCCCATCATGATTCTTCTTTTCTTCCCAATATCTCTTCATTTGTTTCACCGTGTTTTTTTTCACGTTCTTTTGTCCATCCTGTGTATTTTCTTTTAGGTTTTTCTTCAAATTTATATTCGCCTACTAAGCCCCTAAATTCTGTTCTATCTTGAATGGTTTCCTCGGCAATACCAGTTTCTTGTAGATCTTCGTGTATTTCCACTAACCAATTGTTCCGAATTTTCAGGTATAGTGCCAGGTTTAGCATTTTCTTTGTCAGCATTCGTGTCCGTAAAACTTTAATCGTATCTTCTTAATTGTATCACTGATCTTTTCCGCGACTTGATAAATTTCGTGTGGTTTCTTTCTCATCCAACTTTCATTTTCGCACTTTGGTCCCAGAAATTTTGTGAAAATTTTCCTCAGTTGTTTTTCGATGTGTTTTATCTGTGACCTGCCGCCAATTACCAGGGTTTCGGATGGATAAATTGCTTCAGGTTTGATGTCTGTATTGTATTGTCGTAATTTTGCATTTTGTGATATAGATATTTGTTGCATGTGTTCCAGGTTATTTTGTAAGCACTTTGCAGTTTAGCAGTTCTTTCTTTGTTAGCTTCCTGTTTTACCCCTGCTGGTTAAATAATTTCGTCTAGATACGTGAATTTCTCTTAGAATATTTATTATTATTATTATTATAAACAGTAGGAGATAAAATAATAATATATATTAATTCGGTGGGTTGTGTAGAGCATGGCGAAGCCAATGGCATGAGAATGTTGATGGATTGTGTAGAGCATGCAATGAAGTAATCCACCACATTATTTCGGGTTTCCAAGCTCTCGCCGCTCTCGAGTACACCTGCAGACACAATCAAGTGGCCAAAATAATTCACCAACAGCTAGCTAAAAACTTTAACTTGGTTGAATCAGTTTTACCCTATTATGAATTAGATCCACCGCCTATCCTGGAAAATAGAAATGCCACTTTGTACTGCGATAAGCATATCATTACTTACAGAAGTTAATCATAACAAGCCAGATATAATATTAATATAAAAATCTAAAAGAAAAACTTTTGGAGTTAATGTAGCTGTTCCCTCCACTAACAATTAAAAAAAGACAGAATGAACAATAATTCAAAACTATCAGGCAAAAAAATTCAGAAGATATGGAAACATAATGAAGTAGTAATTATTCCCCTCATAATTTTAGCTTTTGGAGCTATTTACAAAACACTAAAAGGGCATCTTGCAATATTGCCATTAAATACCAATGTACTGCCGGAAATGCGGAAATCTGTTTAATTAAAATCTTACCGCCTAACAAGAAAATTTATTGGACTCGACTAAGACCGCATTATATCCCGCTTGGCATATAAGCCTGTCCCGATTACTTGTTTCAACAGAGAATGCATAATTACACAAGAAAAGAATAATATAGTTTTCTTACTGAAGCGTTACAAAATTATCTTTGTTATTTGATTTGTTTTCTTGATTAATGCAGCCATGTGTATAGAATCTTGTCATATTATTCCACTTTGTGAGTTTATTGACATAATTTGTTTTATTTTTAATTTGTACTTTTTACTATATATTTTATTTACTATATATTATTATTTATCTCTTTACATGTCTTAAATTTGAAGTAGATATTCTTTCTTGACTTCACCGGAATATTTGAATTATCTCATCAAATTGTTCCAAATTTATATTACATTCAAAATCTATGACATAATACATTTTTATTCCGTATAAAAATCCATTCAAATTAGCTGATCCAAATCTACAAATCATTCTATTTTTACCTAGTTGCTCTGAAACAAGTTATTTTGCGTGCTTTAGGGAAAGACAAGCACCAACTTTGATACGTTTCGATTGAGTGGTACGCTTTGTAATTTCATAGTGGAAACAACTGGATTGGTAAATTAAGTGACTTCTACTGATGAACCCATCAATTTTAAGATGTTCATAAATTTTTGGCAGTTCCATCAATTGTTATTGGTCAATGTTCATTCGGAGATTAATATTAGAGTAATGAATCGTTGGAGACAGCTTATTCCAGAGAAAATACTGGTTTGGAATGAGAAAAGACCATGACCTCCTCTTGATTGAGAACTACGTATGTGAAGTTGGCACCCCTACTTTGTTATAAAATGAAATAAACTGCTCGCTAAATTTGTGCTAAGGAAGTACTAATTTCACACTCTAATGAATCACTTTGTGCTCATTCGGAAACCAGAAAAAGATGACAAAAGTGGGAATGTTAGTGGAACGTTCACGTAAAAAAAGAAATTAAACTAGATGGATAACCATTTCTACACCAAAATTTTGTGCTAATTGTTTAAGCGAAAAAAAAAATTACTTGTTCGGAAAGAAAAAGAAAATGAATGACGAAAGGTGGGGGAGGCGACGGAGCGTTTTCCCAAACACTCCCCACTTTCGTCCTCATTTTTCAACTAACATCTAACAAACATGTATTAAGATCCAGAAAGAATAGTTTTTTTTTATGCCAATAGAAGTAAAATTCTGTCGTCTTCGGATTTCTAAAAAAATAAAAATGAAGTTGAAGTCAATGATTTTGCTGGGAAAGGAGATTTTAAGGAATTTTATGATGTACACGTAAATTCATCAAAGTCAAATCTAGATCAGAACATTAAAAATTTGAGAAATATGCAGAACTAATATCAAAGAGAAAGAAACACATTTTTTAGGTTTAATGTGACAAAGTAAACCAAAACAACATCTTCCCGTATTTTTAATGTTGTGGGGACCAATAAAAATGTCACTATAATTTTTATTTTTCATTCCAAACCAGTATTTTCTTTGGAATAAGCTGTCTCCAACGATTCATTGCTCTAATATTAATCTCCGAATGAACATTGACCAATAACAATGGATGGCACTGCCAAAAATTTATGAACATCTTAAAATTGATGGGTTCATCAGTAGAAGTCACTTAATTTACCAATCCAGTTGTTTCCACTACGAAATTACAAAGCGTACCACTCAATCGAATCACAACAAAGAAAGTGCTTGGTTGTTGAAGAAACACATGAAATTACACAAAATTAGACAACAATTAATTTCATTTTCTAACAAGAATATTCTGTTTCAGTTGCTTCGATTGTATGTACGTTCAGTGTAAGACGAAACGGAGTCGAACTCAGGCGGACACGTTAGGAAGCTTCACAGTCAATCATCATGCTGGGAACGATTCAGATCTACTGATTAGCAGCCAATTTTAATTGTTTTTTTGCTCTCGCAATTCATCAATATTAACCATTACATTGTACTTTAATTGCAATAACCCCTAAGAAGTGTACTTTGAAATTTCAATTAATTTTATTTTACTTTTACCAATTTCCATGCCTAAGACATTCCAAATAATTTAATGTTGTTAGTGTATATTACAGTTTAGGTACTATGTACCAACTAGTTCAAGAAACTATGAAATATGACATTGAATCGTTTTAATTGTATAGCACTGTTTTTAAAAGTAAATAACAACTTAGAAGGTAAACTACAATCTTTACAGGTCAATTACGAAGTGCTATGTGTTTATAAAGGAATCATCTAGGTCGAGGATTTTCTCAGAAAAAAATTGTTTGTTCTAGACTTACTTTAAGTGCACTTACCTTACGTTGATGTGCTAATTAGGATATTATGTCGAAGCTAACATTTTATAAAGTAGTTTCCAGTGCGGTGTTAGTTGAAAGAATCAACGCTATTGATTGGAAATGGAATACCATTTACAAGCACCTTGGTTTGACCCTGATGATTTTTGCTTTATGTACATTCTGCATATGTATTTATTTGCTTATACTGTTTAATGATTAGTAACGTGAGATCCAATTACTTAACGTCGATGAATAACATATTAGAATCATCTTGGTGTAATATTTTTTATTTATTTTACCCTAGCTTCCCCCTGCACCAGAGATAGTAATTACAGGAGTTTTATACAATTTATTTTAATAATCTTCTTGGTGTAGTTGGTTTTGAAGTGGTCAGTTCATGACCCACAATAGAGTTTAAAGACGTTTGAAGTGTATTCAAGTTCGCATAGCCTTAAATCTAAATGGTGAAAAGAAATGTAATAATCTTTTTATTCATCTTAACATATTACTAAAAATAAAAATATATTTCAATTGGTTATTGTAGCATATTATTATTTATTCAGAGCTACAAATAAAACACTTATAAGGTAAGGCCGGAATTTCTCGGTCATATTTGTATGTCATATATGTATGTACAAATGTTCTCTGAACGAGAACCTGTCATTGATATATTATCATAGTTGAACTAATATCAAAGCTTGTGCATTATACAGTCAATCTTTGATCATTGATGTATGACATAGAAATATGACCGTGTAATACTAGCCTAACATAAATGTTTTACATGTACAACTGGCTAGTCTCATTTTAGTTGAGATGAACTGGCTGAAGTTGGCTCATTCACAGGCTCTCTTCCCTTTGTACATACGCGAGGACTTTCGCTGAGTACCAAAATTTTGATTTATTATTTATTACAAAAAATAAAGGTTCGAAATCTAAAATAGTGTCACTAAGTGTGTTTTAATAAGGATTCAACAGGATTGATCCTGTATTACATTTTTTTAAAGTAGTGTATTGGTAGAGATATATTTCTTCGCTTACCACGTACGTCAATGCTCAGACCTTCTTTCCGTATTTGTCGGATAGGAAAACGTTTCCTTTACTCGAAACAGCAAAGCACACGTGTATGCTCTGAGAAACCCAGCTCAACATTACGGGATTATGACCTCCATAAATCGTTTTAATAGTCTCAACGCATTGAGATATATTTAAAATATATGAATATTTTAGTTTTGTGTGATTTACGGGAATTAGAGAAACACGTGACGTTGCAAGAAAAAAAAAGAAGAGATTTACGATCGTATATTTCGTAGTCGTGTAGGTCGAGGATTATTGTCAAGATTTGTGTGTCCTTGAACACACCCAGACACGAAGTAGTTTTATTCCGAGTGGAAAATTTCCATTTGAGAGTGCTGTTGAGTTTGTGGTTATAGTTTCTGCGTTTCCATTCATTCCATTCAGGGGCGGATCCAGNCCCTCTCCGCAATAGTTTCGTCTTTCGCAGAATCACCCGTTACATTTATAGTGGAAATGAAATACATTTATGTCAGCGGAAGTATTTATTTTGTTTTCAGTCCTGTTCTTGTATTTGCGTGTTTTATTTTTGAAATGCACTTCCGTATACAATGACATTGCGCTGTATACAAAAATCCTTTACCTCACGGGACGAAATGCAATGGAAAAGATAAGGAGTGACAAGTAATGTAAATCCCCGAGGTGTTAAATAGGAACAGGATTCTAGATATCGAAAATCAAATGAAAAATTAAAAAAATTTAAGGAGTTGAACGCGCTCCATTATGTATTTCACAAAGTCAGGTCAAATTCCCCCCCCCCTCCCTGGATCCGCCACTGATTCCAATACAGGTGTAGAGTAGAATCATGACGCCTCCGCCAAACTGCATTTTAATGTCTCATCATTCATTCTCTTAACGTCATTGTCTCAGTTTGAAGTTTATCTCGTTTTGTGACGTAGGTATGTGACCATGATCTACAGAACACGTTTCTACAGCTATCTTTTCTACACCACGTGAATGATTGGGGTGACGTACTTATTAACCGTCTGCAACAGCGCTGTCCAACGGCGCACCGGGATACTATTTTTACGATCTGCGGGTCAAAGTACATTATAAATCAAATTTTTGCATCAAACGTAAAGAGGTACAGCTTTGTTTATAAATCTATGTTGTCAGAAATTAATATTTTTCGTGGTATGTCCGGTGAGAAAAAAAAACGTTGTTTTGGGAATAACCTCGACTTGTGTCTTCTTCCAATACAATATGAAGTATGTTGTCCAAAATTTTCTTCAAGTCGTATTAGACTGCAAGATTGATGATTTACCAAATTAAACCCAATGTTTATTTAATTTTTTTCGTATTTGTAATTGTAATTCTGTTTACGGTACTTTGACAGAACTATCCATTAGGGTGCCCCTGACCCGGATGTCTTCAGAACTCGATCTCCCTATATGGAAGATCCGGTGGATTCGTCATACGTCGATTCATTCATGTTTTGTTTTTAGAGATGTCTCTGCAATAGCTCAAGAAATACTGTGGATTTCACATGGAGACAATTCTTATTTTTATTTATTTTATTTATCCAGTTTATAGAATACAGAGTTGTAGCCCGTAACACTAAAATTGCACTGCACTACAATTGGAGACCACTCCGTACACAAAATTCACTTATGTACACAACTCAAGAGCAAAAACTTATAGACTAGAAAACATATGTTCAAGGTTCTTATTATTGTGTTTCGTATTCAATATATGATTTGCAGGCTAATGTTATATACACAGATCTAAGTGAATAATTGACAGTTTACGTGAAAGTCTTTTACGGCTGTTGTTAAAACATTTTTTACAATTTTTGGTTGTTAATTGTTATGTTTCTGTTGTAATGTGTATAGTGATAAGTATCTGTACAATGATGTGATTTTCTTCCAGTTTTCGGAACTGAAGATCGAAATTCTGTATAGTGATGAGAAGAGAATACCCTCTTATATATACTTTTCTCTTATGTTCAATTGTAGTATTTTCTTATAGCTTTCCAGCAATATTTTATTATACATTTTCATTTCAAAAACAATTATTCAGACAAAAAAATCAAGATGTCATTATGGCTGTCCGTTCATATTCCATGTGTTAGTCTCTCCGTCAATACTTTCCTATTACTCTATAAAGCGCGCGCTCACTTTAATGTACCGCTCGTCCCTGATCCGAGACGCGTAAATTACCGCTTACGACTTTCCGTTATTTAATATTTTTGCTCTTGTTTCCATGCCAATGCCGAGCGCGTGTATATGCGATAGCTGCGGCTCTAAATCTCAATTAGCAGCCGGGCAACATTAACAGTCGCCTTAAATTACGGAGGCGGATTCCCGGGGGAAGGATTGGGTGGGGTGGGGGGTTGAGGACAGATGACAAAGTGACGGGGCGGGGACGAACAAACGTTTTAATGTTAGGGAGTACAATGATGGTGGTGGAGGATTTTCTCTTTTGACGGTCTTAACGGAGAGGGTGGTTGGTGGGAGGTGGAATGGTTGCGGCGGCAGGGGGCGGTGGGGGAGGGACAGAGGTCCATGGTGGCGATGGGGGTGGAGGAACTTGATTTATACGGAGCGACTTTTATGGCCCGTTGCCCATAGCGACGTACGCTATGCACGTGATGGAGGTTCAAGTGCGGCAGCGACACCGGGCCGTTGGCCGTCTGTGCTCCGAACGTCTTGGCGCTCACGTCTTTGTCCGGGCTTCTCGTTTTGTTCTTTCTCGTAGGAAATATGGAGGATAGGATTGGAGGGAAATTTAGCCCGAGTGTACCTTTTTTTAATGGATCAGAAACATCGGAAAAGTTATATTTTTTGGAATCCATCTGTGTTCAGCTAAATCGAAACCATTAAACCAATGAATTGAAAATCCGTGTACAATTGTGATAGTACAAAGTAGCACGAAAGATAAACGTGATTTGAATACGGTAAATCTTAAAGTATCCCCATACCGGGCTTACATGAATCAACCGGGAGACGATCAGATTGGGACGTCCCTCGTCATCATTACTTAATAGTATACCACCTTTCATTCTCATTATGCAGGACATGATAATAATGAACGGTGACATTATATTGAGAAAAAAAAACATTTCGGGATGACTTTATTGTTTTTTTTACATGAAATGAACTGGTTTTTTAATATCACCAACCTTTCAATTCAAATTTTTATTCCGCTTATTCATTTTCGTGATATAAATCATGACCACTCAATATTATAGGAGTGCTATCTTCACGATTCGGTCAGGATACAAAACAAAACAAAACAAAACAATTAATGCGTTAATTGAGTAGGATGTACCTGGTGTAATGGATGGAGATGTGGATGCGTGATGCAGATGAGGTTTTCAGTTATATACTAACAAGCCCGGAGGGTGTTGTAAGTTATGTACTTTCTGTTTTATGTCCTGACTGAATATTCAAGACTCTCTACGTATTTTATTTGAGGATCGTACTGTATTGAAGGTCAGAACACTGATACTTTTTTTTCCGATTATACTCCTTTATTTCCTTAACGTATTACAGGCGAACGATCTCCTCGAGGATTGCGGAACCAGCTTGTAGCGATGCTCTATTTCTCGCCGTATATTATTCCATGCTCCGTTTGGTTTATTCCGTGAAATTTACGGTGTGATTATTTAGTCACGAAACACTTGATCATTAACAAAGGAAGGCACGCCCTAACATTCCGTGTGGATAACCTTCTGCTATGTTGAAGCAGCTGCGCCTCTGCTAATTAGGACGATTCAGAATGATAATGTGGCGATGTGGGTTTCAAGGGAAGTTTTATAGATAGCTCCCTGTTATGTATGTTTTACTCAATGTAATGGTCAGAATAATCACTGTATTGTGAAACGTTAACTGCTTACTTTATGGCATTGTCGTAGTAAAATAATTACTGTAATGCATGCGTATTATTTTTTCTTGTGATTATAATATTGTAATATTATTTATCTTGGTATGGTACACAACTTCTAGCACAATGTTGACTTGGATCATCCAATTGTCTTTTTAGGTATTTTCTTCGAAGTTGATACAATTGGATGATTAACTGTTTACATCGGGTGAGTGAAGTACCTTATTGTTCTTTGCGAGATTATACTCAGTTGAAAGAAAGTATGATAGAAAATGAGATAGTAAGATAGAGTATGATAGAAACCGACAAAAATTCTGTAAAAGTTACGACAAACATTTAAAACACTGAAACTAAATTATTACATTATTTATCAATGTATCAGATTAATAAAATGTATTAAATTATTGTATTTAAATAATGTAATATTAAATAATATATTTCGAATAATTTAAAAAAGAAATATTTAGAGTTTGTTTTGATTGGAGATTTCATCGAAGACACCCTTCAGCGTAGTACTTGCGAGGGGAAAATTAAATAACTAAATTATCTGAAATCGACATAATTAAAGTGAGTAACATTAAAGGTGTAATACGTGTTATGGAGGAAAAACGTATTTTAAAAAATACCATCTTTTAAATCACAAAAGTAATTGAAGTTTACTTTTATTAGTAGTAAATTTTACGAACGATATTTCACTTTTTCCTGGATGTGATCAGTAAATCACGATACCGTTGGGCTTGGCCGCCAATTTTATATGGCCGCCATGTTTTTATACAGATGAGTCAAGTGAGTTCCTGAATATTGTTTATGCTACACTATTAACTGATACATGGAAATTAAATTATGTTTTTTCATCATTATAACTCACACTTACAACAAAATTAAAGAAACCAATTATACTTGTATTGGAGAGCTAGTCCCACCTTGAGGCAACGTATGGGATTCCCCTGTAATCACTTTGTCGTAGCAGATAACGCAGATGTGTTCCACCCCTGAGACACGCTTCCTTCTAAAGCTAAAGACACACTTCCGTTTGCGGAGCGGAGCGATTTTTCCGCCGACCTGTGTTATTCTATGGGCAAAGACACACCTAGCGGGCGCGGAGCGGAGAAAACGCAAGTGTGTCTTTAGTCTAAGTGACTTGGTGACTCTTCTCAGCGATAGCGCAGAGCACCGGAAACGTGGAGCGGTGGCGCCTCCAGTGGAGCTTCCATTAGTCAACTTTTCGTGTCATCCAGATACGATCCTCGTCACGCGAGGGTGCAAGCGAGGGGGCTAGCGATATGCGATGCGCCATTCGTTCATGGAATACACACACTCGGACAGGGAGAAATGGAGCATTACGAAGAAGACACACTCAAGTTTCCTTGTATTGTCCCTCCTGTGGCTCAGGTTTTAGCGTTCTTGCTCATCACCAAGTCATCCTGGGTTCAATCACGGCGGGGCCAGACAAAAATTGTTCATATTGTTGTGCCTAGTGAAAAGCAAACCATCTTTCATCTATTCACCTCCTCCTAGTATCAATAACTCTGACTATTACTAACCACTTCTACTACCTCTTCACATGAGCCAAGTTGTTGGCAAACCTAGCTAACCGGCCCACCTACTAACAATAACCCTATCACCCAACTCCTACCTCCTATCGCTCTGTGTAGATAAGCTTCAATGGCACGCTACATTTCCCATTCGCAAATACTACAAATGCAGTTTCCTTTTGATGCCTCAAACAAAGGCTTCTAGAACGTATCATTGCGAGACACCAAATTTTATTGATAAAATTCCCCTCTAAATTTTTTTCTTAAGTTTATAAAAGAAGAAATGTCATTAAAACAATGCTTCGAACTAAAAAAAATCATTGATTTTGTAACACGTTATATGTAATCAACTTCGCACACATTCAGTTGTGTACCTAGGTGGGGGTGGAGGAACGGGCCGCCCAGGGCCTCCACCTCGAGGGGTCTCCAAAAATCATTTAAACTTGTAAATTTCTATGTAAATATTATCACAAATAATAATAATAAATTTATTGTAAAAAAACAGTACAAACTGCGTATGACCACGTGGAGGACAACAAACTAATTTACTCTCCGGAAGCAAGCAAGGGACGTATTCCATCAATTCCGATCAAGGACCCTAAGGCAGAGGCGGATTCAAAAAATTTCAGCAAAAATTCCTAGATAAGATAAAAAGTTAGCTGCGAGTTATAATAATATAACTGAAACATTTTTCAAACCGTAACTATTATATATATATATAATATTTAAGCCTAGTAATAAATGAAATTCAAATGTTATTTATGATACACCATATCGTGTGTTATGTGCACAAGTAGGTATGTAAACAAGTGCATGGGGGCCTTCAAAATAGTTCGTGTGGCGGTGGGAGCCTCCAAAATGAAAATAAATAAATAAAACAACCTGCCTCGAGTCTCATGAGGTGTAGAGACGCCGCTGTACACATTAGCAGTATCCGGTTAATTTGAGGACCGGGTGATCAGAGACTGGTTAAGATGGGTTCTACAGCGTAGCGGAAATTTTACTGCACTCCTTGTGTTGCATTGGAGTGTCGAAAGCCCCTCCAGCCAGTAGCATATCTCTCAACACACAAAAATGATAAGATTTTATTTTCCGCCGGTAAAAAGCATTCGCTTTATTTATAAAGCGTTGTAGTATTTATCAAGTTCGTTTTCATTTTTAAGACAAAAATAAAACTTTCTGAGAAAGGGAAGAGCTTTAGGAACTCCTGTTTTGACATTGAGGCTCTCAAAGAGAGCACTATTTCAAACGGAGAACATCCACAGTGGAAAAGAGAGAGAAATATTTCTTTTGAAAAGCGACTGCAGCTTGCAGGTCATGTAGTGAAGTCTTTTACTCTTCTACTTGCAGGGTCGATCCTCCACATCAAATCCAATTTTCCACAGACGCAGCTATGTTGCTGGATGCTATTCTGACGGTTGCGTTTCACTTTCCTTTACCTCTCAAGGTGATGGGGAAAAAATCTCTTCATTTCATCCTGAAATCCTGAGAGCCAATCTAGTAAATGTAGTTTCAGCTATCGAGAGACACAGAGTAATGAGACACAGAGACCTAGCCTGGGGTTTTCTCTGATTTTCCTTCGTGTGCAGACGGATTGTATGTACAGGTTCTCCAGACTCATGCCTCGGGGATACGGTGTATTGTAATAATTATGCTCGAATTAATTAGTTATTTTAATAGTTTCGAATAATCTGTAGTCAGATAATATTACGTGCTTGTGAACTTTTTTGTTTGTTTTTTATTAAATTGAAATTTATTGGTATAGCTAATTTCGCATTCTTATCTTATCAATTCTCCTCTGCCTTAGGGCCCTTGTTCGGAATTGATGGGATGGTCCCTTGCTTGCTTCCGGAGAGTTAATTAGTTTATTGTCCTCCATGTGGTCATACGCAGTTTTTACCTGCTTTTTTGACAAATTCATTTATTTCTTAAGATACATAATACGAAATGAGTTTGCGTCCAATTGAAGCTCATGTAAATGGGGCGATAGTAGGTAGTAGGTGGATGGTTGGGACTGTTGTTAGTAGAAGGGCCGGTTAGCTGTGTTTACCGACAACTTCTTCGACGTGGAGGTGTTAGTAGGAGTAGTTAATAACACCAACTCTTATCGTTACTAGGTGTAGTAAGAGGTGGATAAGGGAAGGAGGGTTCGCTTTCGCATTGTTTCAGGTACATGATCTGAGACATTGATGTGAAAAGCCAACAAATTTTCGCTGGCCCCGCCGGGAATTGAATCCGGAGCTACCAAAGGGGTTCTACGCCATTACCTGTTGGGTACGAGCTCTCCTTTCGAGCCCTTATTAACTCGAAGGGGTCTCTTATANATATATGACTAAAATAAAATTACAAACTTTGTCATCAGTTCCAATATTCTGTCGTAGGATCGAACGTTTCATTGTTTAATTAAAAATTATTTTGATTTGAGAGCGTAGGCTTCCTCGGGTAGTCACGTATATCTTCTTTCTATTGCAACAATTGCTATTTGTAAACGGGATATGTAGCGTGTTATTGCAGCTTATCTACATGGGGCGATAGGAGGTGGGTGGTAAAGCTATTGTTACTAGATGGACCGGTTAACTGGGTTAAACAACAACTTGGCCCACGTGGAGGTGTTAGTTTGAGTAGTTAGTAAGATAGAGTTATTGATACTAGGAGCAGTAGGAGATGGATAGGAAGAGGGTTCGCTTTTCAGTATTCACAGCTATATGAACTGGGACATTAATGTGAAAAGCTAAAAAAAAATTTTCTGGACTCGCCATGAACCCGGGGTGACTTGGTGATGAGCAAGAACGCTACCACCTGAGCCACCAGAGGGGCATCTTGGCTGTTTGGAAGTGGTCGCGTCGCGGTTTTGTACATTTCGACACAGCGATTTCCTGACAAGCAAGATACATACATCATTTTGATATATTTAGAATATTTAATTATTTTTATGGGAAATACCAACTTGGAAATAGAAATTGCTTGTATTCTCAAATTTTTTTATCTGCCTGTGATGTAGGATATGCGTTTAATATATTTGTGATGTAAAGGAAGTATGGTACAGGTATAGGTATTAAGGAAACGATTTATGCTTTCAATCATAGAACATTAAGTGTTATGGTGGCAAAAGAAGTAAGCATGTGTCATGTAGAGCGAAGGAAAAAAGGTTTAAAACGGATATGATTGATAAGACTGAAGTAGAGTGTCAACTGATACCTTACTGTGAAGTAGAGTGTCAACTGATACCTTACTGTGAAGTAGAGTGTCAACTGATACCTTATTGTGAAGTAGAGTGTCAACTGATACCTTATTGTGAAGTAGAGTGTCAACTGATACCTTACTGTGAAGTAGAGTGTCAACTGATACCTTACTGATATTAATGAGAGTTGCGCCACTCCACTCATATCAAAATTAAAATTGCGATGGAACTTGAAGAAAGGAAATGTGAATATAAATGGAAAGAAAATAGTAGAGAAATAAAGAAAACAATCGTGAATATTGAGTAAGACTCTTTTCGAAGGGTGGCGAATAAGATGGGATAAGAGTGCAAAAGGACGTAAAATACACAATGCGTGCAAAAGATAAGATTTTATATATAGGTCATCTACGACTTGACTTACAGGAGGGGGTACAATTTAATTTCTTATTGTTAAGCTCAAATTTAGTTACGATTTATTAGCAATTTTTTTTCCGAATTGAAAAATATAATATTTTGTGGAAGTGTTGCGAATCCTGACCTGAGGTTTTGCCCCGTTTTCCTTCGTGTAGATGTGGATTTTCATACATACTTCTGTACTGTGGCCTAGGAACGGCTGTTTTATTATTATTATTATTTTTATTTATCTCAAATTTAAGAGTTGTGGTAATATTATTATGTGTTATCGGTATTTTTGGAATAACTCACGTATTTGATATTAGTACGTATGCGTTTATTATTTTTTTGTATTCTATTGAATATAATATAATCAAGAAATCGTAGTAATTTGGGAGAGAAATAAGAAAAGGTAAATCGAAGTATGAGCAATTGCGGGTCAGGAGAAGGAAGATACGCAGGAACGTAAATTGTGGGATAGCTCGTTTTATGGACCACAAGTGGTAGAATATACTCATATTACGAAAATTATGGAAAATGATAAAATAAATACACTAGTGATAGATTGAGAAATGAAATATTTAAAATATTAGAGATTATGGCAACGGAAACAGAAATGATATGAGATATTTATGAGAAATGCTGTAATCGAAGCATGGTATAAACTGTATGACTTGTGAATTTTGAAACATGTCTGGAAAAATATTGATACAGAACCTTGGAAGTTAAAAAATGGGGTGAACTGAGTAGTTTGTTTCTCGTGGAATAAATAAATTAAATAAATTTCTATGTTTTGATATGAAGGTCCTGTATTATGAGAACTGCATAAAAATATATATACACAAGTTAACTTTTATTACTAAATCAAAGTCCTTTTATACTGAGTATAATTTTTGAATTAAGCTTTAAAGTTCATTATTTTTAACATTCTCTTAGGTTTTATAGATCTCCTTTTTGATGGGTAATTTTTCTGGTAATAAAAAAAACGGAAATAATTCTCATTAAGGTTTCAGCATGTTTTATACACAAGAATTGATCATTATCTACTTCTTCTTTGAACGATTCTATTTCCAGCTAAACAACCAAGAAACAAAGAAAAGTTAACGTGAGTTTTTTTTGTTTTTTTTTTCGTTCTTCTGAACTCGGTAACGATAATGGCTCCCGTTATTTATTATGCATTAGCTTATTTATTTTCAATCGAACGTCGTGTAGTGGATACTACTACGCGTTACCTAGAATCGAACTCGATTGATGAACGCTGATACATAATTCCTTGATGGATGATGCCGTATTAGTAATTAGGGCATGTCGTGGGCGACTCACTTGACACTTCAAAGTAAAAGCGATTCACAAACAAGCTAACGAGGCTTCCGGCGATACGCGTAATGACCGATGGTGATACTATCGGATCCAATACGGATCGTAAATACGAGATCAGTGGTATGATGATAGGAACTGTGTGGGTATGAGGCGATATATTTGATATTCCAAGTTCGAGAGTCAATGCGGACATGAATTACAGAACATTTCTATTTCTTTTTGTCTCGCGCGTTATTTCATTTCATCGTTTGTATTATTACGTTTCTCATCACCCTGTCATTATCCGATGAATCCAATTTACGAGTTGTATACAAGCAGTGATATAAATTGTTTAGATCTAATGGAGATACGATGTACATTAGATTTCTATTTACTGGCCTAAACACGAAATAAATAAAGGCTTACGGCTTTATTGTGGATGAATCCATACAATACATAAATGCGTAAGACGAAAGACTCTGTGTCTGTATTGCTATTTAATCACAACTAAAGCACTGAACCGATCGTGATGAAATTTGGTGAGTAAATAGTCAATATGTTCAGTATGAACATAGGCTAACTTTTATTTTAAGAATGTGTGAAATGGCGAGAAAGATAGAAATGATTTTTGACAATAAATGTCGACAAAATCGAAAAAACAGGAGATATTTGCTTTCGCTGCCTAAACGATTAGAGAGAGGGGACAACTATAAATGGCAATATTGTTCGCCTCAACGAGTTCTACAAAAAAGTCTTGGACAGCGTATGACTATCTACAAAATTTAACCTAAATTATCGAAAAAACTTCAATTTAAGAGAGTCATTTAAGAATACAAACTCAATCGTCATCTGATACGAATTATTTTTTTGAGTATTTAACAAAGATAGAAAACGTCTTTAAATTGTAATATTTCGACTAATAGTATAGAGTTTACAAGAGTTTTAATAAAATAGTGCAGCCGCTTCATGTCTCGGAAGCAAACTTTAATGAAAAAACTTCCTATAAATTCATTTATTAAACATTTTTTGGAAATTATTTTTTAATGAATCAATCCGAGCGTAACTCTGTCTCCTTATTGTATATTATTCTAATAAACAATTTGAATAATAATTAGTAACTAATGAAACACATCGTCAATTCCTTTTTCGTGGATCGTTTGAGAGAAGAGCGTGACCTTATTTTTCCACAATGAGCCCGAAATGACATGTCACTCAAGAGAAATTTCTATTGTGTGAAATCGAACCCCACGGCAACTAGCTTCGCAGGAGCGCTTAATCCGAAAGGGGAGCTTAACAACAACCATCTGAGGCGACCCGCAGGGTTCCTTTGAAAGAGCGACCCGCACGAGCTTAATGGCCTTCTAATTTACAGCTGGCCGACCAGATGATCTAAGATTAGGATGTTTCATTGTATGAAAGTGTTCCTTCCACAGACGAACAATAAACTCTCAATTAATAGCAAAAAAAGATCAAGATGAAAGGATACTTTTTTTCCTTGCGTGGGGCCCGTATTCAAATGGTAACGATTGGGAGGAGGGGAGTGGATTCAGGTTTTTGGGAGGTCGCCAACTGTTGAGGCAGACATTTCATGTAACGATTATAGTGTCTAAGGTATGGTCTCGGTTTAGAATATCATTTCTTATGGAAGCAAGGGACCATTCCATCAATTCCAATCAAGGGCCTTAAGGCAGAGGCGGATACAAAAATTTAAGCAAAAATTCCTAGATAAGATAAAAAGTTAGCTACGAGTTATAATACTAATAGAATATCAACATGTTTGTAATTTAACACAAAAAAATTATTTTACATGTACGAATTATCAAACTATAGATTATTCTGAGTACAGTGTTTATAAATCATAAGAATTGAAATAACACTACATTTACGATTTCTTGTTTCAATGAACGCGCCACTAGACGCGCCAGGATGGGGAATTTAATTTATAGAAAATCGAAAATGTGGAAAAATAAATCCTTGCGTTCAGGCAATATAATTATTTAATAAGCAAACGTTTCGACAGCGTACGCTATAATATCCCTCAGGGGTTAATAGATCATCAACAGAATTCCATCTTACTTTATCACCAAATACAACAACAAACACACCAACTACCAATTTATCACTCATCATCAGTCTGTCATTATTGTACATGGTGATGGAGATAAATTAGTTAAAAAATAAATAAATTTATTTTCAAAAAGTTGTACAAACTGCATATGATCACACGGAGAACGATGAACTAATTTCCTCAAATAAACTAAAGTTAGATGGTAGAATCTTGAGGATCAAGTGAGTCCTGAGGAAGATAGCGCTCGCTGTTGAAACGTCGGTCTAGTTATAAAATATATTTTCTTAACACAATAATTTACTTTTACATTTCATCACAATGGCGAATAATATCCCGATCACTGAAATCGATAATGTAGAATTCCACTACGCAAGTAATACGCTTTAAGTTCTCAAAGACTCTTATAATGTAATTATGTTTCTTTGCTTTGAAAAAATGTATCTTAAAGAAAATAAATATGAACGGAAACACACTGAGTTTATTAGTCACGGTAAATTACTTTTTTGTCCTCAACGTGGCCATAGGCAGATTGTAACGGCTCTCTTGACAAATTATTTATGCATTTATTTATTTATTGTCAGTCTAATTGGTTTGATGTTGGTACAGAGCTTGTACTCAATGTAGCCAACGCCATCGTCCAAAAGAGTAATGATATTTGTACCTCGCGTTATGTTTGCAGGACTTCCGAATTTCTGGAAACTTAAATCCGTCGCCAGTTCAATTCGCGTTCTCTTCTGACGCTGTTCTGTTCCTTCTGCATCGAGCGCGTGGAACGAATATAACTTTGTGTTATTAACTTGTATTTCTTCACAGCCAATAGTCGCATATATGATTAGTACTATTAAGTTGGCAATTCGTGTTCGGCAGCCGTATTGCGTAATTTTCGGCAAAGTTACCAGACTTGGAGTGCAAGTACGGCAACGAAACAAAATGGTCATCATAAGTCCTCGTATGAGTGAGAGTAATGACCTGCAAATATTCACAAGTGCAGAAGAGACTCCTCGTGCACTCAGTCACTTGGCCCTGACTCAATGAGCGTGCTCGCTGTTATTTTTCGCACCATGAGGGACCCTTCCACTCCGAAGGGCAGAAGGGACTTATCACCCCGTGGCAGGAGCTGTAGCCCATCAGCGCGTCCGTCGCCCGCGGGGGTGTCAGCTGCAATGGGCGCCAGAACAGCCTTCTATTCCCTCCTCCTCCTCCTCCAGTGCGCCACGCCACACGCGCCATCTGGCGCAGGAGTGGGAGGGAGGGATGGCACTGATGCTGCGAGTGCACGAGCCTTGCCTCTCCAGGGTTGCCAACGGAGGGGAAACGGATTCCGCTAGATCAGTGGTTGCAGAAGTTTTCAAGTCTTTTCTTTATTTTGGCACTTATTTTTACGCAGAGTTTTTGCGCTTGTAAAATAATAATAATAATAATAATAATAATAAATATTTGGTATAAAAAGTTGTACAAACGTGTATCTTAGATATTTGTTGAAATATATATAAATTAGTTGAGTCATACCCGAAATAATATTACGTATTATGTGTGCAATCTAGTTCCGTACATTTGATACATTTAAATGCCTTACTTGAAAAGGTAATTTGCAAGCAATTAAGCTCTTTTTGCTTAATAGTATACTGTATTATGTATTATATGTAATAAGTTTAACAATAGTAAGATTTAAAAATTTTATGTTGTTTTAAGTATTTATTCTATATTCATTGTAAGACAAACATTTCTCGCGATTCCTAAACTACGCTAATTATGATTTGGTAATTTCGCTTTTTCTGGAACACATAAATAAATAAACAAACTTATTGTCAAAGAAGCAGTACAAACTGGATATGAGTACTTGGAGGGCAATTTTCTCTCCGGAAGCAAGCAAGGGATTATCCCAACAATTCCGTTCAAGGGCGGATTTAACATCTCAGCGCACCCTTCAGATAAGGATAATAAAAGTTCAGTATGTGTTATAATAGTAACAGAGAACCAACAGAATTGTGTTCGGACCTTAGTTAAATGCTACACCTGACCGAGACCCAAAACAGGGTTGGAAGGTTGTGTGTGCTAAAACGTTCCCAATAAATATTTTGTGGAGTTCAACTGTGGTGGTATAATATATTTAAAGACAATAAAGTATCTAATTTCAATCTTTTATTTTTCTCCTTTCTATGAGTCATTGCATGCTGTTTATTAAATGTATTACAGTACTTGAGAAAAAAAAATTATTATTCGCGTATCCCAAATTCTGTAAGATTCATAACACTGGTATACTATAAATTGTGTATACTTGGTAATTGTGGAGCGTTAGCAACATTATCAAAGAATGATAAATTAAACGTCGTTTGTATGTTGCTCATAGTTTTAATGTTAAAAAGCTTTTTCGTTTGCATAGGAGTCATCGTTAGTAACATACATAGTAATAATTTGTATGTATACTCCCAACAGTTAAAACCCTGAGAAATTCTTTCCGTTCTCTTCCGCCTGTTCCTGGAAAACTCAGACAGCCCCCACCATCCAACCCTCTTTCACTCACAATATAATGACCTCCGTTCGGCGAGCTCTGCGTACTTGTCAAAAATTCTTTCCTCAATAATCAGGTATGTAATTTAGTCGGTTTGCTCACTCTGTATTTGTTTTCTTCTCTTCATTGTTGTTTTCTTTATTCCAATAATTTTTACACTTAAATAATAATAATAAATTTATTTTCAAAAAACAGTACATACTGCGTACGACCACGTGGAGGACAATAAACAAATTTACTTTATTTATTAATTCTTTCGATACTGTTTTCACATGTAAATTATTGTATACTTTCATATTATGTTTGTTTTCAATTATTGTCATATAATTTATTATATGACAATATAATTTATATAATATATATAATTTTCATTGTATGTTACTGACGATGGCTGCTATGCAGCCGAAAAAGCTTTATAACATTAAAACTATGAGCAACATACAAACGACTTTTAATTTATCATTCATCATACTATAAATGTATTGGTAAAATCCCCCTTTTGCTGGGTTAATATTTGCTGAAGTCGTTTTGAGTTCTATAGACCAATTTTGGTGTAAAATCTACTGTCTTGTGTATTAACAGATGAAAATACACTTAGTTCTTTGTCAGTAATAAGTATTTCTTATACTTGTCATTTTGCTGATTTGCTCTCTTGTTGAACACTAGTTCAATCATTAATAAAGGTAAGACACCGACAATTGAATAATCAAAATAATGTCCTTAAAATTCGTAAATTATTTTATCTCCTTATTACGTATTTCTCAATTGTACGCGTAGTAATTCATAAATTGCCCCCGAGATGCCTCTGCCAACAATTACAAGACAAGGCCATAGATAGGCGAGGTTCAGACAACCTTTGAAGAGCGCTCCTCCGTCATTGATGAGCGTCGATAGGATCTGATTGCAATCATGTGAGTGGGAGCGTCATTGTTGATGCTTATTTCTAAGTAGTAGTAGTAGTTGTACTACTACTAATAATATTAATAACAATATTAATAACAATAATAATAATAACAATAATAATATTAACAATAATAATAACAATAATAATAACAATAATAATAATAACAATAATAATAAATTTATTGTCAAAAAACAGTACAAACTGCGTAGGACCACGTGGAGGACAACAAACTAATTTACTCTCCGGAAGCAAGCAAGGGACCATCCCATCAATTCCGATCAAGGGCCCTAAGGCAGAGGCGGATTCAAAAATTTCAGCAAAAGTTCCTAGATAAGATAAAAAGTTAGCTGCGAGTTATAATACATATATAATGTCAATATGTTTGTAATTTAACGCAAATATGTTTGTAAATTTACATGTACAAGTTATTATCGAACTATAGATTATTCTGAGTATAGTGTTTAAAAATCATAAGAGTTGAAAAAACACTAAATTCACGATTTATTGTTACAATAAACACGCCCCTAGACAAAGCCTAGAGAACCTGTATAAGAAATCCGCCTCTACCCGAAGGAAAAACGGAGAAAAACCCGGGCCAGGATGCGGATACAGAATAGTATAATTCGACAATTGATTCAGTTCAAGGAACGAATCGTTCCCTCATTGTTAAAAGACCAAGAGCGTCAATATGTTCGTCGTTGTCGCAATCTTATGCATCTATGGCTAAACTTCAAGATTCATAGTTCGACTACTGAAACGTACAACTCCCAACTTCTTCTGTGATAGCTTCTTAAGGGGATTCCCTTAGCAGATTAGTTTTTAAACACAAATAATGATGGACACGAACCGTGCGTGAATGGTTGGTTAATTTTATTCGCACAGGTTTAGCTAGTTAACATTTTTTTTTTTNTTCCCTTGGCAGGTCGTTAGAGTCATGGAACTGATCGCTTGAAATATTTCCTGCTTATCTTTTCATGTATACAATTGCTCTACCCGATGATATTTAAATGCGAAAACACGATTCAGTAGTTTTTAATACCAAATTAGCTGTTTAAAACTTTAAAATTGGTGATAAGATTGCAAGTATTAATTATATCATACTTTTGAAAAAATATTTTACATGTTGACGTATAAAATTCACAAATGTGTGAAGCCAGTCGTCGTAATCTGCATTTTCGAAAAGTTACATTTGGAAATTGAACTTGTGAATTGGCAACCATGTGCAGCCCCCTCCGTCGACTTGTCGACCCTTTTGATCCAAGGTCTACAGCTCGCGGCGGAGGGTTGGATGGTCATTTATTTTGATGATGAGATGTGATATTTCAATGTCGCAAATTCTACGATGAGCGTTCTGGTATGGTAGTGATATGGTCTGAAGAAATATCGAGTTTTCACAAAATGGGTTACAAATTTCAATGCAGAACTACCAGCTATCTAAGTCACACAGTACCACAAAAACAACGTTCTCTTTATGCTTGGAATGCCTCTGGTAAATGTAAATTATTATGCTACTGAACTATTATGATTGTAACAAATTCTAAATGAAAAAAACAACAACAAAACTTCGTTGTTTCACCGAAATGTAAAAAAAAAAATACATTAAAGTAATCTTGTGAAACACAAACACCAATCACAAACACCAATCCCTTAATGGAAACGTGTCATTGCTTCGCAGACACTGATCACAAATTGAAAAATCTGAACATTCACAAAAATTGACATCACCGTACTCTACTGGACGAACTCAGCAATTGCAAGTCACACACCATTTCAACATCCTACCTTCAAGTCTACCACTCACCATGGACGCCGAATGAGGTACTGATCATGGTAAACTTAATGTCGCTGGAATCCTTCCAAGTAGTCTTAATTGTTTTGTCTCTTGCGTTACGCATGTGTTACGCATGTGTTACCTGTGTGTTACGCATGATAAAAGGTACGATGAAACCTCATCGATAAATTCTTTTTGTTGGAGCGATGTGGTAGAATCGGAAGACATACCCCGTGGCTCAATGGATGTGAGTGATGTTTTTGAGCCCTTAAAATAAATAAGTAAAATATTTTTAGTAAAGTTTTTGTCTGGAAATATCTGTGTGTTCCGTTAGTATACGTCTCGATATCTTCGTGCGCTTTCTTGTTGTCATTTGCGACCTCACTAGATGTGATTGCGCGAGAAGCATCTCGTCGACCACATTGCTGAGGTCACTGAACTTATGACCAAGAGATGCATGGTACAGGACTTGTACACAGTGTGCCAACGCTTTTACTACTCCATCGTCCATAAGAGGAATACTAAGTGAACCTCGCGTTATGTTGGCAGTATTTTTGTATTTCTTTAAACTTAAATCTATCGCTAATAAAGTCCATCAATTCAGTTCACTTCTGTTGTGCTGTATCGAGCGTGTGGAACGAATATTACCACGAGTATTTGTTTGTTGCTTTATTAACTTGTATTTCTTACCACAAACAGTCACTTCTGTGACTACTAAATTGGATATTACTTGTGTTAGGCAACCTTAATGCATTATTTTCGGCAAAGTTACAACACTGAGTATAACCAGTGGATACATCGTAATGTAATAACTGAACGTTTTGGTGCTCTTAGTTGTGTTTTGTGTGTTGAGAGGACTAGTGACTTGTTTCGGACGAGATGTGGCCGTGGAGCTGCATCGTGCGACAGGAGTTGTTCCGCTCACTTCCAAGTTGTGCTGTGCTCGGTCGTTAGTTAGGTCTCCAACTGTCTCTGACATCCACTGTTTTCTGCTCGCATCCAAGAAGCTATATAGTGTGCACCAGTGTACACTATGGAAATTACGTTTAGTCCCTTTTCACAACGTCGTATGGTGAGTAAAATGACAAAGTTGGAGAGAACACGCGCGGCTTTTCACTACATATTCCTCGAAGGTTGCACGCTGGTGCGTGAGTAACAAAAAAGACTAACACACTCACAGGTGATTGAAGCGGAATTGTTAATAAATAAATAAATATATCATCAATAAAGAAGTTACGAACTTCGTATGACTACGTGGAGGACAATAAACTAATTTATTTATTATTGTACGATATTATAGATAATATATGTAAATGATATATAGTGTACATATAATATGTTTATGATTATGTATTATATTATTATATATTATTAAATATATAATATTTAATAATATTGCACACTAATTGGCATTCTACTAGTATTATAACTCGCAGCTAACTTTTTATCTTATCTAGGAATTTTTGCCGAAATTTTTGAATCCGCCTCTGCCTTAGGGCCCTTGATCGGAATTGATGGGATGGTCCCTTGCTTGCTTCCGGAGAGTAAATTAGTTTAATGTCCTCCACGTGGTCATACGCAGTTTGTACTGTTTTTTGACAATAAATTTATTTATTTATTTATTTATAATATTATTACGTAAAATTTAATTTCGTTTATGTTCCATTCACATGAGTTAAAAAAACTATCGTCGTACATTTGTTGAAACCAATTCGTTTCCAAAAAAACGAGAACATATATGCAATTTCTTACTTTTAAGGGGAGTTTGTTGATTCATCTTTAAAAAATATAAAGAAATGAATCATTTAAGTGTTTGTTCGGAACACTGAACAAAGGAAACTGTAAAACTTCAAAATGAGAGTAACTTTAAAACTGGGAATCCCTCCAAATGTGAAATGAAGGCTAACTGACATTCTAGGATTTTGAGATAATATAACAATTTTTATCTATGCGTATGAACATAACTTAACAACCACATTAAATAAGTAGACTCGTTTTTATTAATTCTTGCTCCATGTATTATTTTTTGAGCTCGTAAATGTTTAGGCAACTCAAGAACTTGGGGTTCCTCCTAACAGGGTTCATGCGGTGCCCAAGGATCTCATTTCATTTACTTTATTTTAAACTTTATTTGGTTGTTAATCCCACTGTTATTTCTTATTCTCTAACATACATTTTCCTACCCTTTGGGGCCCTTACCTTTCTTTCAAATGTCCTAAGCACCTCCGCAGGCTCAGGTGGTAGCGTTCTTGCTCATCACCAAGTCATCCCGGGTTCAATTCCCGGTGGGGCCAGGAAAAATTCGTGGCTTTTCACTTCAATATACCAGTTTATATTTAGCGAACGCTCCTTCTATCTACCTCCTACTGCTCCTAGTATCACTAACTATTCCTACTATCCCCTCTACGCAGGTTAAGTTTTGGTATACCCTGCTAATCGGCCCACCTACTTACAATGATTTACCTCCTCTCGCTCTATACAGATAAGCTTCAAAAGCACTAAGCGACATTTCCCGTTTACAAATATCACAATTAAAAAAATGTTCCAAGTTTCTGTTCGACACTCTTTTAGAGCTCAAGTCTTAGTTGCATGCGTGACGATCAGTCATGTTCCCGAATTTAATTCCTTTCAAAAGGATTACTCTCAAATCCCTTGTGGCTGCAGTCTACGGAAGCATAATCTGTTATTAGCGAACTGTATTTACAAAGCTGAAACACCACAGCTATTAATTAGAAGTAATGACATTATTCTCCTAACATACAGTTTGGGGGGAATAATGAGAGAACGTTTTATTAAAAGTTCCCGTGTTTCATTTTCGTTCGCCTCACATTCAAATCCACGCGTTCGAAACTTCATTAGCACGAGCGATAAGTGAGCATGGAGGAATATGTTTCAGGAAAGGTAGCAATATGTGCGAATTAGTTTTTTTTTTCTCGTTTTTGTTGAATTGTAAATAGGATACGGGACCGGGGATTCCCCGGGATCTCCATTTTTGTGCATTGGTGTGCTACCACTGCGCTATCCCATTCGCTTCCCGGCATCGTCTACCATTGTCATTGTCAACAAACTCACGCACCTCAGAGGTGAACTCATTTGGGATATTATCCTCGTTTGAGACGACTCCCGTATTGTGAGTCGATATTTTCCAATTCTGATGTTCACAAATGTATTCTACTAGTTAGCTGTTGAAAGGAATAAGCTCCGACTTATCAAATCTTCTATTAAGTCATGGAGCAGTTCCTGTAAGCCAGCCCGGCGCGACGAGGTCTTGCTGACCCGCCTGCGCATAGGACATTGTCCTCTCACTCATAGGTATCTCTTACTACTTGATGATGAACCCGTTTGCGAGGAGTGTAGTTGTTCTTTGACAATGCGTCACCTACTAACTGATTGCAGAAGATACTCAAGTATACGGAGACAAATTGGTCTGGCTGCAGATTTACCAACAATTCTCGGAAATGAAACGGTTAATGTTAACAAACTATTGAATTTTATGAGTAGATCGGGGCTCCTCCCACAAGTTCTCGGGAGGGTTTAAAATTTGCATTCCCTTTTCATCTTTCCTGTCTTCTTTCCTTTCATCCTTTGTTTCTGTAATTAGAAAATATAATATTCAGAAATTGTTTTCTTTTTTTGTGATATAATGTATTGGGCAACTGTTTCCTTTTCTTTCCTCTCATCTTTCTATTTAGATATTTGTTGAATTCAGAAGGGATTTTTAGTGGGTATGGTCGAGATATTCGGCGAGTCCCACACACGGGGAAGAGTCACTACAGCTCTTCTCTATGGTGCGAAACTGCNCCCATACGTGCATGGGCTCTAATGACCTCGATGTTAACGAGCCCTAAAACCCCACCAAAAAAAATACTAATTAAAAAACGTTGACAGGTATTAAAAAATAACAATCATTTCTACGTGACTGACATTTAGGTGGTTTTTTGTTATCTGCAAACGTTTTAATACATGAAAAATGAGCATGTGCGTCACACATCTCCTAGCGTAATTCACGCTCGATGTTCCGATTTCCGGAACAATTCGGTTAATCTTGTGTGGAACGCTTCATGTCCTCATTTCTTATCACAAGCACCCTCATCTTTAAAACCCTCAAATTTTTAAATGTATTATTGGTGTTTATCATAATTTACTTCGAAATATATTGTTTTAATAAGAAGAGTATCATTGGTTTTTATGTTTTTCTGTATTGAGTTTTGAATTTTGAAATAATCCCATGACCTGTCTTTTTCGTCTCATTTATTAATTTTATTAACGTATTATCAATTAAGAAATTCTTCATCGTAATCATAATGAGATAGTAAAACTAATTACCTTAGTTATACACTCCGAACTGTAATAGGAAAGAACACTGTGTCTCAAGTTACCAGCTTGACTCATTGACTTGGTCGACCATTAGCTGTTGCATGATCATAAGTAACATACTTCTGACACATCTGCAAGAATTCTTCTATTACAGTATCTTATGCAAGGATTATAGTACAGGAATGAACGTAAAAAAAAAAAAAATCAGAATAATGTTCTCTTGATCAAAACGTTTTGAGCTATAATAAACATTTCTCGCACTTTTCCCAGAGAAGCATCCCATGGTAATCATTCCCATCTACGGAACCGACGGTAATAATTCTGTTTCCAGATAAAGAATATAACTCGACAGTACTTCTGTTTCAAAACTCTGTATGACGAAGAGGACCAAATCTACCTCACGGTCCAACGCCGTAGAAAAATAACCTTATTCTTCGTATATCCTTCCGCGAGTGCTGCTACCTCCACCATCGCCTCCATCTTCACACATACAACATATTTTCTTAAAACTAAATCGCCGGGTCTAACAAACCTAACATCATTGTTCATGGCTAACCTAACATCATTGTTCATTATAATTGTTCATAATGAACAATAATGAATAATTAACCTACCCCTAACATACTAACATAAACGGTGGTGGAGAGAAGAAAATAGTGCGGAACAATATTTCTTTATAACTGCCGTAAATATGAAGAGCGAAGAATACGGCTTATATTTTCGGAACCGTAATAATTTTTGTAGTATTATGACATTAATCATTTTTTCGAACCCTCTTTGGACCAT
Source organism: Laupala kohalensis (assembly GCA_002313205.1). NCBI lineage: Eukaryota > Metazoa > Arthropoda > Insecta > Orthoptera > Trigonidiidae > Laupala > Laupala kohalensis. The sequence goes on from NNCF01127341.1 coordinate 747,306, forward strand.
ATGCTATACTTTGGCCTAATGTCCTCTCTACATTACATATTTTACCCCTATTTTCGTAAACACATGAAAGACCTCATTGAATTCGCATATACACGAAGTCATGTTTCCATGCTTCGAGAAATTTCACTTAAGAAAAAAAATCATGAACGGAAATTCACTTATTGTTTATTAGTTTATTGTATATTAGTCGCAGTTAACTATTTTGTTGTCAATGTGGTCTTAGGCAGTTTGTAACAACTCTCTTGACAATAAATTATTTATTTATTTATTTATTGTCAGTCTAATTGGCTTGATGTTGGTACAGGGCTTACGCACAGTGTAGCCAACACATCTACTTCACTGTCGTCCATAAGAGAAATGATATTAGTACCTTATGTTATGTTGGCAGGACATTCGAATTTCTTTAAACTTAAATCCATCGCCAATATGGGACACCAATTCACTTTCTCTTGAGGCGCTATTCTGTTCCTTCTGCACCGAGGGTGTGGAACGAATATTACCTTGTGTCTTAGCTTGTTGTGATATTAACTTTTATTTCTTTACAGCAAATAATCGCTTTTGTGACTACTATAAATATTTATTTGGATATAACTTGAATTTGTAGCAGTTGGCAATTTGTGTTAGACAGCCATATTGCGTAAGTTACTTGACTTGGAGTGTATATAGGATGCCATTAATTCCCATCAACAACGTTGTATGAAATTAGTGGGCGCTAGCTCAGCCACGAAATAGGTCAACTTTGTTAGATGTTGGTTGTTGTATAATTATGTTTATAAATTGGAGAGGAGATCGCCTCACTAATTGACATTCTCTTTCTCTGATATGACGAATTAAGAAGCCACGGACACATGTGATGATATTGCGTTGCTACAGACACGTTTCACGACTTAAATCCGTCGATGTGTACAGTAATTACGCTACATTACTAGCAAAATCAATGTTTGTTTTTTTGTCATTTCCTTTCTTATTTTATGTTTAGAAACACTAGATGTGTATAANAAATCTATAAAACAGATTATACTAGTAACGAACATTATATATAAGAAAAATAAAAATTAACAACTTGGGACCCTTCTACTTAACAAAACGTTGTTTATTTTTAAAGACACTATGTATTAATCTCTGTAAAAAATCGTAAGTTGTCATTTATTTATTTATTAATAAAATAATTAAAAACTGAAACCAATTTGTAATAGATGTGAATAATATACCCCAAATCACATTTTCTTGAACTGGGGAAACTATTTTCTAGACAAATTTTACTAGCTCTTGAGAATATTATTTTTATTTATTTGTTTTTGCATTTCATTTTATTACATCCACTTACCTTTACCCACTTATGTGTTTTACCCCAGACACGCTTCGGGGCTATTTGTGTTTTTGCTATATCGTTGTTCTTTTTCATTGTTAACGTCCAAGTATCAACAACTATGTGTCATTGTTACGTGCAATCCGATGCTTTCTTATGAGGCAAGCACGGGATATATTTTCTTACATGGTATAGACTGTCGTGTAGAAATAAGTTTGTGATTGTGCATGCCTTTGAAAGAAGGGCCACATTGTGAAGCAATTCTTCATTATAGTTTATGGGTTTGAAACACACTAAAATTGTGTCACAAAGTAAGATGCGTGACATTGTATTATAGTGCTTCTTACGACGTTCACTTACTATTAAAATTATTCATTAAAATATTTATTTAATGTTCTCTTTTGGAAAAAAAGAATACTAATGCTATTTTTTATTTGTTTCAGGTGAGTTTCTATTATCATTATGGCATGAATATATATGGTGAGTACGATATTAACTTTGCTAATCAGTCCTTTGATTAAAAAATGCTCGACACACAGATTTTAAAATTTTACTACGCAAATATTCTCTCATTTTGTTCTACACTAATCAGTATTATTATTATTATTATTATTATTATTATTGAGGTTTCAGTGTTAACATCAAAGTCATTAGAGCCCTCAACACTAAAGGAACATGAAAGAAAAAATAAGTTTTCTTTTTAAACTGCCCTACTCTGCTCTGATTGCGGAGCCCATGTCGTTTAGTGATCGATTTGCTTTAAACCAATTAACACCTAACGTAGAAAACGGAAAATGCAATTAATTGCAATATAAAATTCTTTGGATTTACGAATCTAATACTGTAAAACCATTTTGACTTGGTAAACTCCATATTACACCGAACCCGCAGATGAATTTTATCTCAACGGAACTGAATCAATTAGTTCCTTTACTGTGAAACTATTTTTCTTCAATATTTTCAGATTATGAGCTTTGATTATGAGCTAATAAAGTTCATGATTTAATTAGTGCTAATTGACTTATTAAGTTCATGGAGGATACACACACTTTACTTTGTGTCAATAGTATGCCGTCAGAATTTGAATGTTGTATTATCGAATTAAACTTAACTATTATTCTTACATGCCATGTTAATTGTTTATTACACACGTTCAATATGTATATTTAAATGTACATGTTTATGCAATTTGTAAACGTATGTAGTACTTGTTATGTATTTTACCTTCTAGCGTATACATTCTGATGAAGGAATCTACATCTAGACCCGAAACGTCAACAAAAAACGTAAATAAATGAACAAACTTGATGAATTCGGTTCTCACAATTTCTTAAAAGTATAATGTTCAGTGTCAAAGAGTGTGGGTTGTCTATAATAGTGAGTACATAACTTGACAAGATTGAACAGGAAAAAACACGTTTAACTAAAAAATACAGTTTTGGTTAAGAAAAATTTATGAATTTGTATTGTAAGTTTCATTAAGTATTTACAAACTTTGTATAAAAATTATAAAATAAATAAAATTATCGTATATTTCATATTTATGTCTGGAGCATGAGCTGTACACCAAAAACACTCTAGAAGCTATGGGAGTGGATGGTATCTTCATTTTAATAGTTAAAAGATTTTAAATTGGAGGACCACATGGATAACTATGATTTTATATCAAAACAAACAATAAATCAATGGACATACAAATGTTGTTTTACAAAGAAATGACACGAAACCAAGTTCCCTAATAATCCCACCAAAAATCTAACCTAAACTCACAAGACATCAATGGACATACACGTAAAATATCTAATACGAAAACTTACAACTAAACACATGGCATTAACTTAAAGGTATTCATGATTATGTACAACAAGGTTCAGTTAAATGTTATTGAATTCGTCAGTAAAGGCAGGTTAAGTTGATCATGAAAGATCATAATGTTCGTTAGATTTTCACTGGCCAGTGAAATATATGTGAGCTCATAGTTTCGTTCTTGTAACATTTGCCGATGCTCAGTTGGCGAACAACGATTCCAGGCAGTTGGAAGATGCAGAAGGCAGCGACGGTGTGTGGATCCATCAATAGTATTTAAAGTTTATATGATCACACTGTTTCCATGATCACAATAAAACCATATCCACGACATTTCCAGTATAATTTTACCTCACACCCTACACACTTCACAAAATGTTAATGACGGACGCAGTTATGGTCCGATGTTGACTCGACGAAGTCTGAAGAGAGAGTGATGTTTGAGCTAGAGGTTCCCATGTTAACTCGAGGGAAAACACTCCCGCGCAAATACATTATTATTGAATTGTTCGTGTGCAAATTAAAGAATTTGATACACATTAAAGAATAGATTCATTGTCAATTAGAAAATTGACATTCAGAATTAATATGACGATTCTCCATGTAATGGATAGGTAATTATGTATATTTTATCATCATGAAATGTCTGGATGATAATAGAGTTCTCTAGTGGCTGATTGACGTACGCCTTTTAGTTCTATTGATTGTATTATATAATATTATTAGCTTCTGGTGGAAATGCACCAATGCCTTTTTCTTTATCATTTTGCGGCAATGTTCGCGGAATATGGTTATCTACTACAGTCGCACCACCGAACTCAGGTAATTTCTAGGTACAGTTTTTGAAAAAAATTACTCGTTCTCCTTCATTTTAGGAGTTGAATTATCAAAGTAAGTTTTTACAAAGTAGTGTAAGTTTCGTATTTGCTCAGCGATACGTTCTAGTTATTTATTGTTCTATTTTCCGTAATCACGGTATCGAAAATATGGAGATTAATTATTCAATTATACATGGTGAATTTATTCAAAACCTTTATACGATTGAAATAGAGATCAATTTAATTTATCAACAGCAATCAATATTCGTTCTTTAATATTCATGAATTGAATCAAGAATAAATTACATCGTACTGTAGAAGTTTTCCGAGTTCAGAAACAGTAGTCGCTTTAATAGTTTCATGAGGAAAAATCATCGATGACTCAAGTTCACGTGAGTGGTTTATCGGTTAATTTCAAAATATAAAACAAATCCTAAGATTTGAATAAGCAAAAACAATTTTTTTCATTTAAATCACTGTTTTATTAGTTGTTTACGTGATATCTTTTACGTTGACTCTTTTTCCCCCGAGATTTGAAAGACTTTTTTTTTCATCGGAAGCGAAATTAATTAAGCTAATTAATGTAATATTGGACTGTTAAACCGACTGAAGCAGAAAATGAAAGTAAAACTGAAATTTTTTGAATCGAATGCTACGAAGTGGAATAAAAGATATTACGATCGTTGCGTGAGTAAATTTAACGATCCACATACAATACTTGCTTCTGTGAGGTGGAATTTGAATTTGGATTTTTCAGTAATGAAGAATGAGGAATAAAATAATTGTTGCCTCCTCGATTATTCAAAGAAAAAAGAAGAAAGATGTTACTTCTTGAATCGGAGCTTCAAGATTTGTTCTATCGTCTGCTATTTTCTGATCATTTGCTTACAAAACAATTAAACAAAAAAAAAACCAAACGTTTGCGTGTTTTCCTTCACATGGTCTCATTGAAATATCACGCCGAAAATAATTCTAATTTTATATAATTCTTGACCACTTGTTTTACAGGAGTATTATCTTGAGAAGTAGATCAAGAGAAAGAAAACACACTACTTAACTAGTCAAATTATTTATTCTGTTTAACCTCAGGGCTTGTCACAATGTTGTAGAAACATCACTCACCTACATCCGCATTCACATCGCCAACGTTGGATACCTACACACCATCCTGCTTTCATTATCCATCAAAAGGTTTACTTAATGCGTCAAACTTCTCATGAATTTAGTACGCAGGACGGTGTGCAGGTTTATAGATTGGAGATGTGGATGAGTGATGTTGGTGTTGTAGAAATATTCTAACAAGCCCTGACTATGGATGGAATATATCCGAAACGTTGGCGAGTTACGTAATGGTTTTTTTTTCTCTTGACCTACTCCTCCAATCATAAATGTAGTTTGGTAGTAAATTATTTATATATTTGATTGTAGCTCCCCAATATATTTCTTTTGTAGTTCTAGGACGTCGTAAAATGTTCCCTAATTTTGTAAAATGTTTCCAAACGGGAAATATTAAGTTTACGACTCAATAGATTCTCTTTTAGGGTGTTTATCATAACTAAAAATTAAGATCATCTTGCAGTTACTCCAAAAAAGTGCACAATCACGATTTTTCATACACGACAATACTTGTGATAATAATTGTTATACGAGTATTTTAATTAGCTCGAAAGAATACCCCTACTTTCAAGGATCAGAGTGGAACAGGGTGCTGTATTGGGTAGTTCTCAAAAAAATAACTGTTTTTCTTCTTCAGTTTTTGACGGCGCACACTCCTATTTCGATGTATTTCTTAAGAATCGACCACGTAAAAATTTCAAAATTTAGAAATGTATTTTTTGGGGTGCTAACAATCTTTAAAATTATGAAATTTTTGACATTTCATAGCTTGGTAATGTCCCCTAAAATATATTTTTAGTATCTGAAATTTATATGTAATCCTTTTATTTTTTTTGAGACATAAAACAATGTGAGGGTGCTCCGTTCAAATTTCGAAAATTATTTTTTAAGAAGCACTCCAGTTCTCCTAGAGGTCTGATAATTGATTTTTTCCTTCCTAAATTATGCTCTTAAATTTACGTATTTTAACACTCCTATTTTTAATACACTTCCCCCCCCCCGATGTTATCGACATTTATTGTCANTCTCCCTAACCCGTGCAAAGCCGGGTATTCAGCCGGTATATATATAGTCAAAAAACAGTACAAACTGCGTATGACCACGTGGAGGAAAAAAAACTAATTTACTCTCCGGAAGCAAGCAAGGGACCATCTGCTGAAAAAAATTTATTTCGGAAAGCTCAAAGCACTCTTACTTAATTCAGAGATTCGTAGACGCAAAGCCACGAGTAGACAATCAGTTGTGATTAATGTAAAGGATTGATGGTTTTGATTACGTATCCAATAAGATTACGCCGTATTTCCTATCTTTTTTTTTAAAAAAAGAACCTCTTATGACTTTTCTACGACGCATCTTTTGTCCATGACCCACGAGACTTGGAAATGAGAAGTCTATTTGTCTTTCGTAATGTTGGATATCACTTTCCACTACTAGCGGCGGTATTTTTTAATTAAATCACATTCGGGTTAATGACCCATAATAGATGATTTACGGTTCTATAGAGCAATCGTCGGCGTATTGTCATCTACATTTTGTGTTGTTGCACTGATTCGCTTGATTTGCTGTCTATAAACCGCATCATTAGCTACAAGGCGGAGTGACGCCATGCGTCGTCATTATGGGATTCTCTCTCGCTTCGTTGGTTTGACTCTAATTCTGTTTACAAATATTAATTTTCTTCTGTTGCGCTCTCTCTGTGGACTTAACATGAGATAGGATATGCAATCAGAATGATCTACTGTGGTTTATCTAATTCAGGGCATCGTATATGGTTTAGATTACATGTATAATCATATATTGAACAGCTTATATATATGACATTCTATTAGTATTATAACTCGCAGATAACTTTTTATCTTATCTAGGAATTTTTGCTGAATTTTTTTTGAAGCCGCCTCTGCCTTAGGGCCCTTGATCGGAATTGATGGGATGGTCCCTTGCTTGCTTCCGGAGAGTAAATTAGATTATTGTCCTCCACGTGGTCATACGCAGTTTGTACTGTTTTTTGACAATAAAT